>OY987273.1:15826152-16063193 GCA_963920665.1 Straminergon stramineum
GATGTAGTGCTTATAAAAACTCTCATTTCTTTGGAAAACTCCCAATTTAATGAATATGATGTTCTCTTCTTCTTCTACTGGGGACATCTTATCCAACATGATGGTCATTCTCTCCTTCCT
Organism: Straminergon stramineum; assembly: GCA_963920665.1. Taxonomy (NCBI): domain Eukaryota; kingdom Viridiplantae; phylum Streptophyta; class Bryopsida; order Hypnales; family Calliergonaceae; genus Straminergon; species Straminergon stramineum. Next base: position 15,826,273 of record OY987273.1, read on the forward strand.
TGGTGGGGTTTGTTGCATGTGTTGGAAGTTTTCCGGATGGGTCCGAGCCGGATTTGTCATGACTCCCATCCACTCAATCATATCACTTTGGACTAGTAATCTAGATGTTTGGAAAGCGTCCTTCTTAGTGAGCTGGGTAGTCGGAACAATTGGCAAGGTGGAAACTTACGATGGTACTACATCTCTAGATACACTCGATTGCCTCATCGGCTCAGATATTGTCTTCCCGCTCCCATGTATGGCATTCAATACCTAATGAGAGAAGGGCATCCCTTGGGCCTTTCAAACGTAGCTGTTGTGGAACTGATGAAGTCTGCTTAACCGGAATTCTTGTAACAAAAGGAATTTCTGGAAACTTCATGAAGTCCATGACCTGATGAGGATCAATGCACCCCAATAGTTGTCACATCTCCTTTGAAATGGATTCCATCTGGGTTGAAAAGTCAATCAAGATTGTTACTACCTTCGATCCAGAAACATGCCCCTCCTTAATCAATCAGTCCTAAAAGAGGGCGGTTTTGTTGATGACTTTTGTTGGTCTCACCAACAAGTTGGACAAGTTCTTGACGAGATGCAAAGCCTCCCTCTCTCTCTACTTCGATGCTACAAGCTCTCCATCTATCCAATTCACCCAGGATTGGAGGTTATCCCATTCCTTCTTTAGGTTCGAGATTTTCTCCTCCTTCCGTCTTAGCTCATCCGGATTTGGCAGGCGCTTTACTTCGTCCAAGACATTCTCTGGCTCAACATTAAGCTCCTTGTCGATTTCAGTGAAGAGCTCCACCAAGTTGTCGTGGTATTCCTGCGCCTACAATACCCAATCGATTCCAGTCTTGTAGAATGCTGAAACACTTTCCGTTTGCTTCTTCGGAATAGGCAACTTTCCTCGTGACACCGAATCAGTGGACTTTCTCCTCCTTTCCTTGTGATCAACCAACTACTCCTCCCATTATAAGAAAACAATGTTTTTTTCAAATCGGCAGATTCTACGTCCCGATGTCTTGAATGATGTCTTCAAATGTCTACGTGGATGTCTAAATTTTTTTGTTGCCTAAGACATGCCAAAAACATGTAAAAAAATGTCTGACATTAGCATGTTTAGGGTACAAACATCTTGAAAAACATGGGTCAACAAGGTCTTGAAAGTGTGCCATATGGCTACCACTTGAGCACCACATCGACACGGGAAGCTAGCTAGGAATTTTTTTCATCCATTACTTAGGCATGACGTGTCACCTAACGTGGCATGCCACATCGGTGGATATTGTAGGGTGATGTGGAATTCCACGTCAGCTTATGTGGCTTTATTTTGGGGCCAACTAGACAAGCTCTAACAATTCATTGAGTGTTGTCCAGGATGTCCAGAAAGACATCTACTTGTTTGTAGAGACATCCTCCGTGACATCGGAGTCTTCTTCTTCATATCTACGGCAACATACTTGAAATGTTTGTCACAAGCAACGTGAGCAGAATGATGTCCATGTAGACGTCAAAGAGAGTGACTGAAAATTTGGGTTGGACACCAGATGGATGCACATAAAGAAGGCATTGATGTTAGTTTGCATCGAGTGATGTCCGATGTGATGTTTGTGGAGACATGTCTACTAGCAAGTTGCATAAATGATTGTTTCATGAGGATATGTTCCCGAACTTGGAGGTGTCTTGTATGATTTTAGAATGTCTTATATGACATCGGCATGTACAACATTTTGCATCCACCAACTGTTGACATAGACACATTCTATATCACGTGTCAATGAAATTCATGCATCATGATGTCTAAGCCAACATGACATTCGCATTTTTTCCTAATAAAAGACACGGACTAGTAGGAGCCAGGCTACTCATTTGAATTCATGGATTCACTATAGCTACATTCACATAATGAAAATAGTCTACCCATACTCCCTGTAATTCTGAAAATATGAAGTTCAAGATCCAAAATTGAATAGTAAAAGAACAAAGAAATATACAAATAACATAACTTTTCATATAATGAAAATCCAATACAAAAACAACTTTAAGCCTTGTGGAGCTAAAGCACAACTACAAACTACATGTCAACGTGTGGAATTAAGCATACACTATAATCGAGAGTTGTCTATTCTGTCATTGTGAGGGAAAAAAGGGCATTCCCTGCAATGTCCCCCAATGTCTAAATAAATGTCTAGATGTCTTGAACAATGTTATATAAGACATAGTGGGCATCCTATGAGACATATGTAGAAGTTAGTGAAACCATTTTCTTTGACATTAGGCAAGAAAGTTACAAAATTGTACATCCTAGCATTTGCTCGTACTATTGCATATAATTCTCACCTTTGTATTCATTTCTTCCTTGGTGCTTCTCTTTTCTTCGCTTCACAGGAAGAAATTATGTTTTTATTGGTGTCGGGCGTTGACATGCTCCTGTCTAAGGCCTGGACACTTTATGTCCAACTTGGTGTCAACATGTCTTCTTGTACATCTCTACGTCTACTAGGAGTTGAAGTGGATGTTGGAGATGAAAAAGGGAAATTCGCGTGAAAAAACATGGTGGTGTTGCTATTTGCATCCACTTTGACGTTGAGATGGTGCCTGACATCATCATGTTCAAATGGTTGTTTGAAAAAACAATATTTGACACGTTAGCAGTGGGGACCCACTTTGACCGTGGGTCATTTTCATTTACATTATTATATTTTTAAATAACAACGCTGCCCGCTTGAAAAAAAGAGTTGGGTAGCATTTTTTGGGCAGGGTATGTTAAAAAGTGATGACGTGGTAGATGACGTGGTCCAAAGATGACGTGGCAAACAATATGCTGACTTGGCAGACACTGCCACGTCAACAAATTCTTAGTTCAACCATTCTGATGGCCTTCTTTGGAATGCCATGAGCAACTTCAAGACGTCCCAAAAGACATCCACATAGACGTTTAATGTTGTAAATGATGTCTTAGAGGACCTATTGGCGTTGAGGGTGATCTTCCTATTAATATTCGGGTATTTACATTGAGGCACATGAGACAAGAGGATGTTGATGATGAGATTAGGATAAGGCAATACGAACATTCCCTAAGACATTCAATGGGGCATGGCAGTCTTCATTGTCTTGCACATGTGCACTTCAACATAAGGTATGTTTGTCTGAGATGACGTGCATTGAATTTACAAGAATTTAGCTTATGTAGTGTCTAAAGCATGAAACTTTACTATGATGTTTAGGGTGTTCACCATGGAAGATGATTTCCAACTATAAATTTCCATAGGGAAAGGTTCATGAGTGCTCTTAATAGTCTAATACAAAAGTTATAAGAACAAGTGGCATGGAGGAGCATGATGATGTGGGAAACTACAAAGACGTGCATTGCGTAGAGGGTTCACATGAGGCACCTTCAATGCAAATTGGCAATGTCATATGAATTTTTTGGGAGCACTGAAACATGCACTAAAATATGCAGTAAGACATACATATCGTCTACGGTATTCTCATGATGTCCGCGCAGACGTCTATGTGTTAGACGACCCCATGCTACGTGTACCAGGGACAATGTCAATCAAGCTTCATCGTCGGACACAACATTGTTTCCAAGGATGTCTCTAACGTCTTCTTCGACATCCATGGGATGTCTAATAGGGTCTAATTCAGCTGCCACTGGCTGCAAGCTAGCAAAGTCACCATCATTTTGCAATTGCAGAATGTCTGGAGTGTCTTTATCAAAGTGGATTGCTCCACGTCTTCCTCTAACAACAGTTCGGCACGCTACTTTCCACCCTCGTCGATGCCGATCATCTGAGAAAAACACTTGTTGGCAATGAAGTGGAAAGGCAAATGAATCGGCATGGACCTGCCTGTCCATGTTATTGAAGTTTGCCACACTAAAGCCGTACCGGTCCCGTTCAATATTTGGAAAACGAGCGTCTCGAGCCCCACGCACCCAATCGCAAAGCAGGATGGTAACACAATGATTTCGGTAATCTAAAACCAATATTTCCTCAATGTATCCTACATACTCTTGTGAAACTTCACAAGGCCTCCTGTTCAAAAGACCCCAATGACATTGCCGGTGAAAAGATGCGACAACACATGAATCTTGTGTAACAAGACCACCTTCCGCACTACGGACGCGCAGATGCATACCATGACAATACATTTGACGATGTGATGTTGCATTTCGTTGAGGGGGTTGCGAGTACTGCAACACATCTTGCTGAACATGACGTCCAGAACGCTCTGCTTCTTTCACGGTAGATGTCAACCACTGCGTGAAAGGGAGGAAGTCACTCAATTCTTGAGGATACTGGACAGTTCTCCGAGGATGTGAACGCCTTGAACGCCGACGAAACTCTTCGCGCTGCTCCCATCTTTGACTCCTTGCCTCAATGTACTCCCTATTTATGGAATCAACCCTCTACATATTTTAAAAAGATCTCCAATATGAAGTGCAAAAAGTTGGCATATGTTTAGTGAGAAACACCCGCATTGAAACTAACGCTGTATCCAAGAGCATTGGTAATAAATTCCAATTACTAATATGCAAGACAATGATGAAAGGAATCTAGGATGCCCTAAAAGCATTCAGACATTAGACATTCCTCGACAATGCTAAGTATCTTGTCAAACACATGGATAGGACAGAGACAACATCACAATTGACACAAGAACATCATGATTGACTTTGTTCAACTTACTCGCACCAAGACTCCAAGCACGTGGCGTTGTCAATGACAAATGCATGTACCAACAAACGTAATTCATCTGACATGGGGCGCTTCTTTGGTGCCTTGCTCCGTATGACCTCATCATTCATGATGGGGTCTTCTTCTACGTCCCATACCCGGTGCTGCGTTCCTCGAAAATCTTTTATGTACTCCGTGCAAAAGCCAAGAGTGTCTTCATTGTGATATCCTTCTACTATGCTGCCTTCTAGTCGAGCATACGTGCGGACATAATCTTTGAGTGTCTTCATGTACCGTTCTATAGGATACATCCATCTACAATGCACTGGTCCACATACAAATAATTGTTGCACAAGGTGTACTAGAAGATGTGTCATGATGTTCAAAAAAGTTGTTGGAAACTCCTTTTCCAACAAGCATATTGTCATGATCACATCATCCATGACGTCATCTTTGTCTGCCTCTCTGATTTCTTTTTCACATAGTCGTTGGAAGACTCTGCTAATTTTTATAATAGCCAGTCTCACGTTCTCGTCCAAGATGTTTTGGACTGCCACCGGTAAAATCTGCATGCAACATAAATTACTTCATTAAAGACATGTGGCCTATTATGTGACCTACATCAGCTAATTGAAGGCTTCCACTTCAACCATAGACGTCTAACAGGAAAGTTTTCACTGAAATGGACAAGCTCTATGTCTATTCAATTAGCGCAATTAGACACAGTCTATCCAGTTGAGTGTTGTAACAGACAACAACGCTTCCAGCACAGTGTCTACTACAACAGTATCATGGACAAAGCATGCTCATCATGAGCCCACTGGTGGATTTTCTAGACGTTTGCATTGGTGGGTTGTGTAGACAGCATTCACTTATAACAACTACCATGGGATTGTGTGGCTCACTTGTTGCATAAGCACGTGGTAGTCATGTGTCTTCATGTACTGAAGTCTTCCATCTTGGAATCGTTTGTGAATGGACCCCACGTAGTTTGTTGGGGTGCGAATTTTGCATATAATGTCCATGAATTCCGTTCGCTCTTCTGGGGTCATGATGTAAGGCACATGGGGCATGTAAAAATCATCTTGTTGACGACGTGGATCTTGTAGCCAAATTTCTTCGCGAATCCCCAACTCTTGTGCATCAACTCGACTTCCAGGGCTGTCGTTCATAGCAAGAAGCGTCTTCACTATATTCTCGCACAAATTCTTCTCACAGTGCATGACGTCCAAAATGTGCCGTTCCAGAAGATGCTGCAGAAGTGGACATCTTCATTGTTAGACACAGAGTACAACTGTGCACACCTACGGCGTCTACAACATCGGAATTTACATCACAAGTGCGTCACCGTACAACCTAAGTTATAGAAGCTATAAAATGCTCACCTGAAAGTAGTCAAGTTCGTATAAAGCAGAAAGCCTTTTCACCCCAGTAAAACGAACCGGGTCGTCTGGTCCATCTTCTTTCCCACCCAAATCCAGATATGATTGCCGCAATGCAGCATATCGGACGACGTCTGAACCGGTCATTCGAGCTGGTCTACCACGATGCTCTGTACAACCATTGAATCGAAGATTCCGACGATATGGATGATTACGACGTAAATACCTGCGTATGCCACCATAAACAATCTTGGACCCTCTTACACTTCGATCTGCGCGGACATCACCCGTCCACGCCATTCTAGAATCTGTCTGAGGTCCACAATCTGGACATCCTCTATAACCCTTGCAACAAAGACCAGAGATGAGGCCGTATGCTAGAAAATCAGATATAGTCCACAACAACAACCCCCGCATGATGAACTGCCTTGAACCTGCAGGTTTAGAGAAATCTTGCGCTGCAACCCCTTGCCAAAGGGCATGTAGCTCCCGAAGTAGTGGTCGCAAAAACACATCCAAGTTCTTCGAAGTTGGGGAATGTTTCCCTGAAATGAGAATGCTTAATGAAATAAAGAACTTCTTAGTTACAAACCATGGCTCAAAGTTATAAATCAATATGAGCACGGGCCATGTAGACCAAGTGGTGTTGCTCAATTTGAAAGGGTTCACGCCATCCAATGCCAATGCCAGACGTAAATTCCTGTCTTCAGCACCAAAGTTGGCAAAGACAGTGTCTGAATTGACATGCTTCCAAGCGGGGCTATCCACCACTAAACGCATGATGCCATCTTCACTGACATGCTTCGTCCAACCGGTCAACATCTGGGCCAACTCTGAAGATCGAAACATGCGTCTCAACCTTGGAATCAAGGGAAAATGCCGAATTACTCTCGCTGGTATGGAATTTGAGCCCTCCAACCATCGTGATTTAGTGCACTTAGGACAAGTGCTCAGCTCTGCATGCTCCGCCTCATATAGCACACATCCACTTGGGCAAGCGTGGATGTTGTTGTACTCTAGGCCCAACTTCTTCATCATCTTCTTAGCCTCATAATGGCTACTTGGCATGTTATTGCCTTGTGGTAGCAAGTCCGATGACAAATACTGCAACAATTCATCCGCAAACTTGTTACTCACATGAAAGACTGCACACATATTCATGATGATGATGGTGGCTGAGAGAATACTACAAGTTGCATCCAAGTACACTGGGGTGGTGGTGTGCTCGTACAGACGTTCCATATTATCCACTCTATCATCTTCTTCATCCGCCTCTATGGACTCAAGGATGGGCTCAGACGCCATGGTAGCTGCATGCAATGTGTCGCCACGATCAAAAGCCTCTAAGACTTGCCGTTCAACATCATGTCCAACATCCATTGCATTGTCTTCGTCATGTGGTACGAAGCCAACATTGTGATCCTCCATTTCATTGTCGTGGATGTTGTCTGCAACGCCAATGTTGTTGCCTTCAATATCTGCGTCATTGTCAATGACATCGTCACCATAAGCTTGGTCTTCTACCCAAATGCCATTATGAGGATAACCATCTGGAGGGTCCCCTCCAACCATCGACTTCATAAGGAAGTCATCTCGACCCCTCTCACAAAGATGTTTTCTAATAGTGTCTATGGCACGGCGTGGCCCTCCATGACAGGTCCGGCAAGGGCAACGATAATTCTGCAAATCCATCTCCCTTGCCACCCTCAACTCTGTTTGAAAGATGAGGTTTGACACGGGAATGTGGCGGAGAACTCGACCATCGTGGTTGATTCTAATTCGGGCCCCTCGTAGCGGGGCTTCACGCACCATGGTTGTATATGCTTCTTTAGCTTCACATAGGGCTAAGAGCCTTGGAAGAAAGTTGAAGAAGCCCTCCTACTGCAACAAGATGCAATGACACACATGCAACACGTTAAGACTTTGGTTTTGCACAAAACCATCACAAAACTGAACATTGGAAGTGGCAAACTGCTGTACACATAGTTGCCGGAAGCCTACCATAGTTGACTTCACAATGCTATCATGGACACTGTAAAAGACGTACTATGTCCAAAAACAAGGAAAAAACATCTTCATAGACATGAAGGACAAATGGGATGTGGTCTACCAAAGCAATTTTCTATACTCTAGAAAGTCAAAGTAGACTTCTTTTTTGACACATGATCCTTGTTCTAAACATGCTAGCATGTGCATCCATGATACTACTACTTCCCAAATGAAGACCCTAAACAAGCACATTCATTTCACTCATTATATTGTAAGCCAAATACAAAGACTACCTCCTCTGACACTGTACTAGATGTACATCATATTTGAAATTGCACACATACATGTCATGAATTGTATAGTACGAAATACCAAATATCCGGGATAAATGCCATATCATATCACTTTAAAAACATAGTGTCCGAATGGACAAGTCTAATTCTATTAACCATCTTGAAATTGATATAGTTTGTCCAAATCGACAAGGAATTATCTGGAAAAAGTCAATTTTGACATTGAAAACTATCATCAACATTAGACTAGACATTACTCTATGTAATGATGACTTGCACCTATGAAACCTGGAGCTTCAATTCATGCTGACTATGTGGTTCTCTTCCCATTCCTTCAGATATTGATTGCCAACTTTTGTTGCTATTGCTAGTCTAGGGAAGAGAAGGATCTCTTCTTCACTAGAGGCAACTAAAAAGTCCCATGATGTGTGTCGTTTAGCAGACCAATGAAGCATTATAGAATAGATGGAGTTTGCGGGACTATTTTCCATTTCTGTGTAGCACGAAAAACATAGCTGTTAACATATTTGTGGGTATAAGATATATAGATCCCCTAGCACTTCTGGATGTCCACTACTTTCATGTACTTAAGGTCATTCAATTCTAAAAGCACAAGCAAATTAACATAGACCCCCTTCTCTTGATGGAAATTGATGATGTCATGGAAGAAATAAGGGTGAGCTTAAGAGTCTTCATTCTAGTCATGAATGAAAAAACAAAATAGAACCACCATCTTTAATTCCCCTAAGGAAAAAAAATAGCAATGACCAATGTCCACATTGCTAGGACACAATTTAGTAATGAGGTCTGCATCGACGGGAACATGTCTAAAATGACCCTAAACTGACCCAAGAGGTTGTAAGTAACATGTCTTAATTGACAGAGAGTGTCTATATTGATCATGTTCATTTCAATAGAAAATATGGAAGCATCTCCGGCGCTGTAAATGCTTTCAATTTCCTAATGCCCCTTTAGGAAAAAATTTGTAGGCCCTTAAAGCCCACTTAGAAAAGAAATGGAGACATCTTTTGCACCCAAATCCAAAAAAATATGAAAACATGTGTAGGCCTCCAAGCATTCAATAACCCCAAAAGGAGGAACATCCATCCCACTAAAGAAAACAAACATGAGCACATCTGTAGTATCCCAAATCCGTCTTAGGAAATAACAAAAGAAGATAAAAGGGTCCAAATTCATAGGTCCACATACACTAATTATGTCCACATTCAAAAACAAATGTCTAAAATGACAAAGAATGGACCAAAAATGTCCGAACTAACACATCTCAGATTGATTGAAAGTGTCCAAATTGACAATGTTCATTTGAACTAAAAATATGGAAACATGCGTAACATCTGAAATGTCTCTACTGTTTTCAAGTAATCTCATGAAAAAAATTTGCAAGCCTCCAAGCCGCCTATTAAAAACTCAAATGTGCAAACATGTGTAGGCCTCCAAGCATCCTCATAAAATCAACAAAAATGTGCAAACATGTGTAGGCCTCCAAGCATCCTCATAAAATCAACAAAAATGTGCAAACATGTGTAGGCCTCCAAGCATCCTCATAAAATCAACAAAAATGTGCAAACATGTGTAGGCCTCTAAGCATCCTCATAAAATCCAAAAAAATGTGCAAACATGTGTAGGCCTCCAAGCATCCTCATAAAAAAAAATATGGAAACATGGACAAGCCTCCAAGATTTTTAAATTATATTATACTACTGTTGTTGTCATCTATTTTGACAAAAATGGTTTAAAAAGGCGTGCCACCTGGGGCTCTTAGATGTCTTACAAGACATTGGAATGGACGTTATGATGTTGTATACAACATCGTGATGCCACAGATCTTCATTCTAGCGACAATCAACAATCGTGACTACGGAACCCTAAAAAGGTGGACGCCTGCTTTTGCCTGTCGCCTAGAACCCTAACGCATCTTTTGCAGACTGTTCAGAACTTTAGCTTTGGAATTGAGAGCAATTTTTTGTGTGCAACATGACACTTCACTCAGGTGCGCATAGTTGTCTTGCGTTTCCAAGTGGAGAAGGAGCTTTAGTAGAAGGAGATCATGATCTTGACAGGGATAATGCAGGTCTCAGCATTTTCAAGAACTTTTTGGAGGGGGTTGTGGCCGCATCACTCACCTCAACAATGGAGGCAGTTGAGGCGCCCACTGCATCCACCCAAAAACTCCGTAGAAGTAGCCGCCTACACAATCCAAGTGAGTTGGTCAATGAAATTGCAACACCCCTGCAACGAATTCCGAAGAAGAAGAAGGTAACCAACTCTCTTTACCACACACCTTCACTGTTTGGACACTATGGCGTTGGGGTTTTAGACAGAGGTTGAGAGTGATTGCCTGAGGAGAGAATGCATAGGGATCACGAGAGGGACAGGTGAGGTTTTAGGGTTTGGCGCCTTGGCCTTGTTCTTGGACATCCATGCTTTTAGGGGAGTAAGGCCCGGTGGGCCTTGCGCCTTGGCCGCCGATGCTCAACCCTCTTGCCGCAGCCCTCCCACTGGTGTGCGCAGCGCCTCCCGCCGGTGCGAGGTGTTCACAGCGCCGGTCGCTCCCACAGCCGGCTCCCTTCCGCTCCCGCAGCCTACCTACACCTCCGCCGCTGTCGGTCCCTCCCACGCGACGGCGGAATTTGAATTTTTTACTTGATGGGCATCAATCACGGTGGGTGCAATTGGTAATTATGATGTTCATCTCCTTTGGTGGCTTGGCGTTCATCCATCCCCATCCATTAGCGTTTTACAATACTCATTTTAGATATCTTTAGCAACACCATAGTGTTTTCTCTTTTTTCGTAGTGTGCTTGCTTGTTGCTTCTGTGTTCTCGAATTTTGTCTAGCTTTGCAATTCGGAGGAGCCTTTGCAATTCGGAAGAGCCTTGGGTGATGGGCGAGGCAGCGTAGTTTCCACATTGTGGTGGAGTGATCGAGGTTGCGGGTTGCATACCGTGGGTCGCGGCAAGGGTGTGAAGGTCGCTGGGAGGAGCACAAGGGTGTGAGCGTCACGGCGGGAGGTGTGTAATTTTTCTTGTTGCCTTGTCTTCCGCGAGTGTTTTCCTCATCAAATCCAGTTTTACAGTGATTTTTGGGGACGCTTGGGTGATGGTGGAAATCCAACCCTCAAGGTTGGTCACGACCGTCGACTGTTGTCTTAGACGTCTGAACTGATGTCTAAACGCTGTTGTGGACATTGGTCGGAGCGGTAACCCTAAACCCTGTCGACACCCTCTTGACTGGAGTTGGTGCTGAGATTTTTGTTTTCATTTGTGAACTTTTTTTCGTCTTCTTGTTGCCTTGTCTCCGCGAGTGTTTTTCTTACCCTCCAGTTTTAGTCCACAACAACTCTTGACTGGAGCTGGAGCTAAGATTGACATCGTCATTTGTGAACTTCTCTTCGTCTTCTTGTTGCCTTGTCTCCGCGAGTGTTTTTCCTCATCAAATCCAGTTTTACAGTGATTTTTGGGGACGCCTGGGTGATGGTGGAAATCCAACCCTCGAGGTTGGTCACGACCGCAGAGTATTGTCTTCAACGTCCTCTCGGATGTCTCAACGTTGTTCTGGACATTGGTCCGAGTGCTGATCCTGCTGCCCTGTCGACACCCTCTTGACTGGAGCTAGAGCTGAGATTGACTTTTCCATTTGTGAGCTTTTTTTCGTCTTCTTGTTGCCTTGTCTCTACGAGTTTTTGAACTGAAATCCTTTTCGATATCTTCAAATATATGAAGGTCACGTGAATGAACCCTAGAACGATGTCTAGATGTTGAGACTGATGTTGTAATAGACGTCTCAATCATGTGAAGTGCTGCATGTTTAGCTTCGGGTGCCATAGGTGATGTTTAGGAAGTGTCACAATGATCCCGTTTGGTGTTTTTCCTGGCATGTTTGTTCCAGGTAGCAGGTGAAGATTTTGTGAAGTGGCCTTCATCAAAACCAAGAATGGCACCAAATCATTCGAAATTGCCAATGAAGTGTGGACTAGAGTCACAACGTGGCCGTGGAATTTCATCAGATGCTAGGCCACGTCAAGTGGTTTAGAATCTTTCGTCCCCGGAGAAGCGCTCCAAGAATGGCAATGACAAGTGGCAAGTGACAAGCCGCCAACAAGAGAAGGGGAAGGGGAAGGCTGCTGCGAGGAGTCCACCATTGAAGAAGCGCCGAGCGCGCATGGCACAAGAGGAGGTGGAGGAGTCTGACCCGGAAGATGAAGTGGAGTATGAGGGTTCCAGCGATGACTCGGATGATCCCTCAAAATCCAAGTTTGTGCTTTCATTTTGTCCCTTTGTTTCCAATTTCATCTTTTCTTAGAGAATGCTTGCCTATAGTAGCATGACACCGTGAGTCCATGTGAAGTCCATTCAGCTGATTGAGGTGTTGTCAAGTGAGTCTCACTTCAACGTAATTTTGCTAGTAGACACTGATTCCAACACCGACTTTGTCATGAGACGTTGATGTAGACATTGTTCTAGACATCGATGAAGATGTCGTATGTCTTTATGCAGCAGAGATGTTCTTGGTTTGACTTTATGGTCTTCATGGCACAGGCAAATGTACGAGGAAGGGGATTCATCTTCGTCCTCAGACAATGATCCCGACACACTGATGTTGGAAAAGGAGCGAACTCCAACTCCAACTCCACCCTCGAATCGTGTGAAACGGACCATGAAGAAGGAGGACACTGCAAAGGTGGATAAGCAAGTAGTGAAGGTGGACCGACGTGGCAATCCTTACGGAAAAGCCACTGAATATCTTGCAAATGACGTGAAGTCATTTGCAAAGGATCTCCACCCGGCATATGGGTGGGGCGACCAGCCAATGAAGGACAAGATGCGGTTCTTTGAACGCGTGGCAGTAGGTATTAATTGACATTGGAGTTGTTGTAATGGTTTGCGTTTTGGTGTTGGTGCAACAGACGTCCACATGTTGTCTCGGACGTTTTAGTGTTGAGGAAGATGTCAATTTATCATATGACTCAGTACTTTGGACTCTAAGTTCACTTGATTTTGTTGCCCCACCAGATTGGACTATTAAAGGTGGTCTTGAGATCAACCCAGGCTGGTATGCTCAGTTTGTGACGAAGACTTTGATCAATGTATGCCACAGCCTCATGAGGCTCATTGACCTTGATTTGCCTATGCCCGTGGGCTTGGACCCCTCGGTTTGGGAAATGCTCAGAGCAAAGCGTAGATCAGCAAAGGCTCAAGAGAAGTCAATGCAGATGCGTGCAGTTTCAAAGTCTAAGAACAACAAGGAAACCCAGATGAGGTCCATAGAGAAGCGTCTGATGGGGGAGTTGGTAACATGTGCTTCACTCTAAGTGTTGTTTCAATGTTTCTATGCTAAATTTGTTGTCCTTACCAACATTAGTTCATGTTGTTATGATGCATGTATAAGCATGGGTGTTGACAAGTGGCCTCCTATTTATTTCCTCACCGATGTCTACATGTGCATCTTATGTTTTCTTTATTGTTTCTTTAGACTAACAATGAGCTTGTGATGTATAATTGGCAGACTCTAAAACTGGGACGCATACCCCAGGATGATGAGCTTCAGCGTGCCACCGAAGAAGAGTTTGCCTGGTGTGAAAAAGAGCTCCGCAATGCAAACATCCGATATGCATCCCCCCAGGACATCGAGGGAGTGCGTGCAGCAACATCAAAGATTGGAGATCGTCTTGCTGAGATGACTAACTTGATCCGTTTGCTTGTGCAATCCTTTGGCCGTGACAGTGTACAGCATCAGATGCTTGCATCAACACCCGCAGGCCTGGCACTCTTGCAGGGCAACGTCTGCACCGATATTCCCCAAGTCTTTGACAGTCACAACACTGCTACAGGTGACGTTGATGGAGATAGAACCAATGTTGTGCAGGCTGGTGAAGTTGGTGCAGACGTTGGCGTGGATGCAGATGAGGACGTGGAGCCTAAGGTTGACTACTTGATGGACCATCCCCCGGACAACGCAGGAGACATTGATCCCGAACAGAGTGAGGTTGATGCTGCTGTGGATACCACTCCCGGCCTTGACGGAGTGGCCCTTAACCCCCTTGCAACGCTTGTTGATAACATGGTGAGCGCTCCCGTGGACGTCCTTGCGGATCCATATGCCATAGTGGCTCAGCTTGCATCCGGCGAGGGAGAGGGTACTCCTATTGCCTTGGCAGAGCAATCCAACCCTCGAGAGGTATTTCTCATGTTGGTTTTGACAAGAACATAGATGGGAGGTAGACATTGGTGTGTTGTTTTAGACATTGTATTGGACATTCTGTATCTCTCTCTTATTATAGTGTTTTATCATTTAGTTCTAATAGTATGTACGGTGGTATTATGTGCAATCAGGTTGAAAATCTTCCATCTAAGGGATCTTCGTCTCGCATCAATCGAGTGACAAGGACCTTGAAGCCAACACCAAAGCCAACAGAAGTGGTCACCACTGTGAAGGCTACGAAGGGAACCATGCAACAAGTGCCCAAACCGAATCCCCCTACAGGAGGGGGGCAGCCCCGAAAAGGAGAAGCATCACGGAAGAAATGACCATTGAGGTGTGTTTTGATTCTCTCAAAAGCATAGATATGTGGCTGGTAGGCCTTCAGTTGTCTGTTTGTCCATTGTCACTAACGTCCAGCGTTTGTTTGCAGGACTCCTTCTGTCCATGGAGACCTCGCCTTCAACGCTCAGATGTTTGCTTAGACATAGAGGACGCTTCACGCAACATTGTGAGAACTTCTTGGTGGCACTATTTCATGATTATCTTAATGGGTTTAGTGTCTATCATATTTTTTGTGGGGCATGTTGTGCTATATTCCCTTTTACAAAAGCTTTGTTCTCCTCATGGAGATTTTTTTTCCTTGCAACACTTTACCGGTATATGAATATGATATTTTTTATTTGCCTAAAGGTGGTGCATGTATTTTTTGTTTGCCTAAAGGACCATTGAGTGGTGCATGTATTTCAAGTATTGTGATTGTGCTAAGCTCTCTTGCTATGCAATGTCATTCATTGATATAGTGTAAAACCAATTTTGGTAAATACGTGCCATGCCAGAGCGTTGTTTAGGTCTCTTCAAATGTGGGCACAATGTCTAATGTTCAACGTCCTCACGATCATTGCAATGTTGCACCGCATTGTTTTGATGTCTAAACGTGTGTCTACAAGCGCACACAGGAATGCACCATGTTGTTAGGTAGGACATAATCCTAGACCCCTTCAATTCAGTGTCAATGTTTGTGAAGTCTACAACATGTCTTCATTCACGTCTCACAGTGCACATTGCTATCACATCTAAGCTTGCCCTAAACGTGGAAGCATCAAAAGCTATGCATGCATGTCATTAAACCTAGCCCTATACACGTCCTAAACATTGCCTACACAGACTTGTGCTTGTCAATTGCCTAACTAGTTAGTGTCATTTCAGACATCCCATGCTCAAACCCAATCTTCAAGGATGTTGGTACGAAGCATGCACACGTTGTCTACAATGATTTGTTACTTGTAAAAATGTTGTACATGTGAATGTTGACATCCAACGCGCCACACGTCTAGTAGAAAATAGCATGAACATGTCCTTAACCATGTCAAATTCCCCACTGTGAAAGCCTCAGATGACACAAATGGCGTTAGAATCGACGTGCTTACCAGTAGTGCATGTTCCGCATAAACATTGTCGTTAACATAGTTGTGTCTAGGACAACATCGTGTTAGACATTTTGATGTCTGGAAAGACATCTTCTAGACGTATGTAGAAAGCTCCAGAAGAGGCTTCTCCGCGCACCAAAATTGTCCACGTCAGCATTCGAAGATGCCACGTCACCTATTGTTGACTCCCCGGTCAATGTACACATCAGATGCCACATCACCAAAATTGGATGGTTGAGAAAATTGCCAACTTGGCTGCCCATGCTCACGTGGCACCAAATTTGTAGCCACATGGCAGAGTTCTGGCACCCGTTGACCAGTGTTTTTTTGGATGTCCGGTGCTTAGCATGCCGCTGTCCATGATAATTCTTGGATGTCAAAACCCTGTTTTTGCAGACGCGATGTGATTAGACATCTACGTCGACATGCCTGATGTCGGATCCGACGTCTGAGTGTCTAAATTTCGCAGTCGGGCGACTGCGTGTTTTCTTCTAGTGAGAATGCCCTTGTAGAGTTTGCTTTGCTCTCCGAAAAAAAAAGATAACAAAGTAATTGTGTGCCTCTAAATTGGGATCCCAAAAGCAATGTGCTTCAAGGCTTTGACATTTTCACCTATATCTTAGAACATTGGAACACCATTTTTGCATTCGTAACATAGATTTGGAATGGGTGCTTTGTGTAGTTGGTAGCATTGTGCAGAAGAAATACAATGCTTCATACTGTACTTCATGTATACTGTCACTATCCATTGCCCGTGATAGAGGTCTGCTTCACAAGCACCAATAGTAGTAATGTTGCCATCGAAAGCATGTCCGTGTAAATGTCAGTGAAGACACACAAAATCTATTTCTAACATCCACATGTTCGTATATTCATGCCCATGTGAATGCCACATTCTCAATGTTGATGATTGTATGATGTTTAGGTTGTCACCTTGTAGGCATAGAGAAGTTCTGGTTTTTTTTTACTCTCTTGGACTAGACATTGCCAACAAAAATAGAGATCCAAATCACTATGCTATAAGAAATGGTATCGCACTTGTGTATCATACTGCATGACAATGAGCCTTGTTAAAATTTGGTTTGTGTTGAGTTATGTCATGCCCCTATCTCCTTGGGGTGCCTGAAGTGCCTTAGTGAGCAAGGGGTACCTTGGGGGTGACTTCACAAGCCTTGCAATAGGCTAAAAATGGAGAAATGAAAGACTCCTGAGCAAATAGGGCGCAATAGCGCCTTGGTTAAGGAGGAAATTGTAGTATGACATACATTCTTGAATAGTTCTTGAGAAGACACTTCTAACCGTCCAAAGAATGCATAATTTAGACTAGTAGGCTAGAAGTTATGTTCATTCAAAGTTGGAGGTGTCCCGGTGACACCGAGACACTCAAAGGCTAGGTGTGAAGGGTTCCAAACGAATCATTGAACAAAGCATGACATATAGCATATCAATGGAAAGTTACAAAGACAAGGAACTTAGAATGCCAAGCATTACGAGGTTCTATGACATGAACCAAAAGTTATGGGCAAGAGAAGGGTCGAGGTGAAGGCGTGATGCCACTTCTAGTGAACCCGAATCTTTAGAAGGCCATAACTTTGTGATAACTTTTTCAAATGGAACAAGTGAGTAGTCCATCGACATCTACTCGTCTTGTAGATATCCAAAATAGGCTTGCCTATGGGATTTAAAGCCTTGACAACAAAGTTACGCCGTTCGGAAGTTCGGGAGTCCAAATGAAGTGAGAACTTGGGGATTTCAGTTGGAAACAAGTGGTCTTCCAAAACCCAAGGGGGTTTGGGAAGCCCCTTGGACCCACAAAGGGGGGGTCTACAGAAGACTACAAAGTGTACTATAGGAGGGGTTAGTCTCCCTCCTCACTCCCTCTTGGAGCCTTGGTGAGTCCCGGTGACTCATGAGTGGTAATGTAACTTCACCACTGGCTTCAAGGCTCCTTGAGACACTTGTGTGTGTGTGTCTAGGGGCACTGGTTGGTTGGAGTCCCACTCCTTGCTAGGCCTTTGGTAATGTGTCCCGAATTGTGAGTCTCAATTAGTGTTGGTGTGAGAGTAGCAAATGCACAACGGGTCTAGTATGAAGTGGGGTGACAACCAAGAGCAGTTAGGACCGTGGTGAGTAGTACCACCATGAGACCTAGCACAGTAAGATGGAAGTTCTGCCTCATGTCACCAAGTGACATGCCAAGTGTCATGAGTGGGGTGCGTGCTAGGAGTCCTGGGCACCAAGACTTAGGATTGTGAGTTGGAAATGGGAACTATTATTGTGAGTGTGTGGCATATGCAGTGTTAGTTAGTTGGACCTAAGTGATGCTGGTATTGGAGTGTGGTAAGCTTTAAAAGTTGTAAAGGGCTATTGAAGTCTGGTTGGAGCTATAAGGTGTTACTAGGGCTGCAACATGCATTCCTTATCTTTACACAATGTAGTCACTTTGTAGTTTGGTCCTTATTTCTGTAGCCTTATTTTGGTGCCATTCCACTTTCATGGCCACTCACTTGCATGTTTATTTGTCATTCTATAGTCCTCTTGAATGTATAGGGTGGGGCATGAGGACATCGGGAGATAGGACTTGAGTGTATAGGGTGGCGCAATGAGGACATCAGAAGATAGGACTTCTTTGTCATTGCCGTGTTGAAGCCCCCTTCATTGATGCATGCATAAGTCCCTAAACTTGACGTGTAAGTAATGTCTTATGATGCCAGATGTATAAGGAAGCCGCCTTCACTTGCTCACTCTAAATGAAATCCCCTAAACAAAGCATATCTACTAATGACTAAGATGAAATGTGTCATTGGAAGTAAGCATGTTAGACTCTCTATTCTAAAAGTGTCTCCCAAAACATGATTATGTTTCCAAAGGTATCTCCAAGAACGTCTTTTAGTCTTAAAACACGTCTACAAAGACATCATTACTCTCTCACAACGTCAACGTCAACGTCTTAATGTTTGAAAAGATGTCTCTAAAAACATCTTCATGTTTTTGTAGACATCTACTAAATAAACATTGAATATGCACAATGTGGACCTTCTATGATGACGTGGCATGCCATATTAGCATTAGTCTATGCCACATCATCAAATTCCATGTGGCATGCCATGTCATCATCTGAAATGGTTTTGACTACCCCTTCACAACCTGTCCCCTTCTTTTTAGCTTGAGCAGACGTTTTACCCAAAATCAAAGTAATTTTCTAAAACTTACTTGTAGTAGAAATGGGTCAACAAAACTAACATGTCAATCAATGCTTTTGTGGACATTTGAGTTTGACATAATCATATTCTCATCTATGTCATCGAAAATAGTAGACGTCAATGGGAAGACTAACGTATTATGAATATAATTTTCCACCATCATCTGCAACATCCACTAAAAGGTACCTTAGACTATAGTCCGTATTCCAGATGTCTAGATGTCTCTCCGGATAGAGTATGTTTTGCCTTGGACATCCTATGTTTTGGGTCAGACACGAAAAAAAACATTGTTTTCTTATAGTGTCTTCTTCCAGCTCTTCTTCTTCAAATTCTGACTGATCCGTCTTGACTTCGCTTGTGAGGCCATATTGCAAAAGAGTGGATCCGGTATTGTACTCTATCATCTCTACACTACTTATAAGTTCTGCCTCATGGTAGAGATGGAATAAGTAAGGACTAATGGGGTTGAGCTTGGTTTTTCGTACATGGTTAGTGAGCTTGGATATTGTACCCGCGATAACCTTCCCCCAATGTACTAGTCTACCTTCCATTGCCCCAAAGATGGTATTGGCCACCGTGACCGTAACTTAGGTAGGCTTATCCACATACAAGATCGAAATGAAAAATTCTAACATTTGTTTATGCCTCTCGTCCTTACAATCACTGATTGCATACCCCTCCTTCACATGGGCTAGACTTTTAAACTTTCTAGTCGTAAACTTAATTGCTCGAGAAGCTAGTCCAGATCCTTACTTTTGGAATCCTTAGATGTCCGCCAAACCTCATCCGTCCAAGTTCCGGATCCCCCCCTTACTGTCAACTCATATTGATTCGGAACTCCTACAATGAACTCTTGAATCATCTCTTCATTCTTGAGGGTCCATGACCTACATATTATTCCAACACACCCTAGTAAGCCCTCAAGTTGGCACTTGGAACTCAGGGTTTTCTTTTTTTTGATTTTGTTAGTATTTTAGCATAATTATATGCAAAAATGCTTAAAAAGAGTGTTTGAGTGGTATTTGATAGAAGTCCCTACCAATACAGTGAGGGGTCATCCTAAAAGTATAGAGTATATAAAATACTCAAATTTCATACTTCTAATGCCTAGTTGAGAGTCTGAGAGGTCGATTAAGTATTTCCGAGAGAATTAAGGGTTTGAGTGTTAGCCAGTCCTAGTAGTTGTCCATGTTAAACTTAGTCTTACAATTGCATGTGACAAGATGGCTAAGTCCATTTTAGGTCTAGAGAGTCTAATATAGGTCACCATCCAATTCGTAAAGAATTTGAATTGGTAAGTTTTTATTTGCAGATAACTTATAGGAGAATTATCCAATCTGCAAATAAAGTCATGGGAGAGAGACCGGAGTATGAAGAAAGGTGCTTTTACTCTAAAAGCATGCCAAGAGCCAACATTGGAGCCAGTTGTTCCAAGATTCCCCGATACAAGAATAATTTCCCCCTCGGGCGGAAATTAAAAGGAAATTGCTAATTTTAGCTTCCCTATGAATAGTGCAAAGTGAAATGTAATGTTGCACTTTGGTTTTGGGAGTTTCCTAGAAGCTACCCAAAAAGTTTCGAAATTTCCTGAAACTATTACAATGACTCCATGGGAAGTCAACTGCCTTTGAACATGGTCGTAAATTCTTAGGAATTACCCATGTTGCGGTAAAATTCCACTAAAAATTAGGATAGTGTGTTGTGTGCTAATAAAGCGTTCCACAAAGTTTGAAGACATTCTGACATTCCTAGGTACTAGAATCGGCAACGACATTGGACTTTTGAAGAATTTACGACTTTACAGCAGGTTGACCGGCGTACCATGAGATGGCGGTGTTCAAATGACATGAATGAGGGGTCTTTTCTTACTCCCATGAACCTTCTAAGTAACCCTAGCTAGATTGTTTCCTCAAAAGAAACAAATTCCAAAAGTTAGAGTTTTCACCTTTCTTTGGAGTTACTGTAAGTTGATTTTACACTTATGAAGGGCTGGGAAGAAAGGGGTATGGGGTCCCCTAGGCTAATTTGGGTCTTCTAAACACAATGGCGCAATCGTTTTTCAATTTGGAGTTGTTCCCTAGAAGATAGGAGGGGTCCAGCAGTAGGTTTGATTGTTTTAGAGTAATTAGTGGTAATTCAAAGTTAATTTCGCAAATATCTTTTGAAAAATTGAAGATTGGATTTGGATAAGACCTCTTTTCTTGCGTAACAATCCATCTTTTGTTTAAAGAAATACAATTTAGAAATACTTTGGGTTAATTAGCAAAATATCTAGGTTAATTAGGGTTATTTTCAAAATATCTTTGGGAAAAGATCTTGGATTTGATTTAGCCAAGATTTATTAGCTAAATAGAGAGGGTTCTAGAGAATTCTTCCATTAAACAAAGATTATTTTGGAATTACGATAGGATAGTTTAGTAAATATCTCGAGATCAAAAGTAAATGTTTTTCCACCAACAACTTACTGGGGAGGGGCTTGGGACAAGTATAAAAGGCCCTTCCCTCGAGGTTGTCGGTACATTCTTATATCTAACCTTTGCTTTTGTGCTACCGGCATGGTCGGAGCACTGATCCAAGTCGAGATCTGACCTAAGTTTCATTCTAATTCTTGATTTGCACACTTTGAAGGACGAGAGGGTCCCTTCAAAGTGATTTCTATTTGATTTCGTTAAGTTCTTGGGGCTAAGCCTCTATTTTCTTTGAATTGTGAGAGTTTTGGAAGGAATAGGCCTCCAAACTCTAATTCCGTTTAAGATTTCTTGAATACTAATAAATTGTGTTCATTACAACAGAATCTGGTATTAATATACTTAAGGCGGTGAAGCTTGACTTTGCCAAAAGTTTATTAAACCAATCCCTGCCCAAAATTCGTTTTATAACGAAGATTGGGACTTTAATTGCTAAAATTCGGTTTAAACGCTGTCATGTGTACCTCCTTTAGTGATTAAACTTGGATACTTTGAAATTGTAAAAGAATTGATCTTTAATGTTTGATTTAAACACTGTCATGTGTACCTCCTTTAAAGATTGACTTTCAAAATATTAAAATTTGATCATTGACACTGTATATACCCGAGGTTGCCCCCGCACGACGAAGCTTTGACTTTGAAAGATTTGAAATTAACACTTGGGAAAATTTCCTTATTTACATGCTTGGAAAAATGCTCTGCAGGTGTACTAATTAGGATCATTTGATTTAGTAAGAAGATTAGAGAAAAGTAGTCAAAATTTCTTAGTTTGAATTCTTGATAAAATCCTTAGTAGTAGTTAGGGAAAACCAAAATTTAGATTAGTTTCCTTTTAGTTAGAGTCATTAAAATTATCCTAGAAAGAGATTTTAATTAGCTTAGAACACTTAGTTGTTTAGTTTTAACCTTTTCCCAAAAATCCCAAAAAATTAGATTGTTAGTTTAGAATTTAAGAAGTTCCCAAAACCCCCCAAAAATTGATTAGCTTTAGAGTTAATTAAGTCTGAAAATTAGATTAGTCAAAAATCCATTAGATTAGTGAAAATCAACAATATTAGTGAAAGTTTCCCAAACCAGTGATCAAAGAATGAGTATAATCCGAGACACCAGAGCTAGTATTATTAAATCAGATAGATAATCATGAGAACTAATAGTCAACAAGGGTGAAGATAGGCTAGCTCGACCCAGATAGAGGGAGCCAGCTCGACTTGACGAGGGAGCCAACTCAACTAATAACCGGGGTGCCAACGGGGAGCGAGCTGCAGCCAATGAAAATGGGACACGTGGCAGCCAACGGACGGGTGAGTGAGGGGCTGTGCAATGATCCAGATACTAAACAGAGCCAAGCAAATAGAGAGGTTGAGGAGCTCGATTGGGAGTCCAGCAATGCAACTCGATTGGGAAGTCCAGCAACTCGAAGTTGGAAAGATGGATAAAACTAAAATTTAAGGTAAGGTTCTCGAATGTTAGGAAATTTTGATAAAAAAGCTAACACTCTTAATAATTAGTGAGTACTCATAGAAACATCAACAACTCATAACACTCTCCTTCAACTCTTAAAACACCAAACACAAATGAGAGTTGAAGAAGTTGAAATGAAAGGTTAGAGACAAAAGGAAGAAGAAAAGGAATCTAAACAATTAATAAAGTAAGAATCCTTTCGATTTTATTTTGAAATTTTATTCTCATTACTATTCATTGAATTGTTGGTTAGTCATTAATTAGGATTCTTTTAGGAATTAGAAGGCTAGGCTTTGGTTAGGTTTTGTTTTATTAGGCTTAATAAGACAAATAGATAAAGACAAAACGCCAACTAATATCTTTTGGATGATTAGGAAATTACAAGATAATTAGGATTTATTAGATTTGATTTGATTTCATGGATTTAAAATGTTTTGAGGTATTAAAATAATTTCTAATTATTTTAAAGACAACCAAAATCAATTAAATCCCATAATCATTAGTAGGAAAAGAAAAATTGAAATTAAAAACAACATCGAACGAGGATTGATTTCAAATGGCTTGATGAATTAGCGAAATGGAGGATGGAGCGGGTTACTACGAAACCATTCACCTCATGATCCTCGAGGACGGTACGATCGATCACTTCATGAAAAAGGTACGTTAAAATTCTTTATATTTCATTTCTTTTAATTTGATTAAAATTTCACTTGAGAAAATAAACCATTGGAAACTTTAGGAAAATTAGAAAAGAAAATTAACATTTAAAATTAAAATTGTTCGTTTAGACTAAGAAATAATTAATGAATGAAATTTAACTCATTAGGCTTTTAAAACAAATTTCATTTATTAATAATTTTTTAAGAATTTAGTTTTTAGTGTCTTACCTTGTTGGGAAGGTAATTTCTGAATTTTCAAAAAAACCTAAAAAACCATAATTTTAGAATAGGAAGTTTGATTTAAATTAGAATAGAAGATAATTAAAAAGAATTTCTAAGGAATCTTTAAGGAATCATTTAAATTAGGAATCAATTAGGGAATCTTTTAAAGATTCCAGAACCTATTTTCATTTAAAAAATACTTTGATTTTAAGTGAGAAAAGGTTGGATGAAGTTTGATCTTAATTTGGATGAAGTTCTTTAATTAGTGGTCAAATTAGGTTTAGTCTTAGAATTAGGTAACTAACATAACTAAAAACTTAACCCTAAAATTTAGAATTATTTCAATTAGTTTTACTAGTTTTAATTTGTGGATGAAGGTTGTGATGTAGTTTAGGGATCAATATTTCATCCATTCATTTCTTTTATTAGGAAAGTCAGAATTTAACTTGCTTTACCATTCTGGAAAGGGCAAATTACATTCTATAAAGTAGGTTAAATTGATGTTAGTTTGGATTTATCTTGTCATTAGTTATTTGATTTAGTTAACCATAGTTTAAAAATTAGGATTTAAATGATTTAAGTTCAATTTGGATATTTAAAAACAAAGTGTCCATTGCCTGGAAGGCGCAAATTGAACTTAGATTAGAAACACCCTAAGGAAATTAATTTAATAGGCTATTAGAACCCGTGTGCATGTTTTAACTTGAAGGGTGGAGTTTAAAACACTCACAACCCTATGCACATCAGATCCTCTTCTTACTACTTCCAAATGATCTAATTAGTAGGGTCGACGAGACAGACCATGCGAGCCGTGATTTTAGACTTACAGATACTTCCCTCCGCCATCAAAAATCGTAACTAAATATAGATCCAATGTGGACAGCACCATCCTTACTTTCTTCTTCCTAATGTGATCACTAACTCACTACTCTTTTACCCAACTATATAAGCGCAAACATCTACGGAAGAAAGAAGAAGAAGATAGAGGTTTTGGGGGTTTAAGTACCTGATATTCTATCGACTGTTTCCAGTAGAAGACCATTTGCCGTAATGGTTCCCTAGATTCCTAGACCAGAACTCTAGGATATAGTCTATTCCTATCCATGTTTCTAGATTCCAGATCCATTTTAGATCTAGTTACGGAATACTTGGTTTGTCTCTTGACCCTAAGTACTATATTTAAGTTAAGTGGATCCTAATTCCGTTTGTCTAACTAAGAAAAATGAAAAATTCAACACTACAATAGTTCTATTTCATACTAACTCAATCCGTTCCAAATTTCCGTCTTCCCACAACATCCACAAAAATACTAAGTCGACAGTCAAATAATTCCACAATTGATATGCCATGCATTGCACATGCAATTTCACTGAGTGCACCTCATGAAGTTTTTCCAATCTTGCCTAAATCTACAGTTATAAGTGTAGTGAAAGTTGAGAAAATAGATCTAGTTATAGACTTGTCTAGTGAGTTAGATGGAGAGTCTCTTGGCTTTACGCTTCAGAAATGAGCATGTTCTACACAAATTTCCTCGGATGAAAAATCTCCTATCAACTTAGTATTAGGAACCTCATGGAATAGTCCTATGTAGTCTTTATTCTCACAACCTCCATTGCATCCATATCTAGTTGAAAGAGTCAGCATAATGGAATGCTTAAAGAGACTATCCAACATGCATCAATCTTGGAATGAATTGTTACAATGGATCTCAATGTTGTCATTCTGTCAAGCACCATCTTATGTAGTTTCTTTCACCAATATTCAACAAAGATGTCATCTTTGAACTTCCATCATGTCGCTCATCTTCATCTTCCTCAACAACTAGGAACTTAGAGGGAATGGACAAGTGATATGAAGGACATCTGTGGTGCAAATTAGTGACAACGATGTGAGCGTGAATTTACCCACCTTTGGTAAATCGTGAATACAACTAGGTTCTATGGTTTGACTAAATGAATTGTACTTTTGGGTGGTTAAGTGAGGTCCATTGTGCCTTCGAAGCAATGGATCTTTTTTCTTAAATGTCGAAATGTACCTAAATGTGCAAGAATCACTCAATCTCCATCCAATGTCAATAGTTGGCCGAATGACTGAAGCCACTGTGGGGCTTGGTGTCACTCACATTAGAAAGGAACTAACCTCAAAACCTGTTAGAGAATTCCTTGCCCTTCTAGAAACCTAAAATTCAACCCTATCTAACTCTCCTAGCCACAATTATGGGCGGATGAAGTTTGACTGCTACTTAGTTCATCAAACTTCATCTACAATTTAAGTCTAGTTCCCTCATTTAGAATGACTTGAAATTTCTTGGAGTTGTTTAAGAGAATTATCCCTATCTAACTCTGGAGTTTGGTTCTAATTGAAAACTTTTATGAATTTCTCATCTAAACCTAAGCTAAACTTCATTCTTCTTTATCTTCTTGGATTTTTGAATTTTTTCCTAATTGAGCAAGTCCTAAGATGAGCTCTACTTAACCTCCTCTTTGGGCTTATGTTCCTAACTCCCCTATTTGACTTCAACCTTCTAAGTTTGTTATTGGTTTTCCTTAAGGTTTAAATTTTGGATGAATTCCCCCTTATTTCCTATTTTTAGTAATTTTATGTTTTTTCCTTGTAGCCCTAACTCTAGCTTTCTAGATTGGTAAGACATTTGCTAATTTGACATTCCTACTCAAAGTCCTTGATGGATGAAGTTTGATCACTAGTCGATGTTTAAAACTTCATCTACTTATTTCTTCTAGTCTACAATTCAGAATTGATTTGTTTTTCTTTAGCCCTTGGACTATAATTAGTAGCCTCTCTTGAATTCTCTCAATTTGTCCACAAACTTTATGCCTAACAATTTTTCATTCATTTTAAGTCCTAACCTTCATCTAGTGATAACTTTCTCTTTTCTACTCTAATTTGGGCATGCTTTAAGTTTTTGGAAAGCTATGAACCTCCTCTCTAGGGTTTTAGCTTCAAAGATGACCTGACTTATAGCCTTAGGGGTCTGACCTAGGGATAGACCGTGACCAAAGTTACTAATTACTAATTAGATGAATTGAAACAAGTGAGGAAGAGGTTGTTTCATACCTTAGAGTTAATGCCATTGATCATGCCTAGTGGGAGTTCTTCCTCCTCCACCATGAACTCCCTTGATATGATGCAATGAATCACTATTTTGATAAAAAAAAAAAGGGGGAGGAATTAATACAATGGTAGGTCTTTCTAATTCTATCAACCTCTTCTTTCTCTCCCTATTTCTTTTCTTTTTCCCTTAACCTTCTTACGTACTAAAAGTGGCCCAACTATCCTAAATTCTACTTATGAGACTAATTAAAGATGCGTCATCTTGCCTTACAGTGTTGAACCACCTCTTACATCTAATATCTCACTAGCCACCTAATTTTGAGCCAAAGGACAACATGATGTAGGGAGATTCTCTCTCTATCCTATCCCCTTCAATTCTTTTTTTGGAGTAGTCTCTCCCTCCCTGTCAATCCCTCATTCATTTGGCCATCCCTTCCTTCTCTTCCTTGGACTCTTTTGTGAAGACAGGGAGTTGGCTTCCTTGCTCCAAGGTTGGACAGGATTACACTAGTCTTTTCTTTTGATTTCTTGCTTGGTGTCCCCACTTCTTCTTTCCCTTTCTCAACCCTTAGC
The DNA here is from genome assembly GCA_963920665.1 of Straminergon stramineum. Classification (NCBI taxonomy): domain Eukaryota; kingdom Viridiplantae; phylum Streptophyta; class Bryopsida; order Hypnales; family Calliergonaceae; genus Straminergon; species Straminergon stramineum. Next base: position 15,853,905 of record OY987273.1, read on the forward strand.
CTTAGTTTTTTTAGACTCACCCCTTTTATGGACAAATTGCTGGACCCTCCCTCCTATATTGTTGGACAATCCCTTTTTCCTTAAGACCCCATCCCTTCTCCCCAAGACCTCAACCCTCACTCTTTGAGAACCTTAGAACTCAACTGTCTAACACTAAAACCTTTGGCCCTAGGGTTGACAAAAGTCAGCCTCTCGAGCAAAATTGCGTCCAAAAATTGAACATCCAAACATTGGAACTTGGTAGATGCTGTGATTTCAATGGGTAAAAAACTCCATTGAAAAATTACCATGGATAAATGTGGATGTGTCGACGTGCGGACAAGCGGTTGAATAGTTGGGCTGATGGATGGTTGGGTGGATAGTCAATTGATTGGACAAGCAGTCAAGGGGGATGGACGCATAATCGCAACGTGGACATGGGTGCAGACATAGGTGCGAACAGGTAGAAACCCACTATGACCTAGCAATAAACTTCATTTGCCATATTTGACTTCAATTTTGGGAATTTTGGGGTGTATATTGTATTGTTGAAAAGGTCTTCCAACTACCTTTCCTATGGTATACCACAAGCACTTGAACTCCAAAAACTTCAATCAAAAATGGCAAATGAAGTTGATTCAAGGACATAGTGAGCGTCCGCCCAATTGTTCGCTCATCCACTCATCGACCTCTCATTTTCCCTCTTGTCCACCCTCCCATCTGCTTGTCAAATGCCTTAATAGTTGGGCCAATGCTCATGATGTACTAACATCTAACTTTATTTGCATTTGTGACCTCAATTCTTAGAATTTTGGGGCGTGTATTATACTGTTGAAAAGGTCTTCCAAATACCTTTCCAACAGTATATCACATGCCCCAAAATCCAAAAGACTTTGATCGAAAATGACAAATGAAGTTGATTCAAGGGTAGAGTGAGTGTCCGCCTAGTTTTCCACCCATTTGCCCATCCGCCTAGCCATTTGCCTTTTCGTCCACCCTCCCATCCGCTTGTTAGATGCCTAGGCAATTGGGCAGATGCTCATGGTGCATTAACACCTAACTTCATTTGCCATTTGTGACCTCAATTTTTGGAATTTTGAGGCATATTTAGGGTCTTCCAAATACCTTTCCAACGATTTATTATATGCCCCAAACTCCAAAAACTTCGATTGCAAATGGCAAAAGAAGTTTATTGCTCCAAAAAAGTGAGCATCCACCTTGTTATCCGCCCATCTACCTAGTTGTCTACTTGTCAAATGGACAAACGAGTGAACAGTTGGGCGGATGCTCACTATATACTCGCAGCTAGCTTCACTTGCAATTTTCAACTTCATTTTTTGGAATTTTGGGGCATACATTCTGGTGTTAGAAACAACTTTCAAATACCTTTCCAAAAACATCTCATACACCTCCAAACTCCAAAACTACAATCGAAAATGACAAAAGAAGTTCATTGCTGTAAAAAAGTGAACGTTCACCTGTTTGCCCAATTGTCTGCCCGTTTGCCATCCACCATCTAAATCACCGTCAGTCAATGTGTTTGCTATCCACCACCCTGTCTCTTAATTTGTAAGCCCATTTATAGTCTGCCAACATAGCACCTTGTTTACTTGGGAGTCTCTCATTTCTCCGTTCTTAAACTATTGCAAGGCTTGGGAAATAACCTCTAAGGTCCCCCTTGCTCAATAAGGCACTTTTAGGCCCCCCATTTATATGGTATACAACATCAATTATTATATGCCACTACACGAATGTAAAGTATTCAATTTTAATTTGAAGTGTTTATTTAAGTTTGGAGTAAAATGCATTGATAGTTGAAAACACCAAGGTATGTATAGTATAAGCAATTTTATTAGAGAATGTTACTAAAAACAATTGAAGCACATTATTGCAATTTCATATAATATAATGTAGCTCAAGTTTCAACATGTATTCATATCATCACATTTCATTCCCCTATCTCCTTGGAGCATTTGAAAGTACCTTATTGAGTAAGGGGAACCTTAGGGGTGATTTCCCAAGCCTTGCAATAGTCTAAGAAGGGAGAAATGAGAGACTCCTAAGCAAACAGGGTGCTATAGCGCCTTAGATAGGAAGAGCATAGTAGCATGTCACACATGCATTGAAGCTCTTGAGAAGACATTTCTAACCGTCTAAAGATCGTGTAATTTGAACTTGTAAGCTAGAAATTATAGCCATTAAAAGTTGGAGGTGCCCTAGTGGTCCCCGGACACTCAAAGGCTAGGAGTGAGGGAGTCATGGCCCTAGTAATACCTTATAGCTCCAACCAGACTTCAATAGCCCTTCACAACTTTTAGGGCTCACCACATTCCAATATCAATATCACTTAGGCCCAACTAACTAACACTGCACATACCACGCATTCACAGCATTAGCTCCCATTTCCAACTCACATTGCTAAGTCCTAGTGCCTAGGACTTCTAGCATGCATCCCAATCATGACACTTAGCATGTGACTTGGTGACATGGGGCGGACCTTCCATCTTACTATACTAGGTCTCATGGTGGCACTACTCACCACGGTCCTAACCACCCTTGGTTGTCACCCTACTTCATACTAGACCCGTTGTGCATTTGCTACTCTCACACCAACACTAATTAAGACTCACAACTCAGGACACATTAACAAAGGCCTAACAAGGAGTGGAACTCCAACCAACCGGTGCCCCTAGACACACACACACACAAGTGTCCCAAAGAGCCTTGAAGTCGGTGGTGAAGTTACATCACTACCTATGAGTCACCAGGACTCACCAAGGCTCCAAAAAGGAGTGACGAGGGAGACCAACCCCTCCTATAGTACTCTTTGTAGTATTTGGTAGCCCCCCTTTTGTGGGTCAAGGGGACCTCCCAAACCCCCTTGGGTTTTGGAAAACCACCTATTTCCAACCGAAATCCCCAAGTTCTCACTTCGTTTGAACTTCCGAACTTTCAAATGGTGTGACTTTGTTGTTAGGGCTTCAAATCCCACATGCAAGTCCATTTCGGATATCTATGCAACAAGTAGATGTCGATGGACTATTCACTTGTCCCATTTGGACAAGTTCTCACAAAGTTATAGCCCTCCAAAGATTCGGATTCATCGGGAGTGGCGTCACGCCTTCACCACAGTCCTTTCCTTGGCCACAACTTTTGGCTCATGGCTTAGAACCTCGTAATGCTTGGCATTCTAGGTTCCTTGTCCTTGTAGCTTTCCAATAATATGCTATATGCCATGCTTTGTTGAGTGATTCTTTAAGAAACCCTCACACCTAGCCTTTGAGTGTCTTGATGGCACTGAGACACCCCTAACTTTGAACGGCCATAACTTCTAGCCTACTAGTTTAAATTATGCATTCTTTGGACGGCTAGAAGCGTCTTCTCAAGAGCTTTCCAAGCATGTATGCCATGCTATAGTGCCCTTTGTAACCTAGGTGCTATTGCGCTCTGATTGCTTGGGAGTCTCTCATTTCTCCGTTCTTAGCCTATTGCAAGGCTTGGGAAGTCACCTCCAAGGTCCCCCCTTGCTCACTAAGACACTTCGGGCACTCCAAGGAGATAGGGGCGTGACAGAGGGGTTCACAAAGAATCTCTCAACAAAGTATGGCTTGTAGCATATCATTGAAAAGCTATAAAAACAAGAAAGCTAGAATGTCAAACATTATAAGGTTCTAAAACATGAACCAAAAGTTATGGTCAAAGGAAGGGCCATGGTGAAGGTGTGATGCCTCTCTCAATGAACCTGAATTTTTGGAGGGCCATAATTTTGTGAGAACTTGCCCAAATGAAACAAGTGAGCAGTCCATTGTCATTTACTCATTGCGTAAATATATTCAAAATGGTCTTGTATGTGGAATTTGGAGCCTTTATTACAAAATTACGCCGTTTGGAAGTTCAAGAATCAAAATGAAGTGGGAGCTTAGCGATTTTGGTTGAAAATGGGTGGTCTTCTAAAAACCAAGAGGGTTTAGAAAATACCTTTGACGTACAAGGGGGGGTCTACCAAATGCCATAGAAAAAAACATTACTAGCATGGGAGAGGGGAGTGTCACGAGTCATAAACTCAGAATCTATCACGTTAGTATAAAATAGGTCTATAATAGTATTGTCATGACCCTCATCACAAGGCATGCCCGTGCCACCTTGGTGAGCAAGGGGGACATTGGGGTGACTCCCCAAGCCTTGTAAGAGATGAGATGAGGGGGACTAGGAGTCCCGAGCGATCAGAGCGTGGTAGCGCTCTGATCCGAATGAATTTGGGGGCGTGTTTCACGTTCTTGAAAAGGTCTCAAGGAGATGCTTCTAGCCATCCAAAGAACGCGTGATTTGGACTTGCGAGTCAAAAGTTATAGGCGTTCAAAGGTGGGAATGTCCTAGTGGCGCCAGGACACTTAATGGCTAGGAGGGAGGGGTTCATGAGGAATCCCTCCATGAAGTATGTCATGTAGCATATCCTTCGAAAGCTAAGAACACAAGGATTCTAGATTGACAAGCATTATGAGGTTCTAAGGTAGGAGCCTCAAGTTATGGCTAAGAGAAGCGTCATGGTGAAGGCATGACGCCTCTCCCAGTGGACCCGAATCTTTGGAGGGCGATAACTTTGTGAGGAATTGTCTAAATGGGGCAAGTGAGTAGTGCATCGGCATCTACTCGTCGAGTATATGTCGAAAATGGACTCGCATGTGAGATTTGGAGCCCGGACCGCAAAGTTATACCGGGTGGAAGTTTGGGAGTCCCAAACTAGGGCAAATCGAGAGAAATAGGGTGGTCTTCCAAAACCAAAGTGGTTTTGGGAGTCCCCTTTGACATACAAGGGGGGGGGCTGCTGAATCCTACAGAGAGTACTATAGGAGGGGTTGGTCTCCCTCCTTACTCCTTCTTGGAGCCTTGGTGAGTCCCGGTGACTCAAGGTTGGTGGTGTGGGGTCACCACCACTCCAAGGCACCATGGGACACTTGTGGATGTCCCATGGCACCGGTTGGGTGGAGTTCCACTCCTTGCTAGGCTATGTTAAGGTGTCCCGAATGCTGAGTCCCGATTAGCGACGAAGTGAAAAGTAACAAATACCCAAGGAGCCTAGTATGGAGTTGGGATGACACTCAAGGGTAGTTAGGACCATGGTGTTTAGTGCCACCATGGGTCCTTACACAATAAGATGGAAGTTTCGCCCCATGTGACCAAGTAACATGCTCTGGTGTCATGACGGTTGTGTGTGTGCTAGTAGTCCTGGTGACTGGGACTTAGCACAAAGAGTTGGAATGGGAAACTAACATTGAATGTGCATGGCATGTATAGTGTTAGGAGAGCGTGACCCTTGGTGCCACTAAAGTATTAAGTGCTTGGAAAGCATTGGAAGGTGGTCTTAAGGTGGTAAGTGTCACTAAGGGGCGTGACAAGTATGGAATTTTTCAAAATTTTCAATAGGCAAACAAAATTAGAATCTTCTTACCCTAAACATTGCATTAAGGTTGAGAGGATGATCCAGGTGTTCCATAAAAGGATCCAATACGGAACTGGATTTCGGAAACCCAGATAGCAACAGCCTATAGTCTAGAGTTTTGGTCTAGGAATCCATTACGGATAAACGGTCCACTTTTGGAATGGTCGGTAGGATGACGGGTACTTAAGCCCCACCACTCCCATTTCTCCCTCCTCTTTCTTCCACAATAGTTTTGAACTCGTATAGTTGTGTGAAAGTGTGGTGAGTTAGTGATCGTTTTAGTAGTTTAGTTAGTTTTGGTTTGCGATGGCAGAGGGAGATATCCATAAACTATTAGTCATGGCATGGATGGTCTATCCAACCAATCAGGAAAGGCTGAGGAATCAATTGTAGTTAGAAGACGATCTAAGCACAATAAGGTGTGTTGGCGTGTTCCTTAGGCCATGGATTGTGAAGAACGATCGGATGATTTAGGAGCTCATTGTAGAAGCTCCGAATCAGTATGAGTTGACCGTGAGGGGGCGACCCGAAACCTAGACGGATGAGGTTTGGGCATAGGTATACGAATTCCCCAAGAAGGGATCCGGGTTAGCCTTCCGAATGGATAAGTTCGCTATGGGAAAATTTAAGAATGTAGCCCATTCTAAAGAGGGGTATGCCATCACTGATTGTCTAAATGGGAGGTAGAAGCAGGTCTTAGAGTTCCTTATTTTGTTCTTGTATCTGAAAAAGCCTACCCAGGTTACGATTATGGTAGCCAACACCATTTTTGGAGCAATGGAAGGTAGACTAGTCAACTAGAGGAAAGTCATTGGAGTAATGGTCTCCAAGCTTACCACCAATGTAGGAAAGGCTAAGACCAGTCCAATTAATCCTTACCTATTCCACCTCTACTACTATGTAGAACTTTTGAGTGATGCAAAAATGGTAGAATATAACACCAGATCCACAATCCTACATTACGGCCTTATAGATGAAGTGGAGGCGGAGTAGTTGGCATTCAAAGAAGAAAAAGAGCCGGAAGAGGAGGAGCAACTCATAGATCGGAGACAAAGGAAATCTACCAATTTGACTTCATGAGGGAAACTCCTTATTCCAGAGAAGGTTCTGGAGAAGTAAGAAGAAGAAATCTCTAGATTCTTCAAGCCCAGATTCAACTAGGTATTGTAGGCATAGGAGTAACATTAGAATTTGGCAGATCTTCTCAGAGGGATCAACAAGGAGTTGAAGGTCGAGCTAGAGGATATACTTGACGTAGTGAAGAAACTTCTGAATTCGGAAGAGCTTGGACAGAAGGAGAAGTAGATCGAGAATCTGGAGAAGGAGAAGACTAACCTTTAAGCCAGATTGACTTGGGCAGAAGGAGAATTACTCGCAATGAAGTAGAGGGAGAAGGAAACTTTGCAGCTTGTCAAGATCCTATCCGATTTGGTGGATAGACCCGCGGAGCTCGTCGTCAAGGCCTCCCCATCCAAAACTGGCTAATCGAAGAAGGACATCTCACCAGATCCGAAGTGGTCCGAAATCTTGGTTAACTTCTCATCAAGGATGGATTCTGTGCTAAAGGAGATGCGTGAACTCTTAGAACAGATTGATCTAGACCGTGTCATGGATTTTTCCCACTTTCCAGAAATCCACTTTGACACAAAAACTCCAGTGAAGTTAATAGTATTGCTGCCACTTCCATCAAGTCCAGAAGTTCCTAGGGAGACTCTCTAACATTCAATTGAGCCCTTCTCAACTCAATTGGAGAAGACCATCCGAGGGAGTGTGAAGATAGTTCAGGTCTTCAGGAGCGAGCCAAGTAGCTAGACGCAGCACAAGAGTTGGCACCATCGGAAGTTACTATCTCGGCACCGATTCCAACGATCCGTCTTCTTGAGAAGGAAACCCTTCAGACACCCAAGTTGCTAACCCGTAGTGACTTGGCGGACCGGATTGGAGGATTGATGAATTCGGCTCGGACTCATTCAGAAAGCTTCGATCACATGTAGCAGCCTCAACCAAGGCAAGAGAAGACCACCATCGTTCTGGATGAGATCTCTGCAGGAGAAGCAGACGAGAAGGAGGTCACTCAAATTGAGAAATCTAAAGAAGAAGAATACCATACCGGATTAGAGGAGGAAGAAGAAGAGGAGGACATGGAAGAGGAAGATTCACCTCTAGAAATTTGGAAGATCCAAACTTAGGCAACATTGAAGACAACTCTGGTGAAGGCAACTCCGAAAGCAACTCCGAGGGCATCCATTCGGGAACCATCAAGTCAAGGCGGGAGTAGTCAGAAGAAGGTGCCAAAGGTGAAGTAGTTAGGTTTTAGTTAGTTAGGATTTGAATTTTGAATCTCATCCGGGTTTCCAGATCTCGGCCCAAGTTCTGGACTTTTAGGATCTGACTTTCTAGGTTTCTCAAGAAGTTTGTGATTGGTCACCTAGATTTTCAGGTGGCTTTTTGGCTTTGGGGTTTTGAGTTTTAAAGAGAAGGCAGGTCTGTTGTCCTCTCATTCCATTCTAGCGCTTATAGTTGGAATCTTGTCATCCTTTCTTTAATCTGAGCCACCAAGTGGACATTCAAGAATTGATCTGTCGTATATCCAACTTTCTTGTGTTTGATTCTGAGAGCATTGAAGTGAAAGAGAGAGGAGGAGGAAAGGAGGAATCGGAATCTGAGGTGACTGGATCTGATTTGGGAGGGAACGTTTGTGACAAAGTTTAGGCTTGTGAATATAGTCTTGTGCACAGTGCCTTTAAAACATTGGAACGGAAATCCGGCAAGGAGTGGCATGGGTGCGAGTCCGGAATACTTGGGAGGATTTTGTGTGGAGATAAGCAATCGCCAACGGAAGAATCCCCATCCTACTCTTTGGAAGGTTTGCCAAACCCTAGGATCAGTCTAGTAAACAACTAACAATCCCCCATCGAGTCCAATTTTTGTTGATCTGTCGGTGTAGTGGAGAAGACTTGTGACGGCTCTTAGTGACTTGCCTTTCGGATTAGCCATCCAGAAAGTTGTAAGAATGTTTCATGGTCTGATCTAGTGCAACATTTAGTCTAAGAGTGTTTTGTGTAGTTAAGAAAGAGAAGAGAGTGTGAGGAATACAAGTGGTGAGTCACTACCCCTCTACAAGATCAAAGGCAAACCCTTTGAGGGTAAAATAGAGGCCCCAAAAACCAGTGTGTGTGAAAAGTGACGGATCCAGATTGGATTCCGGAAAGGTAATGATCTGGAAAAGAAAGAAAAGAAGTGAAGAGAGTGCTTAAGTTGGTAAAACGAATAATCTCAGCTTGCAGCAATAGTCTAGAATCCCCTGGGACGATATTTCGAGTCATTTTACGATGTTTTGGTGTTGTAATGATACTTACTTTCCTTTGCACGTACAACAGCTTCCACATTGGATAACACAACTTAGGAAATTCAGATTTGTTGTCTTCACAATGTCAAGAATGAATCAAAACCTACATTCCAGGCATCCACCACTTGGAGAAGCTCTCTGAATTGCTTTAGATAAGCCACCGCCAAACAAAAGCCCGTAGGTATGAATTCAAAACCCTACTCATCAAACTCGTCTTATATTGAATATTGCATTTCCCTTATAGAGAGGAACATCTACTAAAACAAAGACTAGATGAATCTAAGAAGCTTAAGGCATTAGTCTCTCCATCTTATGTATTCTTTGTTTTCACGCGATTCCCAGATTTCAATGCCTATCGCAACGAGAAACGGGAGGCTTCTCCTTCACTTAAATTGTGTATGAGGGTGGAGCTGGTCGCAACCCTCTCAGGGTCGGAACCTTCCCTTCAAAAGAGCAGCCCATGCTTGAATTTCCATTTTTATTTTGATGAGGAGAATCCCAGTTTTCTCGAGCTCACGCTGTGAGAGTCAACTTCGCTTAAATCATGCATGAGGGTGGAGCTAGTCGCCACCCTCTCGGGGTCGGGACCTTCCCTTCGAGAGAGCAACCCATGTATGAGTTTCCATTTTTATTTTGATCATGACAATCCTTGTTCTATTGGCTTACGTTGTGAGGGTCACCTTCGCTTAAATCGTGCATGAGGGTGGAGCTAGTCACCACCTTCACGAGGTAGAGACCTTCCCTTCGAGGGGGTACCCCATGCATGAGTTTCCATTTGGTTTTTGATCACGACAATCCAAGTTCTGTCAAGCTCATGCTTTGAGGGTCATCTTTGCTTAAATTGCGCATGAGGGAGGAGCTAGTCGCCACCCTCTCAAGGCTGAGACCTTCCCTTCGAGGGGGTACCCCATGCATGAGTTTCCATTTTGTTTTTGATCACGACAATCCGAGTTCTGTCAAGCTCACCCTATGAGGGTCATCTTCACTTAAATCACGCATGAAGGTGGAGCTAGTCGCCACCCTCTCGAGGTTGAGACCTTCCCTTCGAGGGGGTACCCCATGCATGAGTTTCCATTTTTATTTTGATCACGGGAATTATTTATCGAAATATCTTACTTGAGATTGACATGGAATTACAGGGACTTCTGTCCACATGGATGTTGATTGAGGGAGGTGGATCCCTCAAGCATACTTTGTGGATCCTCCATGGGGTTAGTCTCTTCTAAGTTGTACTTCTGTGTGGTTGTAAAGGTTGATTTGAATCCACAAGGCATGCTAGTTGAAGAGCACTTGGAGCAAATTGAGGGCTTGGACGGAGGAGGCTCTTTGGAGGTTGGTTTGTCGGACAATCCATCTAATGCTCCACTTGACATTCCAGCACCAAGGCATGGGGTAAGCTTGGATGGGTCTTTACGACATACAGACTTAGATGATTCTGACATTTGTAGACAAGGCCTTATTCCCCCCTCTCATTCAGTTTGTACATCTATAGGGGGGAATGAGGATGTTCTAGTCTTGTTAGGATCTCAATATTCCACAAAATCTTGCACATGCTATCATCAGGATGCAGAGGTCACTTCCGAATATCAATCCGATGACGACATTCTCATTTACTGCTGCAGACATTACAAACCCATTACTTAGTCTTGTGAATTTGTTGTTTAGGGAATACTTATCAATCTTGTATCGATTGTCCTTAGAGAAGGCTTACTTCTAAGTACTTTGGCCTATTCTACTTCTACTTGCACTTTGCATTACTATAGTTCTATTCTACATATTACTCTCTTGGGAATAAAGAAAGTACATCTGCGTTCCCTCCTTTCATTTCATTACCCTTCTACGAATATTATAGCATATGGTCTCAACAAAAACTTTTGAGTCTCCTACAAGGTCCATTGGGGCTCCTATGGTGGATGCTAGTTTCCAACCAGGAATTGGTTCTAGTGTGGACACGGATGAAGGAGCAGGGGACCTCATTCTTGAAGGACAGGAGGACTACATCGAGGATGATATCAGGCGGTCCTAGAGATTGGATACGGTGTCTATCATAGCCAGTTTGAGGATGACGACATTTGACTTATTCCGCATGTGGATTCCTCTTTGTAGGTTGGTGCCCATGCCAATGGTTTGCTTGACACTCACTTCCGATTTGAGATTACTCAAGAATCAATTTAGTCGTGGCTATGAAGAAGGCGCACGAGTTTTCTACGTGTCAATTTCAAATGATGAAGGGCAAACAACAATGTTTTCAAATGTAAAAAAAGCGAATTGGGGACCGTTGTGGAATTCAGTGAATGGCAAATTCAATATTGTGTTGAAGTCCAATGCAGCTTTGAAGCACTTGGTAGACTACAAATTTTTTGTTTGTGATGGAAATCACAAACGAATAGCTTGGATGAACCATATAAATTGACTTCACAACACAAAGAGAGATTGGCATATCATGGTTGACTCCATTGTACTCGATACAAGGAATCGGATTGGGGTGGCCATGCAAGCTATGCATGACATAAACAAGTGAAATTTTCCAAATTTTGTTTTATTAAGGTTACTTCTTTTGAACCCCTCCTTTAAGCTCATTCCTGGATTCTGTTTGGTATACTCTCAAGTCTAATTCAAGAATAATCTATTATCATAGGCATACAGAAAATTTGCATATCAAGACAAATCTTGTGCATACCTTGTATCAAGTGCAGAAGTATAGAGTCATGGATCTCGAGAGGTTCAACAAGCTCTTAAGTCATGAAGAAATTAAATCTTGCCAACATAGTACATAGAGGACGTGGTACTAGATGCCCCTTGAGGTTTTTACCTCTTTCATTTTCAAGGTATAGCTTTGATCTTCATTGTACACTCTTGTGTGACATGTCAGTCATTCTCACAATTCCTTGACTTCACTTCCTTTTCTAAGCACACCACATTTTCATGTGTTGTATTTTCTATTTTAGCAAGAAATCACAACTATTGCTAATGCTGCAATCCGTAAATAAAATGAAGATACACCGGCCAATGAGGTCACTAAGGAGGGTGTTGCAATAGCAATGAGAATTTCAATCAAAGAGGCCATGGAGAAGCTCTATAAGAAGTTGTCTAAGATAGTTGCAGTTGCCAATCCTGCATTTGGTCGGGATTGGTTGGAGGAGGTACAATCCACCTAGAGTTGAAATTAGCAGATTCCAGATTCTACCTACATTGTTGCCTCTAAGAATGAGTTCATTCATTTGAGCAGATTGAGTGACATTGGAGCCTCTATATTGTCCTGGAGTTGACTTTAGAGAAATTGCAATTGATTGCCACCACCAACGTCAACCCCATGTTCAAACTGAGGTGGTTGAAATGGATCAACTCCTCAGGGCCCACTCGAGAGGCACGCTGATTTCTTGCATGTTCCATGAATGAGGAGAAACTAGAACTATTTCTATCAAAAGCATGTTGGTATGCAAGGGTAAGCTTTACATGTCTCTATGACTATTCCTCTTCATGATTTGGTCTTCCTTTCAAGTACTTTTTCTACATTTACACTATATAAGACATTGACCTTGCTAGAGTTGTTACTAACCTCAACGACTGTGAATACATCCATATTTTAGCAGATTGAGGAAGTAGCTACGAAAATGTTCGACTCAATCATCTGATCTGATAATATTACTATGGACATGGCCGTCTCTACCAAGCCACAAGCATTACCCGAGTATTTAGAAGGGTGGAGGATGAAGCTTTGGGATCACGCCTACTCGGGTACATTCAAGGGTACTGATGCCTTCAAGAAGTCAAACTCTTTCAAGGACTTCGGAGGATCCATGCTATTTGTGAAGCGCGTCATTTATAAGTACATGCCTACTTTTCTACATATGCCTTCTTTTACTTAAAGTATTTGGTTGAGGAAGCCTTCTTTGGTCCATTTATCAAATGTAATCGATGTCTTTGTATAATTGTTATTTGTAGTTTTGTCAGTACCTTTGTTGCATTTCTACAAGGATACCAACTCTTATCTGGGTACAGCCAAGGATCTACTCCGGAATACTACCACGTATTTGTTACTAATGATTTTTTGATGATAATTTATCTGATTCTAATTCATTTCATTCTTGTACAATAATCCTTCAGATCATCTAGGCTGAATGATTGGTTGCATCTTCATTATGAATAATTCTATATGAATTTGGTCTAAATATCTTTGAACTTCTTCTGTAGGTATTTCAAGTTCAAGTTAAATGGCAAGAAGGCCCTTGCCAAGGCTGATTTGCCCCCTTTCTTACGACAAGGCTAGATTGTTCCTCTATTGACTACATGTCTTCTCCCACCCAATTGAAAAATTAGACCAGCACCCATTTGCTAGCTTGCCCTTGGTACCTCGAGTGCAATTTCGGGACCACTCCACCAGTAGAAGAGATTCTTTTTCAAACACTAAAGATTGTTGCAATTGTAGAGCCTAAGTTTGATGAATTTGCGGGCTTGGATCTAGAGGCACGAGATAGAGCCATCAAGCAGCGTGACACGTCAAACAAGAGGAAGTTGGATAGATTAGAAAATGCCAAAAAGAAAACCAAGGACAATAAGAAGAAGAGACTTGCCGCTCAAGTTGAGAAGGACCTAGAGAAAAGTAAGAAGAAGGGCACCAAGAGGAAGGTTGAAACACCACTGCAGGAACCAGCTATAAGCGCAACTGACATGAAAGAAGGATCATTTGGTTTTTCCCTTACTCAAGAGCGTTTGGTCCATGGCTTAACACCAACAGCTCATAATGTAGACCCCATTCCTAACGTTGACAAATGCATTATGAACTTCTCTTTGGGTACTCTTCATGGCTCCCAAAAGGCCTATGATGACATGCTATCCTTCTTGGCAATGGTAAACCCTTAGTCTCTTTCGTTGGCTATTATATTTCTAGATTTCTAACCACAGATAATATTATTGAATCACACATTAGTTCTTTTCTTGTCCAAGTGTCCCAATCCCTAAATCCTATACCTTATTTGTATTTCAATTTATATTTCTTAGTATCCCACCCTTACTCATTTCATGTCTTGTGCCTTTTCTTATAGCATTCCAATGACAAGGATCGCTACTTCAATAGAGTCCTCAATTCAGAGTTAGCAGTGGACTTAATCATCGTGGATGTTCCTGAAGGTCTTCACATTCCAACCATATTAGCTCCACTTGCACCCATTCCCAAGTGGAACAAGTTCAGAAATCAATGGTTAGTTCCTGTGTTTGACTTTGCTCAGGAGTTCTTACACGATAACGGCGATTTGTTGGTGATATACCTAGCACCCTCTGTACCCCACAAAAGCCACATCCTCGAATGCTGCAAGGAGTATAATTTTCGCATATTCCTCACTTAGTTTGGCATGAATCATCTTCACTTGACATCACCTTCTGATCCAACTAAAATAGTATGAGACATTACACTCTCTTACATGTTTTCTTGCATTTCCACATCCATTGTATTAGATCCTTACTTCGTTGTTTCCGCATGTTTTTTGTGCATTATCACATCCATTGTATTGGCTACTTACTTCTTTGTTTCTACAAACTATGTGGTTCGCTATCTCTCTCATGGTCAAAAAATGTGGACCAAAGACTGAGGATGAATTTCCATTCTGGTTTGTTCCATCTCATGATGTGGTAGGTGTCAATGTCGAGTAAGACGACATCCTACAAAACTTTTGTAGCAAAGAAGACATTACCATGAATGGCGATATACCATGGCGGGGTCCTCAAGAAAAGGTCCACCAATTCATGTAGATGCTTGTGGAAGCATGCTCTAAACTTGGGGACGTGGTTGTCGACTGCACAGCGACTACAGGTAATTAGTGTTCTTCTAATTCATTTATTCTCCATCAAATTACAGACCCATACTCGAATTTCAATGTATGACCCTTAAATTTCTTTGGGATGTTTGTAGGGTCCAGCATTCAAGCTTGTTGTGCTACACGTTGTCATATTCTGGCATTTGAAGAAGACAAGGCTATCTTTGACACCCTCATTGCTCCAGTCATGCGTGCCACTATGGTTCCTCAACCACAATTGCCAAACCTTGCTATGGCCACTATAGATCTTGACGACATGGATGTCCTAGTTCAACCTATTGTGAAGATACCATGATTTAGTAAATAGGTTTTCCTTTGAGCTCCATGGTTTGGACCCAATGTTTCATTTTAACTTCATTTGATCTAATATGTTGTTTACTTTTGTCTATAAGCAAACTGCAGAAGTGAGGAACTCTAAACATATTCCATTTTTTTCCAATCCATCATTTTTCCCAAGCCCCCTTAAGCCATTTCAGCTACCTGTGTATGTTGAGGCGATTTCCAAGGACCTTGTCAACCTAAACCCTAGGCCATCTTCTAAGGCCCAATCGGTAGATCCTCGCATACTGGAGTTTGTAGATGATTATGTTATAGAGTCACATTTAGAGCCATCTAAGAGTGAAGGTAGTTCAACCTCAGCCCACTTGAGGTGAAGTATTGTCATGCAACTTTATGGGAATTTTAGTGCGTATTGGTGATTGCCAATTTGATGCTTTTTTATTTCATTTGTATTAGAGGTTTGCTTGTATCAAATTGGATGATGCTTTGGGTAGTGATTTGAAGATGTACTATAAAAATTGAGTTTGAATTTGGAAACCCTGTCCTCTAACATAAACCTGCACTTGTAAAAGCCTACACTTCGATGAATCCATAGTCATAGGACAAGTTTTTGGAAGGGAACTAGGCCCTATAAAATGGCCAAATCCATTTTCAAATTCACTAGAGTTCTTTTCCAATCGTAGACCTCTTTCATCAATGTCAACCCTAAACCTGTCATTTGTTTCCTCGGAAGTTTTCAAGCATTTTTCATCCACTTTCATCCAACCTTAATCCATTTTTTTAATCTACTTTCATCCAAATAATAATCACTTTCATCCACTTTGTCCAACCATTTTCATCCATAACCCTAAATTGCTTTCATCCATTCTTACAAACCACTTTCATCCACTTCTTCCATCAATGTTCATCATTTTTTTCCTGAATTTCCATCCATTTTTGTACAAACTTCCATCAAAGTTTCTATCCATTTCTTCTCACATATTTTATTTCATCCAATATCGTCAAAACTTGCTTGCCAATCCCCGCTTGTCGTTCCATGCTCACATACCAACATTCCCCCCACAAAAAGTACTATAGGAGAGGTTGGTCTCCCTCCTCCCTCCCTAATGGAACCTTGATGAGTCCCAATGACTCATGGTTGGTGATGCAACTTCACCATCGGCTTCAACGCTTCATTGGACACTTGTATGTGTATCCGAGGGCCTTAGTGGTTGGAGTCCAATTCCATGTTAGGCCATCGACATTGTGTCCCAAACTGTGAGTCCAGATTAGTATTTGTGTGAGAGTAGCAAATATACAATGGGCCTAATATGGAGTGGTATCATGCCCCTATCTCCTTGGGGTGCCTGAAGTGTCTTAGTGAGCAAGGGGGGACCTTGGAGGTGACTTCCCAAGCCTTGCAATAGGCTAAGAACGGAGAAATGAGAGACTCCCAAGCAATCAGAGCGCAATAGCACCTAGGTTACAAAGGGCACTATAGCATGGCATACATGCTTGGAAAGCTCTTGAGAAGACGCTTCTAGCCGTCCAAAGAATGCATAATTTAAACTAGTAGGCTAGAAGTTATGGCCGTTCAAAGTTAGGGGTGTCTCAGTGCCATCAAGACACTCAAAGGCTAGGTGTGAGGGTTTCTTAAAGAATCACTCAACAAAGCATGGCATATAGCATATTATTGGAAAGCTACAAGGACAAGGAACCTAGAATGCCAAGCATTACGAGGTTCTAAGCCATGAGCCAAAAGTTGTGGCCAAGGAAAGGACTGTGGTGAAGGCGTGACGCCACTCCCGATGAATCCGAATCTTTGGAGGGCTATAACTTTGTGAGAACTTGTCCAAATGGGACAAGTGAGTAGTCCATCTACATCTACTTGTTGCGTAGATATCCGAAATGGACTTGCATGTGGGATTTGAAGCCCTGACAACAAAGTCACACCGTTTGAAAGTTCGGAAGTTCAAACGAAGTGAGAACTTGGGGATTTCGGTTGGAAATAGGTGGTTTTCCAAAACCCAAGGGGGTTTGGGAGGTCCCCTTGACCCACAAAAGGGGGGCTACCAAATACTACAAAGAGTACTATAGGAGGGGTTGGTCTCCCTCGTCACTCCTTTTTGGAGCCTTGGTGAGTCCTGGTGACTCATAGGTAGTGATGTAACTTCACCACCGACTTCAAGGCTCTTTGGGACACTTGTGTGTGTGTGTGTCTAGGGGCACCGGTTGGTTGGAGTTCCACTCCTTGTTAGGCCTTTGTTAATGTGTCCTGAGTTGTGAGTCTTAATTAGTGTTGGTGTGAGAGTAGCAAATGCACAACGGGTCTAGTATGAAGTAGGGTGACAACCAAGGGTGGTTAGGACCGTGGTGAGTAGTGCCACCATGAGACCTAGTATAGTAAGATGGAAGGTCCGCCCCATGTCACCAAGTCACATGCTAAGTGTCATGATTGGGATGCATGCTAGAAGTCCTAGGCACTAGGACTTAGCAATGTGAGTTGGAAATGGGAGCTAATGCTGTGAATGCGTGGTATGTGCAATGTTAGTTAGTTGGGCCTAAGTGATATTGATATTAGAGTGTGGTGAGCCCTAAAAGTTGTGAAGGGCTATTGAAGTCTGGTTGGAGCTATAAGGTATTACTAGGGCTGTAACACGAGTGTTGCTTCATCTTCATCCAACGATTCATCCTCAACATCCAATAGCACTACTGTAGGAAGTCCTCAATAGCCTCGATTGGACCACTCTGGCATGCAATCACTTGGTCCCACCCAATTAGTAGGAATTATGGCTTCCTCACGAGTCAAATTCCTGACATTGTGCCCTGCAATTGTGTGCCAATCAATTTCTTTGTGGAGTACTATCTCTTCCCAAATCGTTGCCATATTGGAATAGTTCATGTCGTTTAGTTTAGAGCTTGATAAACTTGATGCGAAGGTTATTTCTTCATATTGGCGAATAAAGTATTCGCTCCTACATGTGGACATTTGTGCATCTGAACAACGAACCTACACCTTCGCAAAATCACATGACCATAGTTTAGAGAGGTGCGTCATTTTGATGTACTTCTTTCACATCATGCAATCCTATATTTTCTTGGGCTCCTCCTCCCATCCGGGCTCCGCTATGCATGTTTTGTCTACCCAATCTTTCCAATTCATATCTTTAGATTTCCCCTTCTTACATCCTCTACCACTTCCATGCAACATGGTAACCTCTAATCCTCAATTAATAATGAAACAAAAAGGTTACAGAGTTCAAATGCAATTTGGGAATGCTCTTGCCACATGTTGAAAAGGGTGAATGAAAAATTGGAATGAAAAAACTATGCTTGGTGATATTGAACAATGAAGAAGTACTTTAAAACAACCAAATGAACTTACACAAAATTAAACACTCGTAATTTGGGGTAGCCCTTCAAACATTGAAACCAATCTAATAAAAAAAATTTTAATATTAAAACAAAATCGTTCATGCACCAAGTTGGAAGGGGCATGCAAATTCCCCTAGGCAGTGGATCACCCACTCTAGAAGGGAAATGACTGTGATAAAATGAGCCATCCACACCACCATTTATGCGGTCGATGATTTAAGGTAGGTAGATGCAACCATTTGCATCAAATAGCACGAAGGTAGATTGACAAATCATACTGACTAAAATCGTTGTCCAATGGATCACATGGCCACCAACAAAGAGCGAACAAGACAATAGACATGCAAATGGAGAAT
Source organism: Straminergon stramineum (assembly GCA_963920665.1). NCBI lineage: Eukaryota > Viridiplantae > Streptophyta > Bryopsida > Hypnales > Calliergonaceae > Straminergon > Straminergon stramineum. Next base: position 15,872,475 of record OY987273.1, read on the forward strand.
GCTAATAGGGTTCCAGACAAGCGGATGGGGAGAAGAGTTAATGGATGTGCCATTGGAAGAGTAGACATGGCAACTAGTGAAACGATTAGTAGATGGGGTAGTGGACAAGCATTTTAAAATGCATAGGTGCAGACTCCAAATCTCGAGGTGCGGACAAAGAATACGGACAGGCGCACGGACAATGCGATTGAGTAGACAAAGAGGTGGGTGGGGTAGAGGCGGGCACAAGGGAGAGTTTTCAATTTGGTGGGGGTGGGCCCAAAATGGATGACAGACAAGCGGATGGAGAGGAAGGCAGAAAGGAAAGGTGTTTTTGACTTTGTGGAGGTAGGCGGACGAGTAGAACATGCATTGCATGGTGAATCGAGAAAGCTATAGAAATTATCTCTTTAATGTTATATAATGAGGCATTAAATCGATACAACTATGAAAAGTGGCACCAATGGCCTCTTGTTTGGAAAATCATTTGATTTGTACACAAAGAATTCAAATGGGTATGTAAAGAAATTTAGTTTTACATTGGTGCTTTTTTACAAGTTTGCCATATCAACAATACTTTTTGGCTAATAGCAAAAGAAATTCAATATCAAGATTGTAACAATTTTATTGGTTTCAATTTCTAATTGATTTCTATGCCTTTGAAGGAAAGTAATTAATCCCTAAAGTAAGTCCCAAAGGTCCTAAAAGGCCATATTAGTTATATTGAAAGTTTTTGCAATCTCATTTTTATCTTTGACTCGAAGATAAACTACTTTATCTTTTTACTAGTATTTTTTTATAAATAGGTAACAACACCAACTTTTAGAATTTCATTATAGGATCATTATTTGACCATTATTTATTTTTGGTTTCAATTACTATTTTTTTAAATGAATTTTCCAATAACGAGCATTTTGTCTCAAAATTTGCGAAAAGTCTCAATATAACAAATATAGCCATCCTACTCTCTTACAAAGGACTCTTGTGATATGTGATTTCAATTGAATGATTTACTTCATAATTTTTTGTTCAAGATTCTTCACTTATTAGCTATATTCTTCAACAGAAGATATTTTAAAATTAAAATTATTAGTGCCAAAATTTGAAGTGAAGAAAATTAGAAGCCCAAGAATTGATTATAGCAAGATGGAAGAAGATATTTTTTAACTTTCTTTAAAATGCAAGTACCATGTAATGTATGCACTCAAAGTTTTCAAGATAACAAGATTACTCCCACATTTTTATACTAGTCTAGTACAAATTCATATGGTTAGATATGCCAAAAAATTAATTTATAAAGTTTTTTGCTCTTTTCTATAGAAATGGCAATTTTGAGTGATATTCAATGGAAAAAAAGGCTTAGGACTTCAGGGGTTTAAGATTTTCAAAAATCCTAGGCCAATGCAACTACATAAGCAATTCAATCAAGATTGTAAATATATAATCTACAAGATATGATATTACAAACCTTCTTATAAAATCATTTGCAAAAGAGTCTTGAGATGAAACGTACTTAGAATCATTAAAGTATGACCTACTTATCCCAACTGTTGTACTTAAAGGCTCATCATATTTGAAGGTGAATTACATTCTATACTACCTACGCTCTAATATTTTTGGGTTGTGATAAATTTATTGATGGTTTACAATTTAGGATGCACGCAAATATACATAGGTATAAGCATGTATGATAAGAACTTCAATTTCATTTTTGTTGTATAAATGCTTACTTTAATCTTCTCCACATTGTATCACATTAAATTACATTAAAGTGCTTAAATCATTTTGAGCATTGTCCTGTAAATGCCATAATAGAGTAATGAGATAAACAAATTTCTTTTAGGATATTTATGTTAGTGTTTTACACTATCAATGCATTCTACAACAGAAATTGAAGAATCACTCTAGGTTATAATCGAAAGTTCCACATTTGTGTAGTGGCCCATAATATAGTAAATCTTAAGAACAATAGGAACCTAAATAACAAAGTTAGTAAGGTTTACATATGCATTACATTGCCATGATTGCATTCCAAACTCCAAAGGAATAAAAGGTAAAACATATTCCATACACCGCACCACTAATTTTGAAAACCCGTGCAATGTTATAAGTTTAGCTAGCCTATATGGTTGTTGTACATTTCGTATATAATCAAACTAAAGTTGTAAACCATGAGCAACAATTGGTAAAAAGAGAATGATGGCTAACATATGATTATAATTGTCTTTACAATCCCAAATTGGCTTAGACAAATATCAAAAATGGATATGATTTGATCCTAGATCATAACTAGAGTTAAATCTAATCAAAACTCCAAAAAAACACTAAATATATTCTAAACCCTAATCCCTAGTGCAACACTATTTTTCATTCCATATTGCACTAGGAATCAGGGTTGACGAAAGTGAGTGTCCCAGGCAAAATCACGTCCAAAAATCGGACATTCGGACCCTGCGGACCCTACGTCTCTAGTGGGTAAAAAACACCGTTTGCAAATTTACCCAGGGTAAATGCGGACAGGCGGACAGCTAGTGGCTAGTTATTTAATACAAAGCTTCAACTCCTTCAAGTAAACTTTGATTCCTTGAATGCTTTTTACAATAACATATGGAGTTATGGACTATCCTTTGTAGTGTAATCAACCAAAGAAATTGTACACTATAATTGCAATTATGAATTATCAAGGGAAAGGATTAAAGAAAAAATTCAAAATTCTCTTCACCTTGAAAATTACCAAATCTATGATTCTATGACAATCATGAAGTCAAAATTGTTGCATTATATATGTATCTTGCAATGTATCATGCTTCATACAAAGAAAGAAGAACACAGTCAATTTTGGGGGGACTTCTTCTTGGTTTTGCAATTCAAAAAAAAATAATCATATTTTCAACATCAATAAGCAAACTCCAACTGCAATGGAAGCTTCAAACAATCAATTGCCATTACATGCTCAATGTATCATAAGCACCTAAACACCTAAGCCTACATCTCTTGAATCTCTAAGGCTTGTAATCACTATCTCCTTTTACCTCAACCCTACTACTGTCACATCTAGTTCCCCATCCGTTGTCTTCATCGCTAGATGTCTCTTCCATGTCATTTGATGAAGATTGTACAATTTTCACTCCTTTTTGTACTTGTGTAGATGTGAATGATCTCATTGATCTACCGGTCTTCTTCTCCATTTTGGCTCTTAATATAGCCATACCAATGCTTTCCTTAAGGCTAGGGATTGTTTTCATTTTTCTCTTTAACCCCACTTGATAGATATCAAGTGGGGTTTTACCCACATTCGGTCTCTTGCTTGGAGAAGTAGCAAAGGGTTGCATTATCCTTTTTTTACGAGCATTAATGGAGTCTTCACCCTTTGATATCTCTACTTTTGGCGCTCCTTGAATAATTAATTGCATTGCATTCAAAGACTGCGATGTGTGGCCTAATGATTTCAAGGAATGGCATTGTGGATGGCCCCGATGTTGAATAAACATTGAAGCCAATGTCTCAACCTTATCATCATCATCGGTACATGATAAAATGGTTCGACTTGGATTGCCTCCGGAGCTCATTTCTTTCATAGGAGACAAATGTCTTTTACCAAGCTGTGATTTCCTTGAACCATCCAATGTCGTGGCATCGCTTTTAAATAGTGCACGTGGAGAAGTGCTATGTGGTGGTTTAGGAGAATCTTCCATGAGGTGCATTTTGCCAACACCATTGTTGACAAAAATTGGACTGCCTAACTCCATCGAATGTGCTTCAACATTGTCTTGTACTTCGTGTGGTTTGGCATTTCCAATAATTTGTTCAACACATTTCTTGCTTGCCGATACCACTATTGACACAACAATTGCATTGGACACATTCATTTCAACGTTCACCTCACATCCTCCTTTGTCTTCATGTTGGTCATTTTTTTCTACCGCCATTATCGGGGATGGAGCATCGGAAATGGGAATCACTTCATCCTTTTCAAGACTCCCATCATTCACAACCGTTGTCCTATTGGTCGCCCTTATCTCTACATACATATCCTCTATGTTTGGTAGAAGATTTTTGCTACTCATGAATCCGGTTCCATCCACAAATCTAGCCATCGAAGGTACATCATCATCAAGCCCACAATCATCCTCATTTGATCGAAACTCATACATGTCTTCATCCGCGACTCCGAAGTCTTCATTGTTTTGATTAGGAGTCTCAAACATTTCTTCGTCAGAATTGTGCATATCATAATTCACAACATCTCTATCATCAGATACAGATTCATCATCCTTGTCTTCCGAGATAGGCCCTTCCGAATCTTCAGACTCCACGTTGTCATGGTACCACTTCTTTTCATCCTTCTCCTTCAATGCAGCTATGACTTTGGAATTGGTATATACATACACCAAATCGGCTGCTCTCTATGGCCTCAACTTGTTTCGGGATTCGTTGTGAACAAAAGAGTAGCTACTCCAATTTCGTTCACATGAAGATGATGACACCGGTTGGGCCAAAATCCTCTTTGCAATTGGAGCAATGAGCTTGCCACATGCACCTTCAAAATCCCACCAAGCATATGCCGACAATTTCTGCTCAGCTGGATCCAACATGTTGTGGAACGGAGGATCTCAATGTCGAAATGCTACAAATTCCTTCACTACGTCAAGATAAGTTCTTGGTTGACATATTTTCCTGATAATGCACTTGCATGCATCTATTGCATCTTGATCGTCAACTAGTTCTTTATCGTGAAGAAAGTAAGGGTTCAAAAGAGCTCCTGCATAATGTAGATCGGTCTCTACCATTTCTGGTCGCTTACCAAACGCCTTTTCGATAGGAATGGCTAAGTCCAAGGACAAACCAAAGGGCTCTTCTCATAAAGAGAAGACATGCTTCTCTAAATTCCTCATGATGTGCAACACCTTGCCCATGCATGGTGTCTTCGCATCCAAATAACGTAGACCAAACACCACAAGAGCCATCAATTCTCGGAAATTAGTGGCACGGGCCCAAAAATGCTCATCTAAAATTGTCTTCTTCACCTCCCGAGACTCCGTACGAGATTTTGCGTTCTTCGTGTCTTGTAACTTGAGGATGTATTCTACCCATTGTGGATCCACCACACTTTGTTGCAATCCAGCCTTGACCTTCAACAAACGAGAAATCATGAAGAAATTGGAGGCAAATCTTGTTTTCACTGACATCAATAAGCTAGTCTTCGTTTCGTGCTTTTGAAATATAGCTAGCGGCATATGCCGCAATCAGAAGAACTTCACAACGGTTTGGGCCTTTTCTACTAGCTCCTTCAGCCATTCTTGCTTCCCCCAATCTTGAAGCAACAAATTCAAGGCGTGCACCACACAACCTTGAAAGAAAATGTGCGGATATTTACTCGACACCATATTCCATGCTGCCGGATTTACAGGAGCGTTGTCTGCAGTCACTTGCACAACATTTGTGGGGCCTACTTGTTCTATAAACTTTTCCAAGATAGAGGCCATAAAAGAAGCATTCTTTTCAATTCCACTTGTATCCATCGATCCCAAAAATTGCTCACCCGCAGAAGATACAAGCATGGCATTTATCAATGGTTGATTGGTAACCGAGCTCCATCCATCAATAGACAATGTTGCTCCAAACTTCCAAATGCTATCTTTGGTCCTACTATGAAGCTTTGTCTTGATGTTGGTCTTCGCTTGGTCAAGCAATTTATGGCGTAAATCATGATACGATGGTGGAGCATAGGGCCCACGGTACTCGTCTATTTTTTTCACTACTTCTTTAAATGCCGGATTTCGAGCTACGGCAAATGGTATGTTTGCCGCATACAAGAAATTGGCCCACACTGCATTCAAATTGCGTTTTCTTGCGGAATCAAAGCCATCCACTAGACTACTTTGTCTTTGAGGTCTACTACCTAATGCCCTTGGAGTGTCATGATCACTAGATGTTTTTGTAGTTCGGTTTACTTCAAACCCTACACCAACAAATTCTTCCACTGCTACGCATGAGTTGTCTTGAGTAGAACGTGCCATATCCCTCTCATTTGAAAAATCCCTCCCCACCATACGCATGCTACCAACATCTACATTGTCAATGGTCAGTCTCTGCGGAAATGCCCCATTAGATCGAAGAAATAGGATTCGAACATCGGGCGTCAATTGCGAACAAAGACTCACTCCTGTATCACGAACACCTGATGGGCCTTCATATCCTAAATGGCTCAACATACGGCTTATCTTCTTGGCAAACACCGAGTTGCAAGCCTTGCACTTTACCTTACCGATTGATGGGGTACCATACCAACCAAACCAATCCTTGCTCATAGTGGCAAGGCACAAATTTTCATTTCGTATATTGGAATCAAATTCAAAATGTGAAGACCAAATGAACAATGTCCAAATATAATAAAAAATGAGTGCACAAAGCCTTGAAAATCAAGGCCCTCCCGTCCACTGAACTATACATTACCAAGTAAGGGACACAAAAATTGCAGCTCCTAGCCCTTGGAAATCTTAGCGTTTAGTTTTCAAGAGTGCTCTCAAATGACTTCTTTCCTACAGCTATAGTCTCCCAAACTTGCCTGACCGTTGGAGACCATTTTTGAATCCACAGAACATACTATCTGCCGTCGCCAGTTTCCGCAGCGGACAGGCAGTCAGGCAGACGGACGGTCCAGCGGTCGGGCGGTCGGTTTAGTCGGGCGGATGGACAGTCCAACAGATGGACAATGCAGACAAGCGGATGGAGTGACGCGAAGACAGGCGGACGAGCGAACGAATATTGCGAACGGGTGGACGGGAGGTCGGGCAGATGGGAGGTCAAGCGGACAGTGCATTTAGGGCGGACGGGTGGTTTAGGGCGGATGGGCAGGGTAGGTCGTGTTCAATTGTTCAAATGTTCAATGCTTCAAGAGATGTGGGATAAAATAGGGATTTATGGATGGAATGAGCCAATGAGGAGATTTTAGAAAATTATGGTTTTGTCAAAGGGTCTTATAATTTAAAATTTCTAGATGAGCATGAAAAAAACATACTTCACAAAAAGTTGTCCTTCTTAAATCACCATAGCATGAACTTAAAAGAAAGCAAAACAAATGATTAATTCAAAGATAGATATATATTGATATTTCATATTTGGATATATAAAGAACTTTAAAACAAATCAAAATTCATCATGAGTACAATGAATTACTAGTAGTACTCAACCCTTATAACATTCAAGCCACACTCACTGGTATACTTCTAAATTATTAAACATTTAAACATAATAAAATAAGGAAAGCCTCTCTTATATTTAAGAACCACTACCCTCTCCTAAATCGTGAGATGGCCCCTCCTTAGCCAAAAGTCTTGCACTCATTCGTCGAGTATTTGACCTAGGACTATAGACAACACCTCCTCCGGATCTAACCTCCATGTCCACCGTTGTAAACTGCCATTTGGTTTCTGGAGAGTGGTCATCGTCATCGTCATCCTCTCTCTTCCGTTTTGAGCTTTGCTTTGGAGACAAATCTACTTCTTCAACCTTCAAGGCCCTCAACGTAGCATCCACTCGATCTACAAACACATTGACCTCTTCGTCATCAACTTCGATGGGTAACCCTATTAGTCGAAAATTGGCCAATAGAAACCCCCTCCATTCAGCTATAATGTCACCTATCCTCTTGTCAAATGCCCCAACTACCTCCACAATTGAATGCTCAGTAGTTGTTTCCCCATCTATTTCAACAAGAGCACGAGCTTTAGCAGCTTCTTCCAACTTTGACAAGAAAAGGGCCCTACCAATCAAAGTGTGATTATAAGCCCCATATTGCTCATTGAACTCTTGAGCATGCTCCACCTCTACCCAAGTTTTTTTGGGCCCTTTTCGCACTTCTTTGTTGGGAAACCGAAAAAACTTCTTGTGTTGCACACTCCAATGGCCCCCCATGTTGCGACAAAACAATTCACCAGCCTCGCCATCTTAATTTCCCGAGGCCCGCAACTCCACCTCTCTGTTAACGGTCATCCACATGAAAGGATCCACTGGCTCTCCAGACTCCTTATACAATCCATGTCGACAATCAATTGAATCCCACGTGAGAGGTCGCCCCCAATGCGAGAAATTTTGGAACTGGTATGGCCCTTGATCAAGAGGAAGGATCCATCGGTTGTATTTGTGGCCGGGGGGCATATCTTCCAAGATCCCAAGCATTTCATAGAACCGAGGGCTCAGAGGAGAACGACACTCGACACAAACTGAACGAATGAGTGATGCTTTCACGATGCATGTTACGTGAAAAGTGTGGCAACATTGGCCCATGGTTAGGGCTCCTTCAGGGCCAAAAGGACCTTGGCAAAGGCTACAATGACTCTTCAAGATTCCTGGGGCTAGATCACAAGCATGCACTACTATCTTCTCTTTCTCCTTGATGTGCGCTGAAAGCGTGTTGTAAGGAAATACCCTTCCTCTATTTCCAAGGCCCAATCAATGTGTGCAACATTGTCCTTCTTTGCGTGGTTCAACCGCTCAAACATGTCATCCATGTCCCCCCAACATGTAATTTCGGTGGAACCCCTTGGATGTTCATCAAACACTTTCTTGAACCAAAGCAAAGAGGTCTCCACAGCATTGCATTCTTCATTCAACTTCATTGCTAATTTCATAAGCCCTTTCATTGCTCAAGATACTACAGAGGGTTTGTCTTGGAGTTTCTGTACCCATGCCAACCATTGAGACTCTAATCCGCTCTTCGGCATGCATTCCTCCATGCCCATGATTTTTTGAAATCGGTCCAACTCCACCTCAACAAAGATTTTCTCTTGAATTGCTTCATCTAATTTCAACTGTAGCTCCTCCACCTCACTGCCTTTCATTTCCGTCGAAGCATCCTGCAATGTACAGGAAACATTAGGAATGATGGTTCGTACTGCTTCTTCACATTTCTTGTCATTCCCAACCTCATCCAAATTCAAGATGATGGACGTCTCCACCGCTTTTGCCTTCTCAAAAGGAAGAGAGAGTTGATCGCTTTCTTGACTTTCTTGCACAAATGGAACGATCACAGAGTCCATGGTAGGCCTACCCCTCTTCAACTCTTGTACTTCGAGCTCCAATTCTTCGATGCACTTTCTTTGAACCACCTTGTTACAACATTCCTGCTCCATGTTTTTCTACGACAGCTGCAGCTTCATTTCCAAGTCTTCACACTTCATCTTCAGCCGATGAATGTCTTCCTCTAAGGCCATCAAACTTTTTAAGTTCATCATGCCACCTTCAAGAATTGGTGCCACTTTCTCGGTGAAATTGCAAAAAGCCAAGGCATCAGTCAACAATTCAAGTGCCATTTTTGAAAATTCCTCTGCCACATCCCTAAACCAAGGAGTAATTTCAGCTACCATTTGAGCTGAAGTTCTCAATCTGTATGCAGTTTGTGAAATAGTACCCCAGCCACCTTTTCCTCCGGGCTGACTAGAACTGCGTGCCTCATTTTTGGGATTAGAATGAAGATGTTGTTCTGCTAGTACTTACCAATGACTACAACATTCTAACAACTTTTCCAATTGATTGGCGATGGGTATGGAACAAAGAATCTCCAACTGCGCCGAGCTTAAAGTTCCCAAATGTGGATGCCCTCCAGTTCTTGCGCTTAATATTTGTCTTGGGCTCAACCTTCGACTTGGGCTTATGTTTTGATGAGGACTCAACATTCAAATTGGGCTCAATGTTTGGCTTCGCCTTGGTGTCGTTGGCAGCTGAGAAATTGGAGTTGCATATTCAACCAAGCTCTCAAGAGCTTTACTATCTATGTAACCCTGAATTCTAGCATTGGTCCTTGCAAGTTGTTCCTCATTGACCTCTCCATCTGGCGAAAAAGGTGACCCACGTTCTTCTACTAGTGTTTCCTTGTTTGCAGCCATGTCTAGACCGCCCAAGGTTGTTTCATTCGTTGTAGTTTCCTTGCTTGGAGCCATGCTTTGTTCACCCAATGTTATCACATTCGGTGTGGATGTGAAGCACGTTGGAGGAGTTACAAAAACCTCTCCGTTGACACCTCCCGAGTAGACATTGCTCACTTTCATGCAAGGTTGTGCCACTTCTGCGGGCCTTAATTGTACTGCATCACCTAAAACCTCGGAGACCTTTGTTGTACACATTGTAGTATTTTTTCATACTTTTGGGGTCTCCATTTGTTTACTTGGTTTTGCCTGAGAATCGTACAAATCAGGAATGTCTTTTTGATTGGGTTGTAGTAAAAGTGGAGAATCCACCTTGGATGAATAAGTGCTCCAATCTACCTTGCGGTTTAAAATGAGTTCTGCATACACTATGGACGCATCACTGTAATTTATGCATCCCTTACTCCTTGGCTTGTCCCCAAATAGCGTCCGCCACACCTCCTCCGATCGATGCACAAAATGCTTATTGTTGCAATTACGTGGCTTACAACAAAACCATGTGTATGCACCATGTGGCAATCCTGAGGCCACAACTTGTCAATGTGGTACATTTTAACATACTTCTTGCATGTTTTGAAGGTCCAATATTCCCCTTCCTCCTCCTCCCAACCGCTCTCCGCTTTGATGTTCGGGTCATCTAGAATCTCATAGTGAAGCCCATGAGGGGCCCCTTCGCTTTAGTCCCTCTCTTTTTTTCACCTCCTGAAGTCTTCCCGTTGTTGGTAGGAACACCTTGATTCGCCATGATAGATGATTTGAATTTTTGAGTCCTTTGAAAAATAGTACCACGACGCGTGAATATTGTGAGATGTGTGTAAATAAGTAACAGCGTAAATCAGCAATAGTAACAAAAGCTCAAGGACCCCCACTCTCCACCCTGTAGGAGCAACTGACACATAAAGCAGCAGTAGCACATCCAACCTGGCTCCAAAGGAGAGTAGAAGTGAGAGCAAATGAAGAGGCCGTCCCCCCATATACCCGTCCGCCACCAAACCTAAAAAACGTCCGCCCCGAATCGAACCTGGACCTACTGTCCGCCGCGGCGGACGCGGGGCGACCGATGGGATTGGCAGATAGGCACTAGTCCGCCTGCTTCGGTGGCGGATGGGCAACTGTCCATCTGCTTTGGACTACGAGCGGACCTCCGATCCGCTAATCGGAACCGCGAGCCGCTCCTGGACCATCCCGTCCGCTCAGGCCGTCCGCCATCCCCAACCGCCCCCGCACCTGGCCGTCCGCTTAGGCCGTCCGCATGAATGATGGACTTGGCCATCCGCTCACGCTGTCCGCCATCGTCGACCAACCCCGCACTTGGCCGTCCGCTCAGGTCGTTCCCCATTGCCGACCAACAACACCTGACATTGTTCACCTCGCTTTGGACCCCACCTGACGGCAGTCCGCCGGCAGTCCTAAAGCATTGAATTCTGAGAAGGATAGATTCATGTACAAAAAATACTCTTGAATGCTAGAAGTATCCAATGTAGTATTAATGTAAGAAAAGGTAATTCCAAATATTCCTTCCCACATTTAAACATGCTCTCTAAAGTCCAAACCCTATACTCTAAACCCTAAACCCTGACCCTCCAAAAAAAATCAAAATTATACAACCCTCAATTCTAAATATTGAATTTATAACATTGCACAAATTTTCAAAATTATTGATGCGATGTGTGAAATATGTTTTACCTATAAGACTATGATTCCTTTGCAGTTTGGAATGCAATCATGACAATAAAATGTAGATGTAGACCTTTCTTACTTTGTCATGTACTCATGTGAGTACGTTACTCATGTAGGTTTCAATTTTTCTTAAGATTGAGCACCTCAATTATCACTTTATTATGAGCCATTAAATAAATGTGGAATATTCAATTATAACTTGGAGTGTGTCTTCAATTTTCATTGTCGAATGTATTCATAGTTTAGAACACCAATATGAAATTATGAATATACTAAAAGAAATTATATTATCTCGTTATTCTATTATAACATTTATCGAATGTATGGGATGGTGCTAAAATGATTCAAGCATTTTAATGTAATGTGAAATGTTGTGGACAAGATTAAAGTAAGCATTTATACAACAAAATGAATTGAAAATTCATATCATATATACTTTGACACTTATACCTATGTATACTTATGTGCATCCTAAATTGTAAACTGATCATTTTTTATCACAACCCCAAAATATTAGAGCTTAGGTAATGTACAATGTGATTGACCTTCCAATATGATGAGTTTTCAATTACAAGAAATTAGAAATGGTCATACTTCAATGATTACAAGTGTGTTTCATCTCAAAACTTCTTTGCAAATGATTATATAGAAAGGTTCATAATATCATATCTTTTAAATTATAAATTTACAATATTGATTGAATTGCTTATGTTAGTTTTGTAGTTATGTAGGCCTAGGATTTTCTAAAATTTGGAACCCCTAAAGCCTTCATGCTTTTTTTCCCATCAAATATCACTCAAAACTGCCATTTCGAATGCAAAGAGACAAAAATCTTAAAAATTGATTTTTGGGCATATTTAACCATAGGAATTTGTACTAGACTAGTATAAAAAGTAATTGAGTTATCTTGTCATCTTGAAAACTTTGAGTACATACATTGCGCATGGTATTTGCATTTAAAGTAAGCCCAAGAAATCTTTTCTTCCATCTTGATATACTAGATTGTTGGGCTTCTCATTTTCTTCATTTTAGATTTTTTACACTAATGAATTTCATTTTAGAATATCTCGTGTTGAAAAATTTAACTCTTGAGTGAAGAACCTTGAACCAAAAATTTAGAAATAAATCATTTAATTGAAATCACATATCACAAGACTCTCATATAAGAGTGTAGCCGTGTAGGGCCTTTGGGAGTTTAGGGATTGATTATTTTCCTTGAAAGGCATGAAAAAGAATAATAAATATTATAAATTGGACCACGAAGGCTTTTGTTACAATCTTAACATCGAATTTCTTTTGCTATTAGTCAAAAAGTATTGTTGACATCACAAACTTGTACAAAAGCACCAATGTAAAACAAAATTTCTTTACACACTTATTTGAACTCTTGATTTACAAGTCAAATGATTTTTCAAACAAGAGACTTTGGGATGTCACTTTTGATGGTTGTATCAATTTAAAACCTCATGACATAACATATTAAAAATAATTTCTCTACTTTTCTTAATTCACCATATAATGCAAGCTCTCCCACTAAACCGTCCGTCCACCCATCTCCACATAGTTCAAAACACCTCTTCCGCCCATCCGCCCGTTCACCAATTCAGAAATTGAAAAACTCCTCCTTCCCTCCCTCCCTCCCTCCCTCCCTCCCTCCCTGCTCTCCCCTACCCTCCCATGCCTCTCTTCGTCCGCCCATCCGCCCAAGTAAGGATTCCGAAATTGAAAAACACCTCCCTCCACGGTCCCGCCCACCTCTCCCCTCTAACCTTCCTCTCCGTCCGCCCAAGTAACAATTTTGAAATTGAAAAACACCTCCCTCCCGCAGTCCCACCCACCTCTGCCCTCTCACCTTCCTCTCCATCTGCCCGCCCGTCCGCAGTGCCCGTCTGCGCGTCCGCAGTCGTCGTCCGCATTTTCCGTCCGCCTGTCCGGAGTCCTTCTGCATTTCCCGTCCGCGTCCGCGCTGCTCCATTCGCTGCTTGTCGGTGATCGTGCGATCCAGCGGACCGCAATTTTGGACCGCCCAATCTGCCCGTCCACCTTCGTGCCGTCCAATGTGGACGGCAGCGTCCACATACCCTAAAGCGCCGACCACATAAATGGCGACGGGGATAGCTCATTTCTTCACAATCGTTTCCCTTCCGGAGTGGGTGATCCAGTGCCTTCGGGAATCTACGCCCCTTCCGGCTTGGTGCGTGAATGATTGTGTTTGTATTAACTTATTTTATCACATATTGGTTTTAGTGATTAGGGGGCTGCCCCAACTTATAAGTGTTTAATTTTATGAACTTCATTTGAGTGTTCTTAATTACTTGAACCGTATTTGAGTTCATTGAGTTGTCAGAAACTCAAGGTGTTCAATTTTATGGTTGATTTGGTTGTCAGTAAAAGTAGGTGGAATTTGTTTTAATCCAAAGTCTTACTTTTCATTTGGTACATTTAGCCAAAGCAGGTGGAAATTGGATTTAAACTTTGTAATCCTTTCGATTCTTTATTAATTGAGGTTTGGAGATTATCATGTCGCGTGAAAGTCGTGGAAGAAGTAAGAAGGGGAAATCCCAAGAGATCAATTGGAGAGATTTGGAAGACGTAACCTGCGTTGCGGAGAAGGGATGGGAAAAGGAGCCCAAGAAAATATGGGATTGCACAACATGCAAGAAGTACGTCAAAATGACACACCTCTCCAAACTATGGCCACATGATCGCGCAGAGGTGCAAGTTCGTCATTGGGAGGGACAAATGTCCACATGTAAGAGCGAACACTTTGTTTGCCGCTACGAGGAGATAATATCTGCATCAGGTTTACCAAGCTCCAAACCAAACGTCATGAACTATTCGAATATGGCTATGATTTCGGCGGAGATAGTACTCCATAAAGAAGTAGATTGGCGCACGGTTGCAAGGCGCAATGTCAGGAATTTAACTCGCGAGGAAGCCATAATTCCTACTAATTGGGTTGGACCAAGCGATTGCATGCCGGAGTGGTCCAATCAAGGCTATGGAGGACTTCCTTCGCTCGTCTTGAAGGATGCTGAAGATGATTGGTCAGATGAAGATGATGATGATCCAGCACCCGTGACATTTGGTGAGAGATATGAACATCGAGAAGATCGGGAAGACATTGAGTACCAACAACAAATACAAGAGGCCATACGTCGAAGCATGGAAGACCAGGGTCGGCAACATGATGGGTCCTACTACCGTGACTATAATGCACGTGGATCACGAGATGGGACAGGTGGTTCAGATTATGGTAATGCCCCCCAAGTTGGTTCTCAAAGTATAGGAGGAAGCCATGGACTGACACACTATGGTCAGTATGGTGGTTCTAGCCAAGGAGGCTCTCAATACTACTCTGGATCAGGAGGCTCTCAATACTACTCTAGATCGGGAGGCTCTCAATACTACTCTAGATCGACTACACATGGTTCATATGGGCATCAGGGAGGCCCTTATTATGGCGGATCAAGTGAAAGAAGGTCCTAAGAGAGTGCTCCAATTCCTCCTCCAACCTTTGGAGGTCCTTCTTATGGAAATGAATATGGACAAGGAGGTGCATCAAGTGGATATGGTTACAACTATAGGGGTGGACCATATATTGGGGTACATCCTTCAAGCCCAAATGACAACAAGGATTCCGATTCCGATTCCAATTCAGAGTAAAGTAGTTAAGTAGAGTATAGTATTCTAGTCATCTTATGTTTGTTTTATTGTATGGTTCACTCATTGTAATGTACATAGACGGTAGAGTGTGGCAAATATAGCACAATGTTCTTGATGAGTTGTAATCACATTTTTGTGATTTTGATAGAAATACATTGTATTTTTATATTTTAATAAAGCGATATTTATGTCACATAATTTGTAGGATTTAATACCATTGATGTATGACTAAGGGTTAATGGGTATTTGTGAAAATGGAAAATGTATTGGACCTCTTTCTATAATTTTCTCATTTCAATCATTCAATGTGAATAGGTGAATTGCAAATGCAAAGGATGTCCCAAATATACAATAGAGGTTTGTAGAATAGTGAGAACTACCATTTTAGTTTCATTTGCTATTAGAAATTGAACCCTAAACGCTAGAAGTCCGAAGGCTTTTTTCCATCGAAGACCATTTAGTAATTTAGAATTGCCATTTCCATTACAAAGAACTAGAAAATGTAGGAACAATGTTTTTGGCATGTCAGATTGTACGATTTTGTACTATAGCAATTTATGAATGTGTAGAAGTAATTTCAAAAACTTAACCCACATAGATTGTAAGATATTTGGCTATTTGCATTCAAGGTGACTGAAACAAATGATTGTGCTATTTGCTTGACTAGATTTTTGGCTTCTAATTATTGAAACAATAAATATTTCCACTTGTGAGTACGATTTTATAATTTTGTATGTTGAAGACTTGAAGAATTTAGATGAGAGCATGAGAATGTAGGAAGAAAAATTCCCCCAAAAGATGTTTAGTTTTTATTCATAAGAGAATTGATAAGTTGAGTATATTCAAGATAGATACTAGAACATTAATAATTTTAAGATAGAATTATGTAAACATGAGAATCACAACGGTGAGAGTATTTCAAACAAGCAAACGTCACCGGCTATTCCTCTATAATTTTTTTTCATTTCCATGATAGATGATTTACTTGATTCTTACTTCGGTTTGAAACTGAAATGTTGAATATGATACCTATGTTTGACTTAGAGATGTTCAAGAGAAATTAAAATCTCTGATCGTGCAATTCATCTCTTCCATCCGCCTCGTTTCATTCGTCTGCCGTCGCCGAATGGGCTACCGCATCCATGCCATCCACACCGTCCGATCCTGCAGACAGCCTACCATCCGTTCGATCAGACAAGGTCGCAGCATCCACGACAAGCCGGCCGTTGGATCTGGCGGACGCTGATCGTCTTGCTAATCGGACGGCTGGCTCGGGGCAGACGGAAGACCGTCCCTAGAATCGGACGGCCATCTCGAGGCGGTCAGAGTGCAGCCAAACGATTGGACGGCAACGACGACGCGGATGATCGGACGGCCTCGATGAGGCGGATGGCAGGCCGTCCGCACGATCCGACGGTTGCGACGAGGCGGATGGAAGGTCGTCCGCACGATCGGACGGCCACGAGGAGGTGGACGGGGACGAGCCATCCGCCCCGTATAAGAGGGGCGGACGGCCCGTCCGCAATCACTTTTGCCTTGCCCCTTGCGTTTTGCAAGTGTGGAGTGGAGAGCTTGGTGGTTCATCCTCCATTGGTTCCTCTCCTCAGGAAGGCAGAAGTCTTATTTGGGGGCCCCACTATTGCCATTTTTTGTAGCGAACTTTGAAGTTTTAGTTACAAATTTCGGGTATTAAAAATTTATCACGATGCCAAGATCAAAAAAGGCGGCGAAGGGAAAACAAGTGGTACAAGAGGTGGAAAGTAAGGAAATTCCATCTGATGCATGCAAAGCATTCATGACCGAATGCATTGCAAAATTCTATGAATTGGAAACCATTGTGTCTCTTGACACAAAATATGTAAGATATGGAGAAGAGTGTCCATCCAAATTCAAGGCAGACATGACGCAGAGAATATTGGATGCCTGATACGTTCCGCAATGGCAACATGAGATAGAGAAGAGGGGTTTCAACAAATGTTTGGAGAATAAGGTGCATGATGCATTGTGGAACACTGATGTGGTTCTCGGAAAATATGGGAAACAACATCGTGCAAATGATGAAGCCTTTGAGTAAGTCATTCTCAAAGCTCAATTGTTTATTGGGCGTTGCGCCCCATTTGCGAAGAGGCGTAATAGACGAGGGTCTTCGGGTTGGTGGACTAGCGATGAGGGTCTTGCTCAATTGGATATGGATAGACGTCATCTTATAGCGCTTCCGGACATCGCACGGGTGATTCCCCAAGATGGCTTAATCATGAAGGGAGGATATGCAACGATTCGCAGGGTGGGAATTGAAGGATGTCCAAGGAGAGCTCCATCTTGGGAGTTCGCAGCAAAGATATCCAACCACCACGGTACGCAGCCTCAGCTTGCAAAGTTGGAACATCAAAATGAATCAATGGCAGTGAGGATTCCACATTCAAGAGTCATACAGTTTGTTGTAGTTCATGCAAGAACAAATGAAGGGTACTCGTATTGGTGGAATGGCGGAACACTTCGACAAATGTTGAACCTGGATAACGATTATCCAGACAACATATTTGTTCGGTTACAGTATTCGAATCCAATAGAGTCCAATGTGACTAAAGCTTTTCATCTCGCTCGGTTTCGGAAGAAGCGCACCGAGCTTGCTTGGGCATTGGTGCATATCATGAATGTGGTACATGTGTCTGGACATCTATACAATGATATTTCTCCAGACAACATCATGTTTCATTTTCTTGATGATGAATCACGTGTTTTCATTGGCATTTGCGATTGGGGCATGACTACTGTAGCTACCGAACTGATGAAATCCTTGTAAACGTTCACATCTGCAAGTGAAATGAACGAAGCTTTAACAAGGAGGTGGTGAATGGATCCAAGCATTGCATATTTGCATAGAAGAGATGCAAATGTGGAAATCATTCCACATTTATCACGTGCATCGGAGGAATATGCGATTGGTAAAATAGCTCAAAGGATCAATAAACAATGCATGTCAGAGAACTACAACAAATTGCAACGGGAAACAAATGCAATGGCCATGTTTAGCCACCACCAATCGGGAATTGTGTTTCACCAATACTTGGACCGGCTTTGTCAAAGAGGTGATGGTTATCGGGGTGGTTTGGCCCACATCATCAATCAGTTCACTGGCCAATTCAATTGGCCTATGCCGGATGAACACTTCCGACATTCATATTAGTAATATAGTGCAAGAGTGCACTATATAGAGTTTTATAAATATTTGATAAATGTAGAACTTCGGATTTATGCATGTAGATTGCTTAGTATATATGCACCCCTAGAGTATGTCAATATATGTGAAATTGGACATACATTTTGAATTTTTCCATGTATTTGAATTGTTTTTGAATGAGTATCAATTTTTGACAAATCAAAAATATCTCTTGTTTGAGTGCAAAGTGAAATATTTCTTCTTGAATGTATATGGTTATTTAGTTGGCAAGCTTGTATGACAAATTGCATGATGTATGATGTGTGGGTGCAAAAGTTTCTGAGCCCGTTCTATTTCATTTGGAATAAGTCTTGGAAGAAGACCATTTCATTTACGATATGGAATTACTTGGACCTTCTTAGAAGTTGTGTTCCAAAAATTTCATTGATATTTGAATTATGATGATGACCTGTTAACCCCTAAAGGACCAAGGCCATTTTTCTGTCAAAAACCACTCAAAACTGCCATTTCTGCTGCGTTCACCTATAAAATCCCCAAAAAATAGTTTAAAAAATCTAACCGTTGGATCTTGTACTTTATTTGTCTCAGAACATGTGGTAAAAATTTCATGAATTTTGACCGCACAGATTGAGAGATATTAGCATTCAAAGTTGGAAAAAGAAGTTTTTTTGAACACTGGCCTGCAATTTCAGATGACTTTGACCACCTTTTGTTGAAATTTTTTGCACTATGGACTGTGAATTTAAAATTTTCTGTGTTGAAAAATTGAGTTGATGTTCTAGGAAAAAAATTTCTAAAGAAAAACTCTTGATTTTCATTCTCTAAAAAATTGTTAAGTAGAAGTAGGTCCAAGATTACATGAAAAACTAAATCATTAATAGCTCTAAGATGGGATTGAAAGTCAATAATCCCAATGGTGAGATTGTTTTAGCAAACAAATTTAACTTTGTCAAACAATTGTTTTTGAAAAATTGTGAAAATTGCATTCAGAAATGAATCCTATAAGTTATTTTTTCAAGAAGATGCTCATATTGCCCGAAAAACAATATTGTTCATAACTTTCACATTACTAATCCAAATGGAATGAATCAAAGCTTCACATGTAGACAAAAATATAATCTATAAGAAAAAAGAAATTTTCAATTAGATTTCAATTTTTTGTGGATTTATTTTTCTGCCCGGTGACATGAAAATTATGTTTAAGATGGCATAACTTTTGCTCCCGGGCACCAATTGAAATAAAAATGATATTCCCACGAAGCTAATCAGTTTTTCTATCTTATGAGAAAGTTTCAAAAAGTTTGACTAAAAATTGAAGTCATAGGAACTTGCTAGAAATCCATTTTGTCCCCCGAGGGAACAATGGTCCTTTAGGGGTTAAAGCAATTGTGGTTTTATTGTTTTAGTGTGTATACTTATAATGAATCAACTATGAAGAGACGTAATTAGTAAATTCATCACAAATGAGAGTGATTCAATTTTAGTGTTTTTTCAAAAAGGTTTAGGACTTTACAGCACTTAAGCTCTAAATGAATGGGTTACAAAATGTATGTGTGTCCAATATTTTCCTAAACCTGAAATCGTAATTAATTTGTTATTTTGAGTACCGGTTCTTTGTATATTTATTAAAAAAATCCTTTGAAATTCTATTGTAGCACTCAAAAATGAATTACAAAAATAAATGACTTTTCTCTTTACAAATTTGTAAAGTGCAATGTTCTTTTCGTTCATTGCTAAGGACTCTTAGAAATGAGCATGAATTGTACCAAATTTCAAAAATAAAATCGCAATAGAAATTCTCTTAGATTAAAAAAATAAAGATAGAGACTAAATTCGGGGAGTCTTAAGCGGTCAGACGGGTTGGCGGACAGGCTCCAAAGATCGCGGACGAGGTCGCGGACGGGCAGACGGGATGGTGGATGGGCCGCAGAAATCGTGGACGGGGTCGCGGACGAGGTCGGGGATGGGCGGATGGGCCGCAGAAACCGCGAATGGTGTTGGGGACAGGGTCGGGGACGGGCGGACGGGCCGCAGAAACCGCGGACGACGGTGCGGACGGGTTCACAGATGGGGAATTACCCCAGGGTAAAAACCCGATTTTGCGAATGTCACAGGACATCCGGGGGGGTCGCGAACGCGGATGCCGGACATGCGGACGCTGGCAGCTGCATCAGGACGCCCTGTCAACCCTACTAAGAATGCCTGCCTACAATTTCATAAAGTCAACTATGAAGGTCTCAAATTGCCTCAAACAAATATTGAAAGGAAAACAGATCTTGACTTTCTGAAATTGAGATTACTACAAACACCAAGGAAAACATAAAATCTTCTCTAAACCCTAAACTTTAGTACAACACTACTCTTTATTTTGCTCTACATTATAAAATGCTTGCCTAAATTTTTAGAAAGTCAACTATAAAAGTCTCCATAATCCCAGATTGACAAAAATTGAAGGAAGAAGAGATAATTACTTACTAAATTTGAGATTCCATACTCACTTCCATTTGATTGCTTAATATTTTGCCTTCATTCCATTCAAATAGTGATTGAGTCTAGAATAACTCAAACTTGGATTCATAGAAATCTCTCACTTTAAGGCAAGAGTAGCCTAATTGGAATATCTAGAACGAACAAGGTTTTGGACAATTTTCTTACGATGTGATTCAGGTCTTCTAGTGATGAAAGCAAAACTCTAATTTTAAGACATTAGATCCAAGTACATTGACAATATTGCATCTAATGTTGGGGTGCTTGCATGTTGCATCCCATTTGCCTTCATACCATGCATCCACATTATGCAACCAAATAAAAAACTTTAGAGAGGGAGCATTATGATATCAGCCATCAACTAAATGTCCTTATAGACATTGCAAACTAGGACAGAAAGGGTATAGAAATTGCCAAGCCATGCTCACAATTATGTGCCACAAAGGTCTTTGTACCCTGATATGCATTTTCAAAAAATGTAGCCCATTTGAGCTTATATTACATGTTAAATAATTTTGAATCTTATTCATTTTGTTGATAAAAATGTAACAAAAAAATTCTTTGAGAAGATTATCCAACTTCAAGGGTAAGGCAACCACTACCAATTATGACACCTAACTAATCCAATATGCCAAAGCCATGCACAATAAGTACACACTGATATTGAGAAAGCACATGACTTTAACATTAGAACTCATACCAATTTTAGTTCATCTACCAATAAAACTTTGAACCCTCATAACAATTGCATCATGTATCCAAATAATCTATTTTTTAGTGCATTTGAACCCTCTTTGCTTTGCTAAGAACACCTAACCCTTCCAATATGCTCAACACTTAAAGCATGGTTACAATTCAAAGAAATCTCACAACAAAAAAGTTCCAAAAAAAACTCACCCATAGTTATTAACAATGTAGTAGGGCACATTGGACAAGATGGTCACATCAATGTCCAACACCATTAGGTCCATGCCATTGTCCCTAGCATTGATGGTATTCAAATATGTTTGAGTAGCTTCCACTACCATTGCAAAGTCCATCAAGTACTAGCCAAAATTGACATAAGTTGCAAGGAACCTTTTGCATTCTTGTAGCATGAGGTAGCTCTATAGATTTTTCTATCACCTCCACATTCAAAGCAAAGCTAGTACAAGCATTTAGCTTCGGGGCCTTATCTAATTGTTTTAGGATAATGGGAGGAAAATAATTTTATGCAAATAGTGATTTGAAATCAACTTCTAAATGACATGTGGATTTTCATTAGAGAATTTCTAAAGAGATTTTCAAATGTCTATATTTGGTCTTTCTAATTATTTGGCCAGCAATCCCAATAGAGGTTGCAATTCCAAATAAATTAATCTTAAAGTAGTTGTAGAATAATATTGTAGCATTTATAAACTTTTCATATAGATTTTACTTTAGAAAGCCATTAGGTTTGAGTTTCTCATGTTCCAAACATTGATTTTATCCATGATTTCAAGAAGTAGATTTCTAGTCATTTGTTGGGGACAACAAGCATGGAGAGAAAATATTGTAGAATTATAGCAATTGAAGGTGCTCACATTGGTATTGGTATTGTTGTTTTGTATTAAATCTTTCATTTGAAGTGCATTCATTTTGAAGTGGTTGTTGGGAGCAAATTTCTTGGGCTAAGATGTTTAATTTATTAATCCAAGGCCTATATAACTACTTTGCAAATTGAGTGACAATACTATGTATTCAAAATTACAATCGAATCCCTTGCATCCTTATATCCCCTTGTCCCACATATGAAGTACAAATATGGATACATTTGGCAAATTTGTATTCACCCATATTATTTGCAACTATGAGTTCCTTATGTATATTATGGCTCAAATTATTATATAAATAAAAACAAGACTATATTGGAATTGTAAAGAAAGAGTGCTCAAATTTTTGGAATTTGAAATGGCATGGGACATGGAACATGTTGCAGTTGCATATTATTGACAATCTAACACTATATACCTAAAATTTGAGCATTGTTGTCTATCTATATTACTATGAAAAGGCGTACACATTTGCCTATACAAGTCCTAAACCACTTGCCCAACATCACAACAAAGGTGACCACTAGCAAGAAGTGAATGATTTCAATGATGGCCATAACCACCATCAACACTATAACTTCAATCGAGGATAGGTACACCCCTAAGTCATCTACTCTAAAATAAAATTTTCCAAAGCCATATCTACTCCCATATTTTTCACATTCCAACACCATTAAATGTTTAGTACAAATCCTTGTTTCAAAAGTTAATTCACTACAAGAAAAAACAATGTCCAAACCAACATGAAATGAACTGATATATGTTGGTTATTTCTATTGGTTAGGACATCTTGATTTGGACTATTATCAACACTACTATGTCACTACATTGATTTCATTTTGTGATTTGGTCAAATTTTTATTTTAAAAAAATCCACCATATAGACTACCACATAAGCAAAAATCGCCATGCAGGCAAGGTTGCTACATATATTGACAAACTCACTACATGATAAGACTATAAAATTAAATTATAAAATTTTTATTTATTTTTATTTTTAATTTAGAAAATTTAACACTATATTAAAAGTAGTTCAAGATATACTTGACAATTGAATTTTGAGTGTAATTGACCTTGGTATTAGAAGAGATGAGAAGACCATGTCTTTATACAAGTGGGGTGGTAAGAGGTGGAACAAACCACATGGGATATGTTTGATTTAGATGAGCAAGAGCTCAACTACTCATAGTTAAGTAAAAACTACTAAACATAATTTAAGTAGAATTTCAAACCTCATTTAAGCATATTTGAATAACTTTTTTCCAAAAAGACTTGAACCTTTGAAAAGGTTGGAAATAAAACCAAATTTCACTTCCAAAAATCAATTTGACATTTCAAGCCTCCAATCAAAAGAGATGGACAAATTTCAAAGAGGAAATTTTAAATTATCAAAGAAAATGTCCCTTCCAACCCCTCTCTAAAATTTTTCCATCACTTTTGATTGGAGGCTCAAAATGTTGAACAAATTTTTAGAGTTGAAATTTGGTTTGATTTCCCACCTTTTCTTAGTTCAAAGTTTTTGAAAAAATTTATTCTAATATGCCTAAATGAGGTCTAAAATTCTATGTAGAGTGTATTTAATAGACTACCAAATGAACTAAGAAAATTTTGTTTTTGCTTGAAATCAATACATTTTTGTTGATTGCTTATTTTGTCAAGAAATGTAGTGTTGGGCCGTTGATCAATACACAAAATTCCATTTTTTTCACAATCAACACAAATCAATTTAGCTTACGTTGATTAGGGCTCCTTTTTGTAGTGATTTTGTCAAGAGAATGAAAGATCTCTATGCATTGCATACTAATTCCATTCTCTATCTACAATATCAAGTGATTTGTTTGATACAAAGGGCAATTTCAAAGTTTTTACAATGATTGTTAGATTTTCTAAAATGAAAAATCATTGAGTTTAAGAGAATTAATGGTTTCAACATACAAGTGCTAGAAATCATTCACATCCACGTTATCAATTTGGCATCTCCATTGTAGAGAGCAATTGATAGACTCATGTTGATAAATAACTAATTGAGATCCTACTAATGACCTAAAATGTTACTTCCTTCAAATACTAGAAATAATTACTTTCGTTCCGAAGCAAAAAAGTTCTCCACCTATAAGATTCATCTCCAATATCCCAAACAAACCAAAGCTTTTACTAGCATAAAGTGCAAATCTAGAAGGACATTGTAGGTCACACATTGAAGCAACAAGCTTGAGATTAAAGAATTCAACACCTTGATAAATGCAATAATGAATTTTAGTTTGTTCCTACTCCATTTTTTCAATGTTGACTTCACAATATAATATTCTAAACCTAGTCAAGAACCTCCTACTTAACCTTAAGAAAAATTAAAGTATCTAAGAGAATGTACTTATAAGAGGATGAGGTGACCACACTTCCTTAATTTATAGTAAGGATGATTTTTCCTTTGAACCTCTTGCCTCCACTCTTGAGAGTTTTACAAGAGTTTTAAGGACCCATGTTTCACAAGTTTAGAATGTTATGTATATTCCAAATAACAAAAATGAGAAGGAAGAAGTAGCACTTACATGGTTGTAGTGTAGCATGCTAAATATATTCAACACTAGAATAAATTTGTGTTTGCATCAACAAAATCTATATGACATGTTTGGTGAAGCAAACACATAATCTGGGTTGAAAAATGCAAAAAAATGTAGATTTTTATTGTCTCAACGAACACATTATGTAGATTTTGTTGACACAAACGTAGATTTATTCTAGTGCGAGTTAAACAAAGTCCAAGCTATC
Organism: Straminergon stramineum; assembly: GCA_963920665.1. Lineage (NCBI taxonomy): Eukaryota > Viridiplantae > Streptophyta > Bryopsida > Hypnales > Calliergonaceae > Straminergon > Straminergon stramineum. Next base: position 15,897,734 of record OY987273.1, read on the forward strand.
TCTTTGAAGTTGATTGGACACTTGTACCCTCAAAGACAACACATATGCAATGAAATAATTTAAGTTTATTATCTAATCCCTAGTAGCATATCATGATGGTTTGAATATTAAACATTTTGCTTCCATATGTTTCTTCCAACCTAAATTCTTGGTCTCTAATACGCATATAAGCAATAATGCAAAAAATATATAATATTAAAAGCAAAAAATGCTTACATATCCAAGCAATATGATCCATGAATTAATATATCTACCAAGGGCCAACAATGAATCTCTTGAATTTCCTTTGCCAACCTCTAGGCCTCACCACCCATGCCATAGCTGAAGGACTTGCGCAAGGAAGAAGAGGATAGCACATCCTAGGTCGAGGTTGTACTTACTTCCATCTAAAGATCCTTCTCTAGTTTCTCCCACCATCTTAACACTCAAACTATAATAGCTATACTTTTAGGACCCTAATTGAGTAAAACTATGGTTGAGCTTGAGGAAGAGTTTCATCCATCGTCAACACTATCACCAATTCTTAAGAAGAATAGTCTCATTATTGGACACCATTTGAATGTCAATTTGTCAACCATTTATCATAGAATACAATTAATGAATGTAAGGGAGGGGTTCTATTCTCCACTTAAGTGAACTTTGAACCTTTCCCTACAATAATTTAGAGACTTAAAATATTCTAATTTGGGCACATTTAGTTTGTATTTAGCTATAAAACAATTGCAACTAAACAATATCAAGTATGACACAATAAGGACAATTCAAAGCTCACTAGTATGGTCAATGGAGCTTCTAATTTAGACTTTCACATTTTGATGCATCAAATTGGTTGAGGATTGATAATGGAGATGTGTACATTTCAAAAGTGTCATGATGAACATTTAATTACAAGTTAGTTTCTATTCCACATACACAATATCCAAATGGTCTACCACAATAAAGACAAAAAAATACAATGACAATAATAGAACCTATACAATGCCAAGGTAAACATTATTTATTTATTTCTAAAAGCCAAAAGATTCTAAAAAATCCAAAAAAAATCCAATAGCGAACTAGCAACCAATTCCTTGCAAGAGAATCCCCATAAGTAGAGTTTTGAGACAAATTTGTATCAAAATCTAAAATTCACATAATTAATATCACACATTAGTAGAAACTCATTCAAAATAAATCTAAATAGCTTTAAAAAAAACAAAAAATAAAAAATAATTACAAGAATCTTGCTATAGTTAACTTACATGCCAAAACTTGTTTGAAGCCCTAAACCCTAGATTTCCATTCCAACCACAAAGGTCTCCATAATCCCAAATTGTCTTAGAGACAAATATTGAAAGGAGAAGGAATCACAACTTATTGAAATTATAACAAATACCAAGAAACAACAAATCCAATTTGTAAAAAACAACCATGTGCAAAAAAACCTTATTAGGTGCTATTGTTAGGATTTTGTCTAAAGCAACAAAAGCGTAACACAATGTGGTTGAGGAAGATGGAAACCCTACAACTTATTGCATTGCACATATCTCGAACACTTTGATCTCTATAACTTTGATGCCATTGCTTGATTTTGAATGCAAATTTCAAAAATTTAAATATAAATGGTTTTTTTGTATTCAAGGCATTGCAAATCAGTTGGGATTGATGGAGCTTGCCATAATTTTATAGTGTCAACCAAATTGTGATGTTTATGAAGCCATCAAGACCTATAACCTAATACTGTGTATTTTGATGTTATTTAAATAGAACATTGAAACCTTAATAAAACAAATAGCAATGTACCTTCCAATGAGTGTAGTGCATGGGCTACTTTATGTGATGTATCTTGCTATGTGGATAGAGCTTGGTGAATTTGGGTGCATCAGTGATATAAGGAGACTTTCAAAAGATTGTAATTGAATCAAAACTACAAACCCTTGGGAGGTAAATATAGGATATAGATGTTGTGCTGTACTTGTTCTTGAAAGAAAAATGAGAAAGCAAAAAGTCAAGAGCACAAATAAGTAAGAAATGTACAAATATTGCATTTCTACAAAATTGTTAAAAGAACATAAATGCGCACTTTGAGCGCACCAAAGGAAAGAAAAGGTAGGAAAGAAATGAAACAATGAAATCTAAAGTTTGTGTGTGAACTTGAATGATAGCAAGAGGGAAGGGAATATCATTGAAAACTATGTTGTAATCAACACAAATTTTCTATTTTTTGGCAGAAAATACAAAAGCACATTAGCTAAATTTTGTTGATAGAAACATTGTTTTGTACTCATGTATTGAAAAAAGAGAAGGAAGAAAAAGAATGGCAATGGTAGGTGCAACAAACCAAAAGAAGAATTTCCGAGGAGCTCACACAAGGAAGATGGTCTAGGTTGAGGATGGGTAGTTACAAATGAAAACAATTACATTTTCATCTATAAGGAGAGATTAATAAGGATTTGACAAGAAATTGATTAGAAGATGTTACAAGCATAAGAATTAACAATAGTTGAGTGTAAAAAATTGAATGTAGTTACTTGGGACAATTTTTTGTCAAAATTTTGTCATTTTATACATTCTTTACTTGTAGAGAAATGATGTAAGGACATCATAATTTGAAAGAGTGGAGTAATGAATTATGTGATTGGATATAATTCATCTATTAGATTTTGAAGCCTAATCTTGGTTTGAAGCCATCATGTACAAGAAAAGTTATATCCTTGGTTTTTACAAAGTCATAACTTGAAGCCAACAAATTGAACCCATTACTTAAAACGTTTTTATTCATTATTTTTAAACATATTCTTTGATATGTTTTAGGACACTAACATTGCTAATTTTTTGTGTGCAAGTTCTTTGTGTGTGTGTGTGTGTGTCTCTCTCTCTCTCTCTCTCTCTCTCTCTCTCTCTCTCTCTCTCTCTCTCTATATATATATATATATATATTTCTTTTTTTCTTTTTTTTCCTTTTTTTCTTTCTTTTTTTTTTTTTTTTTTTTTTTGGACATGAATTCTAAGTATACTTATGTATTCTTTGCTAAATGTCTATTGCTACTTCAAAGGAAAAATATAGGGATAAATACTTCTATTATCATACTATTTTAAAAGCTTATTTTTTATATGTGTATATACTATGCTAGCATATGTTCACATAAGTTGATTTTTCCGGATTAGGGACGAATTAACCAAGCTATAGTTCCATCATCATTCATTTTTCTGAATGGGCTAAACTCAAGGACGATAGTTGATCAAACCTTGATCCTCTGCATGCTCCTTATATGGTGGTCAGAAACACCACGTTGTATCTTTTCACTCATCCATATTAATATTCTATATTTGACGGTTAGTTGGGGCTTGTGCCTTACCTACTAGTTTAAAGCCGATTATCAAGGTTGTCCACAAGCTGCGTGAATGCACCTAGGCCGCCTTGCCTCCATGTCCCGCTAGGGCTATGTGGTTTTTTGAAATATTACATAGGAGTCATTGTGCCTTTGGCATTCTAGCTGTTTACTTCCTGTTTTACTGGAACTTCGGGTGTGTTGGCTTTACAAGGTCATATTTCGAGATTAGCATTTCAGATTTGCGTTTGCTAAACATGGTGCTTGGTTCCCAAAATAGCGGTCAACAGGTGTTGTTTAAATCCGTGACAAAACTATGGTTTGTTTTGGATTTGCTTACACGTTTTAACGTTGGTTGTGAGTAGGATTGAAATTATTTTCTTGTGATTTTACGATAACAAGTAGTAGTATTCTGAAGACACCTCATACACGTTAATTGGCACACTAATTGTTTGCTGGTTTACATGGGTATAGGTGAGGACTACCACCTCTCGGGAATTTTTTCAGAAACTCTTATTTCACTCTACAAGCAATTGAAGATACTAGTTGTTGGCAACGTTTTGTGTTTAAATCCCATTTCGAGTTCTACTCAAAAATTCATTTATACACATCTCTACTTAGTTTACTTCTGTTGATTGTAGGTCACTGGAGATCCATCTGGTTTCAAGGGTACTGGTATTTCGACCTTGGTTACACTAGTCAAGCTCTTCCTTATCGGTTGACTTACTAGCTGGATGATTATTCTCCTGGGTTATTTTATAAAAATATTGGCACGATGGGTTTTTTTCCTTATTTTTTTGTTGAAACCATATCGTTTCAATATAATTACACATGTAACTTGTTTCTCAGTTATTGATGTACTTTAATTCTTTTTTTATGACCACCTGGAATAGATCATTGTTCTTTGATCTCCAGTTTTGGTGTCATATTACAAACCTGTGCAAACGTCTATTGATGTTTTTCACAACATATTCTCTTTTTAAGTTGATTTTTTACATCATAGTCTCTCTAAAAGTTCATATTTTTTGTTCTTAACAAAAATATTCTTTATCTATAATACATAAGTACAAATTTTGAAAGGGAAATAGAATCTACTCTGACTCTATCAGGGAAGTACCGAAAAAACCATTTTTTCTAGCTTTCGTATTCTAGAGCTAGATCCTAGCTACTTTTTAGTATTACATGTGACATAGCTCACAAAAGTAAATTTGTGACAACTACAAAAAGTTAATAGAAAAATAACTTTTGGAGCTACCAGTTAGCAATATCCCATGTTGTAGTATGAGTTTTGTAGAAACTACAATTACAACCTCTATTGTTTACCTAACCACATTGAATGTCTTCAGGAGCAATTACCATCCAAAATTAAGTGGTAATTGTAATAACAAGCAACCAAATTTGCCTAATTAAGGCAACTAATCAATCTGGCTTGCATGAAGATTTAGCAATCCCTAGCCATTTATTTTTGAAGGCCTATTATCAAACCAAAGAATGCATTGAATAACCTGATGGTAGTCTCTAGAGATCCACCTGACCGTTATTGTTCATTAATCTTAAACTAGTTGGCAACCACTAAGTTTGGCTGAATATTTACCAGTTTCATGATTTTTGATAACAATACGCAGTTGCTTATTGTTGCTCTAACTTACTTTAGCCTTGCTTAAACAAGCATTGAGTTTGATCTTTATGGTTTGAAAGTGTTAGAAATTCGTAGTTCAACGTGGTTAGAAGGTGTTGATTTGCTCCAAAATATTTTGAGCAATCATAATAGTTATAGAACTTGCTATGGGAGATATGGCTACATCACAACAATCATGTAACACCTAGGTTGACTGACTAAACTTTGTGGTAATGCCTTGCATGTATGGAATTTCTTGTTTTTACTTCGAGTGAAGGCAATAACACGTGTATTAGGGCTGCAAACACCTATTGCATCCTCACTAACGCACAACCTATTGTGATGTTCTTGGGATGGGCACATGTGAGGCCCTATATCTCTCAGAGTTTTCACAAAAATGGAGACAAGGTGGCATACCAGACATTTCTTCTAGATAGAATATGCTCTTAGAGACACATTGTGATATAGTCTCTTATTTTTGAATTCTGCTATATACTTGTGACTATTTGTAATTGTGATTTTATGTGCCTTGACACTTGCGTGAAATGTTGTATGTCTAAATTATATTTGGCTATGTTTACCTTTGTTTGGATCTTGTAAAAGAACAAACATTAGATGAAAATTAGCTTAGAACTATGAAGCTTTGTATTTCTTGAGATTTGAAAGTAAATGCTTGGAAATTAGTAGAATGATGCCTTAAAGCAAGGATGTTCCAGAAACGGATTTTTATTTTTTTATTTTTAAAATTTAAATTTTTTTTAAAAATTATTATTATTATTATTATTATTATTATTATTATTATTATTATTATTATTATTATTATTATTATTATTTCATATTTGTGCTATTTGAACGCTTTTGATTATAGTATTTTCTTAAAATTGATTAAATATTATAATACTAAAGTTTTTTATTTGATTGAGTGACATATAGATTCCAAAGTAGGAAATAGTTGAAGATATCCAGAAAAATGTTCTATGCCCTTTAAAACATTGTTTAAAAACAAATAAAACAAAAGTTTGTCCAATTCAACTTTTATTTATGGCTATTGGGAGCACAATTGCATTAGCTTTTAGTAATTTTGAATTTCATATCCAATATTCATCCACTTTCATCCTAATTTCATCGAATTTTGTTCAAAATTTTACAGAAATTTGATCCTATTCTATACTAAATGATTCAATTTAGGAAGAAATCTCACACTATTCAAATTTTTGCACCACCTGAATTTATTTGTGTAACACCTACCAATGGCCTTCTAATTTCTCACTATATATATTAATTTTTTTTAATTTATCAATTATCTAATTAAAAAATTTCAAATATCATACATCAAGAGTCAATTAAATTAGATTTTGATCTTTAGAATAAATTTTTTCAATTAGTTTATCTTTGAATTCATTTTTAGGATGAATTTTGATTAATATTTTAGTTTTACTTCCATTCCTTAAACAAATTTTGTACCTTAGGTCCAATTTATACTAGTTCTAAGGGTGAAGGACAAGAAATTTTGAAGGTTTTGATTGGTTGAAATTGTTAAGTCCTTGGAAAATGAGTTTATACTAGGAAATGAGAGGTCATGGGTCATTGAAAAATTCCAATGAAATGGATTTTACGTTTTTCCTACATAATAGAAAAGTCCTCAAATTTTGAGCCCCAAGAATTTGAGTTTGAAACTATAGAGTGAAATTCTAAGTATGTGTTATTTTTTAATATTTTAATAATAATTATTAGTATTATTAGTATTATTAATTTTCCATTTCCTTACCCTTGGCAAATTATACCAATCCAAATGTCAAGACTTCCAAAGGATGATCTTTTCAGTAGCAAATGAGGGATTTTTGAGGGGTTAATTTTATGGCCCCTTTGTTTTGGTGTTAACTAGGCTTCATTAACCCTAAAACGCTAGATTGGTCACCATGGAAATCATCTTTTTTACTATTGTATGAGTGAATTGCTTAAAAAAAATCAAGAGCATGCATTTGAGGTCAAATTGCTAAGCAATACCTCTCCTTTATATACAAAATTCCATGGATGAGCAATTGTCCTTCTATCGTATATAGAAGGATTCTTTGTCCACAATGACGTCATGGGGGTAACCTTAGAAAGACACTACAGACACTAAGTGTTTGATGAATGACTTCACTCAATATTGTAGGATAGAAAAAATGTTTTTTCATCCAATTTATATATTTGGAGGGTACTTGAGTATATTTTCAATTTACAATATTGCAAAGTCCCTCATTATGGTATTAATGACTTTTCTAAAGAAGAAGATGTTTAAAAAACGGATTACCCTTGTAGTATATTTTGACCAATTCTTGCTATTTACTCTTGATGTGAGTTTTCGCCATAAAAATCATATATTTTGAATTTGAGTCCAACTAATTAAATGAATCTTTTTAAGTGAAGTTTTTACTCCAATTGGAAATTTTGAAAAATTTATAAATTTTACATATTTTATAGCAATGTGAACTTAGGGCCTATAACCATGACTTGTTGACTTTCTAATTTTTGAGTGACATGGTAACTTTGGTTTGTACACTGTAATATACATTTATGGTGAAAATTTCAGATTTTTTGAGTATATTTTGTATTTGATACAGATTTTCTTCATTTTTTTCGTAAAAAATTCACAGTAATTTCAATTGTTTCCTAAAAGAATTGAAATTTTTATGACAAATATTGGGCATATGATTTTATCTCTGAAGAAAATAAATACAAATTTTTCATTCATATCTAGTTGCAAAATGGCAGCTAACAGAGTTGTGAATAGGGAGGCTTGAAATCAGTGGTCATGGGCCCGTGCTTCTAGGGTTAACTCCAGTAGTGGAACAACTTTTCGGACAAAGCCTTACTGGTTTGCTGTTCTTGTTTGTATCGGTGTGAATTGATGAGATTGTGGTGAGTATTTGTTTTGTGGGAGTGAGAGCAAGAGGTGAAGGGTTCGAGGGTGGTGGTGAGACTTGTGGGAGCTGGTGAAGGTTAACTTACGGCAACGCCATTGAGCGTTTCGGTATTAGGAGGCGGAGGAAGCGGAAGAATCCGAGAGGGATGGATGTGGATCCTCGCCTTTTTGAAAATGTGGTACGATTTTTGGGCGTTCCTTGCCTGTTTCTGCGCAAATGGAAACCAGGATTTGCAGATTATGGATGTTGAAGGCTGTGTGCTGAGAGAGGTTATGTCTTTATTGAAGATAACTGATTTGATTAGACTTACCACATCAAGCCTGTACTACTCGGCACAAAGAAATCTTATTCTTGAAGAGTTTTTCATTTGTCTAGTACTTTCTCGAATCACAAGTCCACTGTTTGATATGAGCCAACAACTCAATTATCATCGCTGGATGCTGCGCGATATTTTTTAGTCAATAACTTCACAGTTGCATGACTGGAGATGACTTGGCAGTGTCCGACAATGCATTTGCTTCGGTACACCTGGGTTTCATGGGGTTGAACTTGCATTTTGATCGAATAGTATGCCAACTTTGCATTCTATTTATGAAAATTGCTTTATTTGGTGAAATAGTACCTGTCAATTTTGGAATCTGCTGGCTGAGGACCCGAGACTAGCAAGAGATCCGTCTCGGGTTGATTGATTCGTATTGGTGGGATTAATATCTCTCTCTAATACCTTGTTTCGAGTTTGCTGGTTTGGTAGTAGTCAATGAACGCTTGCACTTGAGGAGGTTCTGAATTCCTGAGATGTGTTGTGGGATTGGGCAGAAGGTGAGCGACAATGAGGTACGCAAGATCGTGTTGTCGTACCTCGTTCATAACTGCTTCAAAGAGACAGCAGAGACATTCATTGCCTGCTCTGACATGAAACGCACTGCTGACTGTTCCGTCGATATCGACAAGAGGAAACGTGTGTTCCGATGCTAATTGCATGTCTTTGTCTGTTTAGATACTGCTATTGTTTATTTTTATCTCACGTGATTTGTCATTGGAGTCCCAAGTCTTCTGGATGAACTCACATCTACTTGGAATTTTCAAGATAATTTTTAAAATCAATTAATTATCGTTAGCTAGATGTGCGGCAGATGTTGTTTTCACAAAGTCTACCGAAGTTTCTGTTACACTTGAGAGTTCACTTATTTAAATGTTGCAGCGCTGATACAATGATATTTTGCGTGAACACTGGCTTATTTGCAGTCATCAATACATGCAGGATATGCATTGGAAATTTGATAGATTCGCAATTTTTAATCTCGTATTATTCTTCATCTTTGTCAAAGAGATCCACCCGGCCTTTGTGAATGATTTGGCATTAAACAAGCACAGCTTAGAACTGCTAGAGAAGGCTCAGGCAGTTCGCCTCGAGTTACTTAGGTGGGTCCGTAGTGTCACACTAGCTCTTAACTCTTGGTAACTCCTATTCGTTCCATGATTCGCTTCACTATGCTTGCGGAAGTGCTGATCGGATTGTGACTAGGTGGTACATAAGATGTACTACCTGAGTCTTACGTACCATCTACACAATGTGTTCGTGGTTCTCCTTCCTTCGCATGTCTTACTCTGTACACCTATAATTTTCTTGTTCTTTACAGGGTTGTAAATATGTTAAATTGATTTTGGCGTGTGAAGCAGCAATCTACAATCATGTACTTGAAGGCAACGTCTTAAAAGCTATTGAGCTCACTGACCAACTTGCTGTGGATCTGCTGGCCTCGAACCCGGATGTTCATTTTGCACTTTTGACTCTTCACTTCGTCGAACTTGTTCGAGCCAAGGATTGGTACGCTATCAAACCATCCAGGAGTATAGTTTGAATATTTGTCTTGGGCTTTTCAATTCCTGGAAGTACAGATCCTGGTCATGAGATCTGTCTTGGAAAGGTTTGGATATACCTAGCGGACTGATCAGATGTGTGTGATATCACAGAAAGAAGAACACCTATGCTTATAATGTTTTTTTGTGTGGTAGTGGAGTCTTGGTAAGAGGCTGGCTTAAAGCAGTAGTTGAAGGGATTTTGTGAATGCAGTGCTAGTGCGTTAGAGTTTGCACAGGGAGAGCTCCGACCTTTTGGCAAACAGCAAGATCGATATCGGGAGAAGCTTCAGGTCCGTTCGTCTTGATCGTGACTGGGGACTTCATATTTTTGAATCATTTGTCTTGAGCACTATCGTGGGCAGTATCATTTAATTAAAATCTTCATATTATGAAATCGTATGTGCTTGAAATTGTCCTGGGTAACGCATGGCCGATCTAAATGTTAGAGGGCCTCTAAACTCCAATTTGGTATTATCAAGCCTTGATAAGTTCTTCAGTCGATTTCTTGTGGTCATCGGCTGCCAAGTTGTCTATGTGCGGATTAACATAGACAATCAGATTCCTGACTGATGTATGTAACGTATTTGAAGCTGTGCACAGGATTGTATGGCGTTGCTTGCTTATGAGGAGCCTGAGAAGTCGCCTTTATTCCAATATTTGACCGATGATTATCGCCAGACTGTTGCAGACGAGTTGAACAGTGCTGTTCTTGGTATGCTTCTAGTGAATTCTAGTAAAGATCTGACAGAGGTAGTTGCGAAGAATTACATCTTGCTTTGCATGTTTATTTGCGTAGCAGTATAGTTTCGTAAGGTTATTTATCTTCATCCTTTTCATCACTTTTTATCTCTTGAGCCTGCGCATTCCTTTTCGTACGCGTTGCAAAAGGACAATGAAGAGATTTCGTGAAAAGGATTGGAAATTCTGGTACAGTTATTAAATCATGTCCTGCTGCGACTCTGCAGTCTTAAGTTCCGTGTGTACCATGAACTTTATAACGCGGCATGAACTGTTTTCAGTACTGTTTGCACACAGTTGTCTATTCTGTCTTGGTCCTCGTTTGCCAAATGAGTTTTTGGGTCCTACATCTCATGTGTATCGTGGTGGTACAGCACATGCCAATCTACCAAGCTATACATCAATGGAGAGATTGCTGCAACACACCACTCTTGTAAGGCAGCGGCTTAATCAAGAACTTGGGAAGGTAGTACTCGAATCCTGAATTAGAATTGATGTCAGCCTCACCCCAAGGAGTTGTGGAATTGTATTTTCCTGGAATTTCTCAAATTTTTGGAAAAATTTATGTCTTTTGGAGATCCAGTAATAATGTCCATTCAGGGGCTGATATAATCCGTTGTGCATGTTTGTCCATATGGAGGATGTAATCAGCACTGCTGGCTGGATGTGTGAAGCATGGGTGGGGATATAGCGTGTCACTTTGCGTAGAGAACATGCATGATCAGCAGTGTATTTTGATTCGTTAATTTCGCCTTGAGTCCATCATTCTGACCTTGTTTGTGCAATGCCTAAAGTGTATGTTTAGCTAGCTTGAAATTTGACATCTCCAGGCTTTTGGCAATTTAAACTGTCAATTCGTTTTGCAGGATGGACCTCCAACCTTCACATTGAAGGCGTTCTTGAAAAGTTAAATAGGTCAGGTTTCTGAATCAACCCTGCATTTATGCTTCCAGTTCGCAACAGCTTTCATAGTTTATGTGCAAGCATGTAACCAGATTTCTGTCCTATTTGATTGAATTGTACTGGAAAGTCGTGTGATACAGCGTCCTTTCCCAGGATCTCACTAAACTGCACCAAGGTACTTTGCCAAAAATGATCCGATTTATGAACCAATAAGGGCATCCTTCCACCGTTAACCCTGAAAAGATGGGCGGTTGGCCGTGTGAATTTCGTGGGGTCGGAGCCTATGACAGTGGACTTAGAGTCAACGGTAGATTATATTGTTGCTATTCGGGGAATGGGATTGTGATTGGTTCTGGAGGATTGTGCTTCGATTCTATTGAGGAATCTCATCAATGACGAGGCTTGGTGCTTTGGATTTCAATTATTCACATTGAAAACAAATTTCTAGTGAGTTCTTGTCTATCCAGTTTTTGATTCTATGAAGGAATCTGTAACCACAATCAGTAGTGTACGGCAGGGGCACCTGCCAGAGGTCTCTTAGAGATTTGTAGCAAGGATGATTCTGTGTCTAACCTAGCGACTGTCGAGTTGCCTTAAAAGGCTTGACAGTTACCCTTGTCCAACTGACAATTTTCACTTGTCTAATGGTTTGCCGCCACGTAGGAAATCACGCAATCCTCCTTTTAACTGCCCCTTCCGCCACTGGGGACAAGAACTGTCGAGAGGAGAGGGTTGTACCGTAGCATCTTCACAGAGACGTCTATGACTTCGCATTCCAAGTTTCGGGGCTCTGCAGTGCCTTGACACACTCCAGAGATGTCTTCACTTCACCTAAATTTGGAAACCCTCTTCAACTGCACTTGAGACCAAATCTTCCAACCTTCTATCCTGAAATCTGTATGTCAATCCCAGTCACATGGATGTTCACACGTGCAGTGGGGTATAAGAATCTTACAACTGGCCTATTTGAGCCATTCAATTTTTTTTACAATGCAGAGTATAAGGGAGGCAATGCCTTTCCAACCACTTAAGTGGTTACACCTATCTGCAACCTATCTCCAGGGTGAGTTTCTTGGGGAGGAAATTTTTCAGTGTGCAGAAATAGAGTTGGGAAGGTTACCATAATTTTCCAGATTTTTAATTTTCAAAACATAATTACTAGGAATTTTTGAGTGGAAGATTTTGTTCCTCTCACTTTGGTCATGCAGACCTTTGTGTTTCCCACAAAGGCTGGTTGCAAAACCCCCAAGGATTGAGAGTGTTGTAAAACAATAATAGTGTGGCACAACTACATGGGAAATTGTATTGTAATTAATCATTGTCTTCTCTTCTAGTGTAGGAAGTGATCATTCTACATTGCCAAAAGGGGGTGGTGATTAGGAATGGGTTGCCTTCCTTGAGTGGTATATTTTAGTAAGCATAATTATCATTGCATCCTTATGCAATCCAAACCAAGCATACCAATTTTCAGTTTTTATAAACCAAAATTCTATTTATGGTGAATTTCTCAAGTTAATTTTCAAGGTTTTATGAATATTTTAATTGAAAACAATTGGAGATGAATTTTTACATTTGGTTGTTGAGATATGTAGGGAACATCCATATGCACATTTTTCATATGAAAAAACACCCCTTTAAGTAACCAAAATGTATCTGAGGTTGAATTTAATGTAATCCTTCTTATAATGGAACTTTAAAGAAGTGAATATCTTTATAATTTAACTAAATTTTTCCAAAGTAATTGTACCATCATACTCAAATGTAAAAAATTAGTCATAGAATATAGGTCAACTAAAAAAATGTAGTTAAATTATAGAGATATTCATTTCTTTAAAGTTTGGTCATAAGAAGCATTAAATTAAATTCAACCTCGAGTATATTTTTTTTAATTAAAGGGGTGCTTTTTAATATGAAAGATGTGCGTATGGATGTTCCCTACATATCTACACAATCGAATTAAAAAAATTCATCACCGATTGTTTTCAATAAAATATTATATAAAATAATGAAAACAAACAAACAAACTAGGTTGCCTTGTGGAGTCATGTCAGTCTTGCTGTGGCCCTTGAAGGCCGTATGTTTCAAAAATAAAAAAAACAATGAAAATTGAATTTAAAAAATTCACCAAAAATGGAGTTTGGTTTTTTGAAACTAAAAATTCATATGCTTGATTTAATTACATAAGAATTGAATGTTAAATATGCAAGACAAAATATGCCAATTTCATTCAATATTGTACAAGATTCTTTGAATGGAATAGAAAAATTGTTTATAAGATTACTGTATCTTGATGTACAATAAGGTCTAGTTCACTTCCAAATTTTCTTCACGAGAAGTCTTCACTAGAGAGATCCTAAACTTTAGGGAGCTATATCATGTTCAAAAATGACCTGATTTCCAAACTACAAGTTGTGTTGGAATCTTAGTGAAGACTAGTCATCATAAGATATATTTACATGTAAACTTCAAAATCTTACAACATTTCAGATTTTTGTGTACATTTACCGACCATCTAGTGCTACCACCCCTTCTTGAAATCATTGCTTGCATTTGATAGAGCATAATTGCAATCAATTTTTATAGTTGTTCTAGAGAACTTCATCCCATACTGCTTGAATGGTATGCATCATTTTTTGCTTGTTGTTTCGTTTCTTGCAATGGCATAACAAGTCTTTCATGATTTTTCACAAGTTCTCTATGTGATTCAAGTTGGGAAAATTTGGAAGCTAATATGTTTTTCCATCCCATGAGCTTGCCTCTTGTGTTTAGGAAGTTTGCTACGATTCATATAAGTGCCATCTTCCATAACTATGAGTTGCTATGGTATATCATGCATGAAGTAGAACCTGGATATAGTGGAACCTCTAAAGTAATAGGGCCTTACCTTTTTGCTAATATTACAAAGGGAGGTTAATTGATTTAGAGAGGATTTATACATTTAAGACTTTGAACAGAGGATGTTGCCGAAGCTTTACAAGTAGTACAATCTCTATCCACAATTGTTATGACTAAGAAGTTTGTTCAAAAGCCTATTTTATTTTATTTTTTGCCCTTAGAAAGTTTTCATTCTTTGCTACCACATATTATATTCCATAAGCTAGGACCATTATGTTAGGGAAATTTATTGGCTTACAAAGTATTGACTTAGAGAGGTTCTATTGTAGAGTGCCTTTATAAAGATGCTAGACGAAATCTAGTGTAGTTCGCTTATCTTGAGGTATGAAAACTAGAGGACTTTGGTCTAATCCAATGAACACCCTTCATATCATTACTAATGTTCTTCTTGATTTGAAAGTAGACACAATTAAATGGTCTACAAATTCTTAATGGATTTTTCCCCAAACTTGAATCTATTCTAATTGATAGTCTTTGCCAAGTTCAAATGAAGATTTATCTATCCAAATGACATTTTTCGAATCTTGAGCTACCCCAAGCCTATATTTGTTAGCAAAAGCCAACCTTTGAATTCTATAGGTGACAATAAGATAGGGTTTTCTAGGAGCTATGTAATTTCCGAATCAAAGCAGATGGTATTCCAATGAACTTGAAATGTTTCTACAAGCATTGCTATAGTGAGCTAGGAATCTTGATTGATGAGTCAACTTAGGTCTTTTAGTGCATGATTAGAGAATTTTGTAGGTTGAGGTTTTGTTTTTTGAATAGTTTTGCAGCCATACACCCTCCATTTAGTCAAGACAATCTAAACAATGGACCGGGGCATTTCCATTAATTTGGCAATGTGTTTGGATTTGATTCCACTTTCTTGCATTCCTATAATTAGAGCCCTCTCATAGTCACTCAATGTTAGGTGTGTATTGTATTTTGTTGAGGGACAATGTCACTCATATAAATGGAACTAAAAAATTTGCTCATAAGAATTATGCCACATTAACTATTTTTGGATTTGGGGGGAATTTTGGACTTTTCTTCAAAAGATCTCCAAATGAATACTACCTAAATTATGTAAAAGGAGAGCATAATAACATTGGAAATAGGAAGGAACATATTTCATAGAACATGACTATTTATGAAAAACTCTAGGGACAAAACATATTTTAGCTATACTAAAATGTAGACTACATTTGAATTTTATATATTTGATAAAATCATCTAGAGATTTCTTAATGAAAAGGAATACCACAAATGAGCTTTTCAAAGTTGTATATTGTATATGAGCAATGAACATTCATATTCTAACAAGTTTATATGATTAGGCAAAGGCATTCAATTGCTTTATGAAACAAAGGAATTTCAACACTTAAGTTCGGAATTAGAGATCCGAAGATCTTTTGATGTCATCCCTTCAACATCATACAAGGGTACACACAATGAAAATTCCAACATTTAACTTGCTTATTGATGTCATCCCCTCAACATTAAACAAGTACATAGACAATAACAATTCCAACACTTTACTTGGGAATTAGAGATTGGGAGGTCTTTTTGATGTCATTCCTCAAAATTACACAAATATATAGTCAATGACAATTGTATTGTAATATAATGTGGATTCACCACAATTTGTTCACTTAGATACATCAAAGAACAAGTGCCTTAGGAAACAAAGAAAACATTGCTTGCAATTCTAAAGGTAGGCACTCGACTTAACATCTATAATCTGGGTATTACTAGCTAACTTGTACTAATAGGTGTCGCAAGACGGAAACATGGAACCTACCGGGTTAGTCTAAAATAAAACTATTATAGGATAGAATTTTTCAAAAGTTTAACTAGGCAAATGGAATTAGGAGCCACTTAGCTTAAACATTACATTAAAGCTGAGAAGATGATCCAGGTAGTCCGTAATCAAATCCAAGACGGATCCGGATTTTGGGAGCCCAAATAGCGACAATCTACATTCTAGAGTTCCAGTCTAGGAATTTAGGGAACTGTTACGATAAACGGTCTTCTACTGGGAACGGTCAATAGGGTGACGGGTACTTACACACACACACACACACGGCCTTCATTTCTTCTCCCTCTTCCTTTCCCAGAAGTTTGCGCTTGTATAGTTGAATGAAAGAGTGGTGAGTTAGCATTTGTTTCAGGAATTGAAGATTGTACTTCCCCACCAAATCCGAACTTAGTTCCAGTTCTTGATGGTAGAGGGAGGTAGCCGTAAGCCCTTAGTTACTGCATGGATGGTCTGTCCTACCATTTTGGAAAGACAGAGTGACTGGTCGCAATTAGAAGATGACCTAAGCACCATTGGGTGTGTCAACTTATTCCTTAGGCCATGGACAATGAAGCATGAGCGAATGATTTAGGAGTTCATCGTAGGAGCTTCAAATCAATACGAATTGACAATAAGGGGTTGACCCGGAACCTAGACAGATGAGGTTTAGGCCAATGTATACGGATTCCCGAAGAAAGGATCCGGATTAGCTTCCCAAGTAGATAAGTTCATAGTCAGGAAGTTTAAGAATCAGCCCCATGCTAAGGAGGGGTATGCCATTAGTGATTGTCTAGATGGGAGGTAGAAAAAAGTATTAGAATTCTTTATTCCGATCATGTATCCAAAAAAGCCTACCCAAGTTATGGTCACGATGGCCAACACCATCTTTGGTGCAAGAGAGGGTAGACAAGTCCACTAGAGGAAGATTATTGGAGTAGTAGTCTCCAAACTCGCTGCCCATGTAGGAAAGGCTAAAACTAGCCTTATCGGTCCTTACCTATTCCACCTCTATTACTACGCAAAACTTTTGAGTAGTGCAGAGATGGTAGAGTACAACACTGGAACCATGATCTTATATTATGGCCTCACGGATGAAGTGGAGGCAGAGTAGCCAAAATTCAAAGAAGAAGAAGATCCGGAAGAAGAGGAGCAGTTGATAGATCGTAGATAAAATAAATCCACTAATCCAGCTTCACAAGAGAAACTTCCTGTTCTAGAGAAGGTTCTGGAGAAATAGACGGAAAGAATTTTTGGATTCTTCAAGACCGGATTCAATGGGGTATTGCAAGCATAGGAGTATCATGAAAACTTAACGGAAGTACTCAAGGTGATCAACAAGGAGTTGAAGGTCGAGCCAGAAGATGTGCTGGACATAGTGAAACAATTGCCGAATCCGAAGGAGCTGAGACGGAAGGAGGAGCGGATCGGGGATCTAGAGAAGGAGAGGAATAATCTCCAATCCTGGTTAAATTGGGCAAAGGGAGAGCTCATTGCATCAAAACAGAGGGAGAAGGAAGCTCTACAATTCGTCAAGAACCTATTTGGTTTGGTGGATAGACCACCGAAGCTCATTGTCAAAACCTCCCTTATTCATGATCGGCTAATTAAAGAAGGGCATTTGACCGGATCCAAGGTATTCAGGATCCTGGTCGATTTCTCATCCTGGATGGAGACATTGTTGAAGGAGATGTGCCAACTCTGAGGGCGTATTGATCCGGAGTGGGTGATGGATTTTTCTCACTTTTCGGAAATTCCTTTGGACACAAAACCCTCAGTTAAACTAACTTCATCACTTCTGCTTCTGCCAAGACCAGAAGGACTTGGGGAGACTCTTCGGCATTCAACAGAGTACTTCTCAAGTCAATTGGAGAAGACCATTTGAGGGAGCATGAAGACAGTTCAAGAGTTGGCCAAGAAGACAAATGTAGCACAAGAGTTAGCATTACTAGAAGTTACCATCTCACTACTTATTCCAACTACCCGTCTTTCTGAAAAAGAAGCCTTTTAGACACCCAGATTGCTAATCCAAAGTGATCTAGTGGACTAGATGGGAAGCCTAAAGAATCCGGCTTGGACCCATCTAGAAAGCTTCGAGTACATGCAATAGCCTCAACCTAGGAGGAAATGACGACCATTGTGTTGGATGAGACGTCTCCTGCAAAGGAGGAGGAAGTGAGGGAGATCCGTCACATCGAGAAGTTAGACGAAGAGGAGTACCAAACCTGGACGGAAATGAATTCCGAGGAAGAGGAAATGGAAGAGGAAGATTCACCTCCAAAGATCCAAACTCGGGCAACAATGAAGACAACTCTGGTGAAGTTGACTCTAGCTAGGGCATCTGTTCGCACATGAACAAGTCAAGGCGGGAGCAATCAGAAGAAGGCGCGAAAGGCGAAGTAGTTAGGTTTCAGTTAGTTAGGATTTGAATTTTGAATCTAAATTGGGTTTCCAAGTGTGGGCCCAAGTTCCGGATTTTTAGAATCTGACTTTCTGAGTTTCTCAACAAGTCTGTGATTGGTTGTCTGGATTTCCAAGTAGCCTTTTTGCGTTTGGCTTTTTGAGTTTTTAAGGGAGCATAGGTCTGTTGTCCTTTCCTTCCATTCTAGCGCTCATAGTTGGTATCTTGTCATCCTTTCTTTAATCTGAGCTACCAAGTAGACATTTAGGAATTGATCTGTCGTATATCTACCTTTTCTGTGTTTGTTTGTGAGAGTGTTGAAGTATAAGAGAGATTGAGGAGGAGGAAAGGAGGAATCTAGATCTGAGGTGATTTGATTTGATTTGGAGGGAACGTTTGTGACGTAGTTTAGGCTTGTGAATACGGTCTTGTGCGTGGTGCCTTTAAAACACTAGAATAGAAATCTAACAAGGAGTGGTGTGGGTGCAAGTCTAGATTACCAAAGAGGGTTCTGTGCGAAGATAAGCAACTGCCAACGAAAAAATCCGCATCCTACTCTTCGAAAGGTCTACCAAACCCTAGGATCAATCTAGTGAACGACTAACAATCCCCCATCGGTTCTGGTTGTTGTTGATTTGTCATTGTAGTGGAAAGGACTTGTTACAGCTCTGAGTGACCTACCTTCTAGATTGGCTATCTAGAAAGTTGTGAGAGTGTTTCTTGGTCTGATCTAGTGCAACATTTGGTCTAAGTGTGTTTTATGTAGTTAGAAGGAGAGAAGAGAGTGTGAGGAATACGAGAGGTGAGTCCCTACCCCTCTAACAAGATCAAAGGTGGATCCTTTGAGGGTAAAACATAGGCATAGAAAACCAGAGTGTAAGAAGAAGACGGAACCAGATTTCGGAAAAGAGTGAATCTGGATTGGATTCCGAAAAAGTAAAGATCCGGAAAAGAGAGAAAGTAAGTGGAAGGAGTGCTTAAGTTGATAAAATGGATAATCTCGACTTGCAGCAAGAGTCTAGAATTCACTAGGACTATATTTCGAGTCATTTCATGATGTTCTGGTATTGTAAGGATACTTACGCTCCTCTATGCGTATGACAATAGGTGTATTATTAAAAAAAATTCAAGTTTAGAGGATCCATCACTAGAAGAAAACCGTGGAGATTTCAATATAATCCACTTGATGTTTATGGTTTCTTTAATGAAGAAAATTCAAGTTCAACACAAAATTTGCATTAAACTTGATGTTTTTGTGTTTTAGAAAACTTAAACATCAAGTTGATTGTGTTGAAATCTCTATGATTTTCTTCTAGTACATGTCAATTAACACATAAGTTTTATTTCTAAGTAACTTGCATATTGCAACCTTCCTAAAGAGATCCGTAAAGAGATTGCTTCTATGAGGATGTAGATTGGACTTGTCTAACAAGTCACATCCCTTCATAAGAACACTAGAAGAAAATTGGGTTGATTTCAACATAATCAGCCTAACGCAAAATGTAGTTTTTTGCCCAAAAATGCAGAAACTGTGTTGGCCTCAACACAATTTTTTGAAAACTGCGTTGCGGCATAAGCAATTTCTATGTTTTTGGGCAAAAAATTGCATTTAGCGTCAGGCTGATTACGTTGAAATCGACCCAATTTTCTTCTAGTTGAAATAGCCTTGAAATAATATTGTCTAGAAGCATATGTCAAAGGAGCTCTTCAAATTTCAAACCATTCATCTTCGACCAAATACCAACAGAAGTGTTTGCTAGAAGCAATCCAATCAGATCCTAGAAGTATCTAATTTTGATATTATGTTGGGCATCTAGGATAGTGTCCTCAATTCACAAAGGACATGTAAGTACAATGACCACCACCCTTTACAAAGACCCACCTCAGTACGTAGTAAATTGTAGACCACCTTCAACCACAAAACATACAACCTTCAATCATTGGGAGATCTCCCGATACATATTGTCAAATTGAATTTATCAAAATAGATGCATGCATATTGAATAAGGCACTTATTTTAAGAATTCAAGATTTTTCTTTTCCATTCCAATTACAAAGAAAACTAGCAAGAAGAATTTACAATTTCAATGACATTGTCAACTAAAGAAACTACTCTCAAGAGCCTATAATGAAAGTGCAATTTGTTTACACTAATGCCCTAAGATTTGAGAATAGAAGGTCTAGCATTTCAATTTTGGTCTTTTCTTGTAAATGTAGATTGACAAAAGTATAGGTAGAAAGAGGTATCTTCAGATGCCTGGATAAAAATTGTCAGAGATGATTACTAGGCTTCAAATGTTCAATGTTGATTGAAAGAAAACTCCATCAATACAATTACAATAGTGGTGTAAGACTAATTAAAAAACGGTTTGAAATGGTCTATTATGATATAAATATTTTGTATTATTACAAATGAATAAATGCCTAAGTTATCATTTAGTTGTTGATTAAAATAAAATTTTACAAAATATTATGAAATGGTTGTCATTCCAAAATATAAGATAGATATGAAGTACTATTAAAAAAATGCATTTACAATAATTATAGAATGTTTGAGAATGTCATAATCAATGTACCCATTCCTATGTAGAATAATAGTATTAGATGTAGTATATTATTAAAGACTCCTTCAAAATTCATCATCTAGAGATCTCCAAATAAAACCTCCCATTCCAAATAAATAAGTCTAAACACATCCCTTTAGAATGTAAAACCCCAAACTGCCTAACGGATTCTCTAAGAGCTAACAATCAAGAAGTAGGTTGGCCTTGATATAATTTGGCACTACTTTGTTGGTCATGAGAACACCACCAAGCTAAGGCCACAAAGATGCATCAAAGAAGTCATCACTTTCATCACCAGACCAAGTCTCCAGGTGAATAGTGTTGTAAGTATTGTTCAACAAGTTCTTAATTGGACTATCATCAACCAAAACAACATTGTCTATAGAATCAAATTCCTCCATTTCAACCAATGTTGACAAAACATCTTCTTTGGCATTTATGGCTTCCTATATGACAACTCAGTACCATACTTGTACAAAAGACACTTGACCTCTCAAGGACCAAAAGTAATATGCGATAACATTGTTTGTAGCAATGGCTACATGTTCTTCCTTGAAACACTATTCTAGAATTTAATTTGTGCTTTAGAAAATAGCCAATCAAGGAAATCCATAAAACCCGGTATTTGTTTTACTGTAGAATTAGTTATGCGATAAATTTGGTGAAAAAGTATTTTGTTCAAATCCAAGACAATATCAGATTGCCATCAAGGTATCTGATGTCATACAATTGCCTTCATCAAACCAACCCATGCACATTTTGTTGACAATGGACAAAGCATCGAGTTAGAAGCAAAAAATTAATAGAAAGAAACCCCCAAATTATCTAGAATAAATAAAATGTCACCTCAAGCACCATTGACAACGTCCACATTTGTCCCCTTCCCTCTACATTTTCTCCCTTCTTCTTCTCAACGTTTGCTATGAAAATGGAAAGAACTCTTTCAGTAGAATCAATGACTTCTCTTAATGGTGCATCTTGTCTAATGAGCAATGTAGATTATGTAGTTGTACGAAAGCTAGAAAGCAAAGCATGATGCTGCATCAAAATGAAACAAAAGTTTACACATGAAGAGGTACATGCCCACTTTATTCATACATGGAAAAAGATACAACAAGTTAAATTATAAGATTGGCACTAATATTCTCAAACACCCATAATTCACTTAGAAGGATACACTTTAGACTTAATGGGTTAAGGTTTGCCATGGTATCATGTTGAATTATATCATACATATCTTCTAAAATAATTGGATTTGGAACCATCAAGGGATCTCTAGATGCATGAGGTTTTGTATCCAAATATAGCTTCTCTTCTCTCAAAAAAGGGGAGTTACTATGTTGTCTGGCATGGATTTCTCAATGCAAAGGCTCTTGCTCTAGTCCTACATCATTCACAAATGAAGATCTAAGAGGCTAGACATTAGTGCACCTACTATACAAGAAAGTAAAAGGGAAACCCCAAACCTATCAACATCATTCTAAAAAACTCCATTGTGCATTTGAACATCTAACATCCACCTTGAAGAGTCAATAGCATCCCCTACAGTTTCTTGAATTTGATCAAACTCACTAACTAAATTCAACTTCAAACAATGCGTGACAATTTTCGTGTTGTCATTGGTTTGGTTGATTTCTTCCGATTTAGGGTGGCTTTTAGATCCTTTTCCACTTGGGATACCTTCCTCTTTTGCTTACTTATTTCCTCTATCAATTCTACAAATGGATCTCTAGTCTTCTATTTATGTGGAGTTGGATTCTTCAATTTCTTCAGTGGCTTTAGAGAAGGTGGAGATGTGATCTATGATGATTGCGCTTAGTACATTAGAACAAGACATTGCAACAACAATCTTCAACCAATTTGCTAGAGATCTTCAAATGCTTCTAGGTAATGCAAATACTCACCTCAAGAATGATATGCTAGCAAATAGTTTCCATTTGGTAGACTGTCCACCACACCGTCATCCACGGACTTAAGAGAGAAGTCCATTGTGGAATTTGCCATTGTAGCTGAGCACAGGAAGTTCCCTGTGTTGAGGATTGCATTCTAACCGTACTCCAAGAAGGAATTAGTCAATGCTATGTAGGTCAAGCTTGCATTGTGAATTGGAGATGACAATATGTAGAGGGCTTGATACAAAGAGCCATTTATGGCATTTGCATCAAAGAAAAGTAGAGAAGAGTACATGCACAAATGTGTCTGAATACATGCTAAGTTCTCAACAAATGGAAGGCCAACTAGAATACTAGAATAGGTCGAATCAACCTAAAACGCCGTCAAAAGTGGTTGACAAAAATTTAAAACAACGACATTTCATGGTATAAAAGCTTTCCAGTTTCATTCTTTTCAAGAATATTTCTTACAAAATACAATATTATAGAATTCAAAAACTATGTACAAATCAAGTTGATGCAATCTAAATAGAATTCATAATGACTTAGGTCTGATCACAATGTAAAACCTCTTTAGCTATTCTAAACTAGAGATACACCAGTCCAAGTCTATCTAATACTCAAGGACGTTTGAACTACTTCCATAAGCATGTTGTACTATTGATGCTTTTGTTCGTCGCCCCATTTTCCCCAAGCTCTTCTCTCTAAACAACTTCAACCCTTGCTCATGTGCAGTATGAAGGTGCTTGAACCACAATAGAAGGATGTCTATGAGAAATGTATCCTTTGGTCCATTCCCCCTATTAGACCAGGTGTCAGGGAGAACTACATTCTTGGCCTTGTTCAAAATGTGCTTCTCCGAACTATTGTCCACCATAATGGTATTTTCAGATGTAAAATTCCCTTGTGAGCCATTGAATAATGTGCTTAGATTTTTTAGAAATAGCCACTTGCTTGTACTAGGCTCCTTGAAAATAATGATCATTGTAAAACCATCCTTGCACTTCAACATTGTGCATGAGTCTTACCTAAGTACAAAGAAGGGCATTTCTAGACTAGCAAAGAGATGTTTACAATCACCTTTGGTATTCAACATCGTCATTGAGCTCTACACTGAAATAGTGGCTATCATTGCTAACTCTCTGAGAAATTCTAAGAGATTCGACCTAACATAGACTTTTTTCTTCCCCACAACTATAGAAACTATGGCAGAGTGCCCCTTCAAGGATTCTCCTATGTGACTATACTAGCCTTTGGACTTAATATCTTCATAGACACATAATATCCCATTGAGGTCTAGGACAACATTCAGCCATTTGTTAGCCCACATAGACCTCAACACATGTTTAACCTACTTCGATGTTCCTCCACAAAGACAATGAGAACTTCATCCCTACTATCAAACAAACAAATGTGCATCTAGTTACTAAAATAAATTGGCACATTTTGGAGAAACAAAATGAAAGAGAAAGGATAAGTGGATGTACACACTCATCACTATTGACGTTTCAAACAAAGAGAGACACCTACAATTGCATATAGAAGAACTATTAAGTAGATGGCAAATTACCTTCTCCGGAGATGATATAACTCGTGCCTTATCATCTTTACAAATCTCTAGAGCTAGATTTGGATTTTTGACTTGTATATGCACATCATTCGGAAAGGATAAGTCATCTTCCAAAAGAGTAGGTTCTTGTGACGGTGCAGTGTCTTGCTCTAGAGCCGCTATATCTAATTGTGTGTGTTAAATCTCAACCATGCGAACATCACTGAAAGATAGAGCAGGCTCATTTGTTGGAGATTTGGGAATGGGTGTGGAAGGCATAACATCGACATCAACTGAGCTTGCGATTGAAGAATTTATACAAAAATAATCCATAAGAATTTCATATATAAATTCCTGAACTTATAGGCAATGGAATACAAAAAAAATCATTGTCAACCTAAACTGACATTGATCTAATTTGCCTATTGTGTTGATTGTTATTGTAACTCTATGTTTGGTTTGACACTAATCACAAAAAAAATCAATAAAGAAGCAAAATACAACATTTAGAAATGATACCTACCTTCACAAATAGTTGTAGGATTGTTGCTTTTGATTCACCTTTGAATTCTATCACACATTAAGTACAAGGTTAGCAAATTACAAGATTGTGAAAATAGCAAAAGTGCGATTTTGGTCCAATTCTCACATCAAAGCGTGCACAATCAAACAAATTCTACAATTTTGTGAAAATAAAACAACAATATATAGAATCAAAAACCAAAATAGCAAATCACACTATCACACAATTACAGAATGCATGTTATATACACAATTACAAACAAAAACAAAAAATCACTCTATCATACAATCACAGAATGCTTGTTATGTATACAAGCATGCAATGCAAAACAATAAATCACACAATCACACAATCACACAATGCACGCTATGCACACAATCAGAAACCAAAACAGAAAATCACACTATCAAACAATCACAAGATGCACACTATGCACACAACCATGCAATCACTAGAAGAAACCAGCATTGGTTTCTTCTAGTGAATGCACACTCTATACCCTAAACCTCCTCCACCACGCACATAAACATAAAATATACACACTAGAATTTATAGGGTACAATACAGGGTGCAATGGAAACATACAACGAATACAAACATTAAAAAATACACATTGAAATTTGAGAATACCTCTTCTTCAGCAATGTACACCAATGTCAACAGCTCTTCTTCTTCAGCAATGTCGATAGGTCTTCTTCACTGGCCCCAACTCCGCCACCACTGTGCTCCCCTTCCATAGCTTCCTAAACCCTAAATACAATAGTGACCTCCCAAAAATCCTAAACCTCTTCCAATCACATTGTAGACCTCCTCAAAAAACTCCACAACAAATAACTCTATGGCAAACAATAATCACAAAAGCAATTGTAGCAAATAATATTACTCCCTTGAAAAGCAACATCCATCTTTGTAAAGAATATCATAGCATGTTCACTCTAAACTAGTAAATCCTAAATCCATTTGAGGCGCAAACAACAAGCGCAAGTAAGCACACTCTTGGGATAGGAGGTAGAGGAGCGATAATGTTGGAAGAAACGGAGAAATAGCTAGTCCAAGAAGAAACCCGAAATGCAAAAAATAGGGAAGATGGAAACCTTGGTCCTCATCAAGGTTGACAGGATGTTCGGATATAGCCGTGAGTGTCTAGAAGTCCGATGTCTGCGGACGCAACCCCCCAGGACGTCTTGTGACATTCAGTTTTGGGGTTTTTACCAAGGGGTAATTCTTTTACCCCGTCCTCATTGTCGTCCACCTGCCTGCCTGTCCGCGACATTGTCCACCATTTACGTAGCCCGTTCGTAGATCTTGAAGACCGTCCAATAGTCAATTAGGCTTTCCGCCTCCTTGGCCACGAATCCAACTAGCCATCCCCTTGAACGGTCGTCCGCCCAACTGCCGTGTCCATCCATAATGTTGTCCGCAAATCTGGTCGGCCAGCCGCCAAACCATCCACGGGTCTTGTCGTCCATCTACGCCTCCGTGAGACCATCCATCGACTCGTTCGCAAGTCTACTTGGTTGTCCATGAGGCCGTGCATTTCATGAATAATCGTGGAATTTTGTTTTTAACCCCTAAATGCCCAAGGCCTATTTGGACCTTCTTGAAATCTGTTCAAAATTGAACAAAAAGTCAACATTTTCATAAGTTAAACCAATTTATTTTGAATCGTAACTTACAAATTCAAACAAGACATATTAAACATCCTTTAGGAAAAAAAAATTACAATATCCCTTACAAATTGAAAGATTATAATGTTTGATCATGAAGGTGTTAAACGTATGAAAATTTTTCAATTCTTTTTTTGCATGTCAACTCTAAAAAGTTGGTCACTAAAAACATATGAGGTTATAGGGCTTAGCATGCACAACCTATCAATTTATGGTTTTTCAAAATCTATTCTATGATTTTCTTAAATGAATTTCTATTGTGATTTTTCCTCCAACATCTGGTGTATTTGAGGCTCATTTCCAAAAGCCCTCAACACTACAGGAGCTACAGATTGCAATGGGCATCCTTGCACAAAATCTTGAATAGAAAAATCATAATCCTTCTTTTTCAAGATTGGCTTTTTGAACCTAAAAGTAGACTTCAAAAAGAGTTCTCCAAAAATTTAAACTACTAATAATAGCAATTTGGTTGGGTTCTACTTAACTTCAAAGTTTTTGAAACACTAGAATTTGGTGCCTTGGGCATTTAGGGGTTAATAAATACAATCATGTACTTAAGGGAAGTATTTTAAAAAAAGAAAGTGAAGGACAATTGAATCTCAAAATTACATGATGAAAGAAAGAAAGAAGAATGCTTGATTTTGAGGATTTCCAGTAAATAAGGCACAACTCCCCTTTTCAAATAAAATTTCTTTGTAAACTACTTAAAACCCCTTCATCGTCAAGAATTTAGGTCTCTTGACAGTTGATACATTATAAGTATAAACACTAAAAAATAAAAACCACAATTGTTGCAGGGGTTTGTCACTACAATTCAAATATCAATGAAATCGTTTGGACACAACTTCGAAGAGGGTCCAAGTAATTTCATATTGTAAATGAAACCCTCTTTTTTCAAGGCTCTTTCCAAATAAAATTGGACAACGCTAAAATTTTACACCCATACATCATACAACTAACAATTCGTCACACACGCTTGCCAACTCAATATCCATCAACATTCAAGAAGAAATTTTGCACTTTGCATCAAACAAAAGATCTACTTTAGATGCCAAAAATTGATATTCATTCATTATTTAGCAATTCAAATACATTGAACTATTCAAAATGTATGTCCAATTTCACATATATTGGCATACTCTAGAGGTGCCTACACACTAAGCAATTTACACGCATAAATCTGAAGCTCTACATTTAACAAATATTTCTAAAGCTCTATATAGTGCTCTCTTGCACTCTATTACTAATATGAATGTCGGAAGTGTTCATCCAACATAGGCCAATTGAATTGCCTTGTGAACTTATTGATGATGTGGGCCAAACCACCCCATTAACCATCGCCTCTTTGGCAAAGTTGGTCCAAGTATTGGTGAAAGACAATTCCCAATTGGTGGTGGCTAAACATAGCCATTGCATTCGTTTTCCGTTGCAACTTTTTGTACTCCTCTAACATGCATTGCTTGTTAATCCTTTGAGCAATTTTACCAATCGCGTATTCCTCCAATGCATGTGATAAATGTGGAATGATTTCCACATTTGCATCTCTTCTATGCAAATATGCAATGCTTGGATCCACCCACCACCTCCTTGTCAAAGCTTCATTCATGTCACTTGCAAATGTAAATTTATACAAGGATTTCATTGGTTTGGTAGCTACAGTAGTCATGCCCCAATTGCAAATTCCAATATACACACGTGATTCATCATCAAGAAAATGGAACATGATGTTGTTTGGAGAAATATCATTGTGTAGATGTCCAGCAATATGGTAAGCCTTAATCACATCTGACTCCGTTAGATTGGAATAGTGGTACCGAACATGTATGTTGTTTGGATAATCGTTATCCATGTTCAACATCTGTCGAAGTGTTTTGCCGTTCTACCAATATGAATATCCTTCATTCGTTCTTCCATGAACTACAACAAATTGTATAATTCTAGAATGTAGAATCCTCACTACCATTGATTCATTTTGGTGTTCCATCTTTGCAAGTTGAGGGGCGTGGTGTGATGGTTGGATATCTTTGACATGAACTCCCACAACAGAGCTATCCCTAGACATCCTTCGATTCAAACCCTCCGAATTGTTACATACCCGCCCCTCATGATTACACCATCTTGGGGAATCACCCATGCTGTGTCTAGAAGCGCTATGAGATGGCGTCTACCCCTATCCAATTTAGCAAGTCCCTGATTGCTAGTCCACCAACCCAATGACCCTCGCATATTCTACCTCTTTGCAAATGGAGAGCACCGGCCAATAAACAACTGAGCTTTGAGAATGACTTGCTCAAAGGCTTCATCATTTGCATGGTGTTGCTTGCCATATTTGACTAGAACTACATCAACATTCTACAATGCATTATGCACCTTGTTCTCCAAACATTTGTTGAAGCCCATCTTCTCTGTTTTATGGTGCCATTGCGGAACGTTCAAGGCATCCAACATTCTCTACGTCATGTCTGCTTTGAATTTTTGTGGGCACTGCTCTTGATATCTTACATATTTTGTGTCAAGGGACACAGTGGTTTATGCCTCATAAAATGTGGCGATGCATTCAATCATGAATGCTTTGCATGCATCCAAAGGAATTTCCTTAGTTGCCACCGTGTTTGGTACCCTTTTTTGTACCACTTGCTTTCCCTTTGCTGCCTTCTTTGTTCTAGGCATCATGATCAATTTTTTGTCACAATGATTTGTAATTCAAAATTACACCACTACTACAAAAAATAACAAAAAGGGGGCTCCAAAATAAGACTTCCGCCTTCTTGAGGAGAGGAGCCAATGGAGGATAAACCACCAAGCTCTCCGCTCCATGCTTGCAAAACACAAGGGGCAAGGCAAAAGTGAATGCGGACAGGCTATCTGCCTCTCTTATAGGGAGCGGACGGCTAGTCCATATTCGCCTCATCGGACATCTGCCATTTAGTGGATAGTTTGTTGTCCCCTTGATCGAATGACCCCGATGGGGCATACAATCGTCCATCTGCCCCATCTTTACCGTCCAATTATGCGGATGGAAGATCGTCTGCTTGATTGGATGGGCATGACCGCGTCCGCGTCATCCCGACCGTCGGAACGGGTGGACACTAGTCAACCGCCTCATTGGACAGTCGCGATGATGCGATTGCTATTAGGCCCGTCTAATCAGGCGAATGGTCTCCCGACCACAGGATCGAATAGCTAGGACAACATGGAATAAAATTCAATAAGTTATGATTTATAAACCATATTTTCTTGGGGTGCAATGTAAGCATCATAATGAAAAAAAATCATTTCTAGGATTCGTTTTTTAATATAATTTGGACTCTTTTTGGAAAAGAATTGTTACCTCAAGTTAAGTTAGTTTGCTAGAACAATCTCACGGTTGGGATTATTGATTTTAGATTTTTCAATTCAATCTTAGAGTTACTAATGCTTTAGTTTTTCCTTCAATGTTGAATCTACTATTCTACTTCAACTTCACAATTTTTTTACAAATAAAATTTAAATATTTAGTTGCTAAATTTCTCCTCTTGCATTCTCAATTAAATTCTTGAACATGTAAAATTACAGTAAAATTGTAAAAACAAAATCAAAATACATGAGTGCAAAAATTTATTCATCCATAAATTAGAAGCCAAAAATCTAGTCTAGCAAGGTGTAAGGAAATTGTTCTCTTCACTTTAAATACAAATATCTTACAATCTATCAACTCAAATTTTTTGAAATTTCTTCAACACATTCTTATATAGGTAAAGTAAAAGATCCTACAATAAGACATTAAACATGCCCAAAAAATTACTTTTACATTTTTGGGCTCTTTGCATTTGAATGGTCTTTGATGGAAAAATTCCTTGGGACTTGAGAGGTTTAGGATTCAATTTCCAATGGCAAATGGAACTAATATGGCAATTTCACAAACCTATATTGCATATATAGGACATCCTTTCCATTCGTAATTCACCTATTCACATTGAATGATTTAAATGAAAAAATTAGGTTTTTGAATTATAATGCATTTTTCATATTCTCAAACGTACACAATGTCACGGCCCTAGTAACACCTTACAGCTCCAACCAGACTTCAAGAGCCCTTCACAACCTTCAGGGCTCAGCACGCTCCAATACTGATATTACTTAGACCCAACTAACTAACACTGCACATGCCACACAGTCACAGCATTAGTTCCCATTTCCAATTCACATTGTTAAGTCCTAGTGCCCGGGACTTCTAGTATACACCCCACTCGTGGCACTTGGCATGTTACTTGGTGATATGGGGCAGATACTTCCATCTTACTGTGCTAAGACTCATGGTAGCGCTACTCACCACGGTCCAAAACGCCCTTGGTTGTCACCCCACTTCATACTAGGCTTGTTGTGCATTTGTTACTTTCACACCAACACTAATCGGGACTCACAACTCGGGACACATGACCAAAGGCCTATCAAGGAGTGGAACTCCAACCAACCGGTGCCCCAGGACACACACACAAATGTCCCAAGAAACCTTGAAGCCGGTGGTGAAGTTACATCACCAACTATGAGTCACCGGGACTCACCATGGCTCCAAGAGGGAGTGAAGAGGGAGACCAACCCCTCCTATAGTACTCTCTATAGTCTTCGGTAGTGCCCCCCCCCTTGTGGATCAGAGGGACTTCCCAAACCCCCTTGGGTTTTGGAAGACCACCCATTTCCAACTGAAATCCCCAAGTTCCTACTCCGTTTGAACTCCCGAACTTTCAAATAGCGTGACTTTATTGTCAAGGCTTCAAATCCCACATGTGAGCCCATTTAGGATATCTATGCAACGAATTGATGTCGATGGACTTCTCACTTGTCCCATTTGGACAAGTTCTCACAAAGTTATGGCCCTCCAAAGATTCGGGTTCACCGGAAGTGGCATCACGCCTTCACCACGGCCCTTCTCTTGGCCATAACTTTAGGCTCATGGCTTGGAACCTTGTAATGCTTGGCATTCTAGGTTCCTTGTCTTTGTAAGTTTCCAATGATATGCTACATGCCATGTTTGGTTGAGTGATTCCTTAAGAACCCCTCCCACCTAGGCTTTGAGTGTCCTGGAGCCACCGGGACACCCCCAACTTTGAACATCCATAACTTGTAGTCTACAAGTCCAAATCTCGTGTTCTTTGGACGGTTAGAAGCTTATTCTCAAGAGCTTTCCAAGCATGTATGCCATGATACAATTCCCTTTGTAACTAAGGCGCTATTGTGCCCTATTTGCTCGGGAGTCTCTCATTTTTCCCTTCTTAGCCTATTGCAAGGCTTGAGAAGTCACCTCCAAGGTCCCCCTTGCTCACTAAAGCACTTGGGGCACCCCAACAAGATAGGGGCATGACAGTGACTCTAAAGATCGAACCCACCAGATTCTGTGAAGTATTTAGCTTTATTAAGCGAGTAAGCATTCCTAACCTCTAAACTTTCCTTCTGGTCCTAGATCTAAAACCGGAAACCAAACAACCACTAGATAATCTAGGATTGGAATCCTTCCTTTTGGTTTCCTAAATATCTAATAAATGAAATTTAATCCAATCCCAGGACCACACCTCTTTCGGTCCTGATAGTCCTTTGGACCAATTTGTTTCGAATTGCTCGTATGTCTCCTCACCTCTATTCTGGTTTGATCCCTCACAACAACTCGGACAACAATCCAGTTTGTAGGTCACACAGAGATCCCCCGTACAATCCTTCCATATTACAACAACCTTGATGCTCGGTCCTACCCGTGCAAAGCTAGGTGGTCACAAATGTACTTGTTTGTCCAACACTTACAAGAGCTATTCTGTTTACCAATTAAGGTGGTGAAACCTCACAGGAGATCGAACACTCAACGGGATTTCCTACCTAGGAGTTCTAGCGCGACTAAGGATACCCTCCCTATCCACCTAGCCTAACAACGACTTTCTCACCCGAAACTCAAAACTCTAGATCTACTAAGGCACTGAAGTCTACTTCCAACACTTCCACAACTTGCTCTCATGCACTAAGGATCAGAAACACATACACCAAGGGAAGAAATATATTCACCAATCCATCCTACACCTCCCTAACTCCACACTATGCAACCCTACCATGCTTGGGAGAGACACACACAACATAAGAGCGCATACAAAGGTACAAGAAGTTTGCAAAAAGAAGACTCTTAGTACCCTTTGCAGGGACTGACTTAAATACAACCTAAAAGTAGAAACAGGCATAAAAGCCTGCAAAAGTTCCATCGCAATTTAGGCCGGACTTTCGGTCCTACCTACTACTAACTGGATCGGAACAAGATCCGAATCTGTTCCTACCTTTCCCAATATTTACACTCCTATATACTTGTCCAAGATCCAATGGTGACGCTTTAGGTTTCCGACTCCATCTGCTTGAAGATCTCGTTCAAGTTTCGGTTTCATCCCCCCTTTTGAGGGTTAGGAACCGGGTCACCTTCTGCTAATCCGAGGGACGAATCCAAATTGATGGCGGTTCTAGGCGTGCTGGCCGGAGTCGCCTTCTGCTTCAATCTCTTAGACTTGGGGGTGATGTCCTTCCTGTCCCCTACTACCGCATCCAAAAACGAATCCGGTAGTGAGAGATCCGAGAGTTGAATCCCCCGAGAGCAAGTAGCTCTCAATACTAACTGGCTACTCTCTTCCATCTAGTTAGCCGCTTTCCGTGCCTCCTTCATTGCCACTTCCACCTGTTCGTCAAAGTCCGTGAGAATCCTGACCATCCAGGATCCTAATGGCTTCTTCTCATCTTGCACCTTCTCATCAAACAGCTTAGCCTTGGCAGCGGCCATTCCGGTCTCCCCGATTGTGGCCTTCACCTACTCAACCATTTTCTGAGCCTCCTTCGCCATTGAACGAGCGGTTGCAAAGTTCTCCTTGAGTACAAGGAGTTCCGCCTTCACTCGATCCACCTCCTCCTACAGCCTCCGGATCTTCGCTTCCTGTTTCCGGGTCTCGACCAGATCAGAGATGCAACTCGCCACCTTCTCCGGTAGCTCTCTATTTGGTGGCACTCCCACTAACTTTCCGATTGCGAGTAGGATTCTTCTCTTCAGTTTCCAATCTGCTCTCACATCGCATAAGATTTTGACGAGAGGATTAAACGGATCATCGGGATCCGATTCCTCTAACACAGTCTTTTCAACCTCCAGTCTCTCGTTCGGGGCCGAGGTATCACGACTGGGTGGCATCCCTTGCTTGTGAGGTGAGGTCATCTTTTATCGCTTGATCAACGGCATTATCGGCTCGTCCTCCTCTGACTCGCTGTCCTCCTGGATCAGAACCAGATTCGACTTTGTCATTCATTTTCGATTCTCCATACTTCAAGAGGACTTCTTGAGCCCTCCACACCTTCTCCTCTCCAATGCTTAGGAGCTGATGGGAATGGTAGAGATGGATGAGGTAGGGACACACGGGAGTGGCCCTATTCTTTCCAACTCTACCTACGAGCTGGGTGACCAGATTGGAAATGATCCGGGCCTAGTCGACTCCTCGGTCTCCTCTTAGGGCGCTGAAGATGGTATTTGCGAGAGAGATTGTCACCCTCGATGGTTTTTCCAAGTGCAAGATCGGGATGAGGAATTGTAGAAGTCGGCAGTGGCAATCATCAATGCAGTCCTCTATGGCGTAGCCGTCCTTCGAGTCGGCGGTGGCAATCATCAACGTAGTCCTCTATGGCGTAGTCGTCCTTCGAGTCGACGGCACCCTGGAATTTGTCCTGGATGAACTCGTCTTTCTGGTTCCCCATTCCCAATCCTCCTAACCGGAAACTATACACTACTGTCTAGACCTCCTCCGTCTAGAGATGCGGAACTACTCTCATGGTGTTGTCGAACTCGTTGGATAGCTTGCCCAAGAGTTCCTTCACCATCAACTCTTCCTTGAAGCCCCAAGGTTTTTCTACAAACCCTAAGAAATCCATGGAATTTAAATCTTCCATGAGTTGGGACTTTGCTAGTTCGGTAGGGGGAATGAACGGAATCACCTTCCGGAGCTTCACCTCCACTGAGGACGTACTAGCCTGTCCGCCTCTACTTCTCCAGAGTTGTGGCATAGACACGGATACGTGCTCGGAACCCCTTTCCAATTCTACCTCACCCTCTCCTAGCTGCACATCCCGTTCCTCACTTTCTCTCTCCGATCTCAACTAGAATCTAAAATTATGATAGTAACACTCAACCCTCGAAAAAGATACTCTCACACAAATCTTACACAGACGGCTGAGTCACAAACGAGAGCAGAGATCTCAGAGCGTTGGAGAGCGATGAGACAGGCGAAAGTGCAAAAGAGTTTCAACTAGGCAGGCTAGCCCTTATATAGTGATTGGACCCTTGTCACCCCATCATGACCTATTCCGGATCCAGTCCTCCTGATATCTGGTTCATCTCCGATCTGGTCAGACTTATGTTCTCATCCGTTCTCTTGCAAGGATTGGAATCGAGTTGATCCATCCACTATCTTATTTTCCTTCTCTATTTTAGCTTCCAACGGTTCTTTAGCTAGATCTAGAAACCTACTTTTGGATTTCTGGTTAGTTTTCCTAGGCAACCCTAAAAAAACTAAAATTTAACGTCACGACAGTGTGTCCCGGGGTATCAGTTGGTTGGAATCCCACTCCTTGCTAGGCCTTTGGTCATGTGTCCCGAGTTGTGAGTCCCGATTAGTGTTGGTGTGAGAGTAGCAAATGCACAACAAGCTTAGTATGAAGTGGGGTGACAACCAAGGGTGGTTAAGACCATGGTGAGTAGTGCCACCATGAGTCCTAGCACAGTAAGATGGAAGTTCCGCCCCATGTCACCAAGTGACATGCCAAGTGCCACGAGTGGGGTGTGTGCTAGAAGTCCCGGGCACTAGGACTTAACAATGTGAGTTGGAAATGGGAACTAATGCTGTGAGTGCGTGGCATGTGCAATGTTAGTTAGTTGGGCCTAAGTGATACCGGTATTAGAGCGTGGTAAGCCTTGAAAGCTGTGAAGGGCTCTTGAAGTCTGGTTGGAGTTGTAAGATGTTACTAGGGCCGCGATAGCCGTGCAGACTCAAAACGATTTGCAGATTGTAGTTCACACAATTCTTCGTGTAGCACTCCAAAATTTCTTCTCGTGTAGCTTCCGAAGTGAACCAAACTCTTTCAATGTGCTACCATATTCAAGAGTTAGTGCCGGTTCATCCAATTGCGAGGCACATTGTATAGTAGTGTTGTAATATTCTTTTTATTTCTCAAATATCAATAGATTGAGGCCTTCCCTCTCATTTTGCACACATGCATGTTTCGCATTGCAGGATTTTTAATTTTTGCTCATATAGAGCACACTCATCCATTTTGTGTACTGTCGCAACACAGGATAAGTAAATTCCCTTTTATGCTGACAAAAATCACTCTAGAGCATAACTAAGTGACTCTAAAGATTGAACCTACGAGATTCTGTGAAGTATTTAGCTTTATTATGCTAGTAAGCTCTCCTAACCTCAAAAACTTCCTTTCCAGTCCTAGATCTTCGACCGTAAAATCACCAACCACCAAGAGGATCAGGACCAAATCACTTCCTATCCGATTCTTTAAACCTCCGGTTAACCCAATTTTCCCAATTTCCAGGATCTGAACAATTCTGATCCTGGTACTTCTCTGAACCAATCCGCTCTGGATTGTCCCTGTATCTACTCGATTCCCTTCCGGTTTAATTTTGCCTCTGTTGGACCATCAGAGGGTTCGCCACTTAGATTTGTAAGTGGTAGGCCCACCACTCCTTCTAAGGATTATAGTGGTTGAAGGTCCATTGTTTTCTCCCTCCCACTCCTAACTAACTTGGATCCAATTTGGTCCCTCACAACAATCCCGACAGCAATCCGGATTGCAGGTCATATAGGGCCCCCCCGTACGATCCGCTCATACTACAATGACTTTGCTACCAGATCCTACCCGTGCAAAACTTGGTGGTTATAAGTGTAGTCGTCCGTTCCAACAGTTATCAAAACTTATACGTTTACCAACAAAGGCGGTGAGACTTCTCAAGAGATCAGATACTCAACCGGATTTCCCACCCGGGAGTTCTAGCGCGACTAAGGATACCCTCCCTATCCGCCTAGCCTAACAATGGTTTTTTCACCCGGATCTAAAAGCTCTAACTCTGCTGAGGCATTGAAATCCACTCCCAACACTCACAAGAACCCACTCACATACACTAAGGATCGGAATCTTACGCAACAAAGGGAGAAATCTATCCACCACTCAGTCCTACACCTTTCTAACTCAATGTCATGCAATCTTGCCACATAGGGGGAGAAATACACAACAACATGGCGCATTCAAAGGTACAACAGAATTGCATAAGAAGACTCCCAGCATCCCTCGCGGGTGCTAACTTATATACAAGTCAAAAAGGTACAATTTGAGCGGCAAAATCCGCAAAAGTTTTGCCGCAATCTAAGCCAAAATTTTCTTTCCTACCTAGCCCTACTCCTAACTGGATCAGATCCTGATCCGATTCCGTTCCTACTATTTACACGTCACCTACCCGAGATCCAATGGTGGCACTACCCGCTCCCAGATCCATGTCCTTGAAAATCTCGTTGAGATTCTGGTTCCGCTCCCCGTCCTATGGATCAGGAACCTGTTCACGTTTGGGGGTTGAATCCAAGTCGATGGCGGTTCTAGGCGTGCAGGTCTGAGTCGCCTTCCGCTCCAATATCTTCGACTTTGGGGTGGTATCCTTCCCCTCTTGTGCTGCCGCATCCAAGAACGAATTCGGTAGCGAGAGATCCGAGAGTTGGATCCCTCGGGAGCAAGTAGCTCCCAACACTAACCGACTACTTTCCTCCATACGGTCAGATGCTGTCCAAGCCTCTCTCGTCGTGGCTTCTACTTGCTCGGTGAAGTCACTGAGAATCCAGATCATTCGGGTTCGAAACAGCTTCTTCTCCTCATACATCTTCTCATCGAATAGTTTTGCCTTCGTGACGATCGATCCGGTCTCCCCAAACGTAGCCTTCACCCGCTCCGCTATCCTGTGAAACTCCTCTGCCATCGTGCGAGCAACTGCAACATTTTCCTTTAGCATGAGGAGCTCAGCCTTCACACGATCCACCTCCTCTTGAAGCTTGTGGATCTCCTCTTTCTATATCCGGATCTCGACCGGATCAAAGATGCAGCTTGACACCTCCTCCGGTAGATCCAGATCTGGCAGCGCTCCAACCAACTTCCTGATCGTAACCAGGATTCTTCTCTTCAGCTCCCAATCCGATCTGACATCACATAGAATCTTCACGAGAGAAGTGAACGGATCATTGGGATCCGCTTCCTCTGATACGGTCTTCTCAACTTCTGGTCCCTCTTTCGGGGCTATTGTATCTCGTGTCGGTGGCGTCCCTCGTTTGTTGGGGGAGGTAGTCTTCTGACGCTTGATCAGCGGCATCGGTGCCTCATCTTCTTCAGACTCCGAATCCTCTCCTAATTCAGAACTGGATTCGTTCTCCTCATCCGAGCCCGATTCCCCATATCTCAGGACTACTTCCTAATCCTTCCACACCCTATTTGATCCTACCTCACGTTCTCTCCACTAGCCGCACGTCCTGTTCCTTTCTTTCACTCTCCGATCTCAACCGGAAACCAAACTAAGATACTCTCACTCCAACTCTCGCTGAAAACACTTAAACACAAAGACTGACACGGAAAGCAAAAACTGACAGACGCAAGGAGCTTGAGAGCAATGAAAACGACAAATGTAAAAGAGGTGCGACTGGCCAAGCCATCCCTTATATACTTGATGGATCCCCTGCCACCTCAGCTTGACCTAATTTGGATCCAATTCCTTCCTGATATCCGATTCATACCTTATCCGGTCAGAGATCTGCTCCTATCCGTCTTTCTTTGAAAACCGGATTGAGTAGATCTTTCCACTATCTCATTCTCCTCCTCTATTTTTGCTCCTTATGGTTCCTTTACCAAATCCGGATACCCATATCTAGCTTTCTGGTTACTATTACTAGGTAAAACCAAAAAAACTAGAGTTTCACGTTGCCACATGTACGCATCCCTCCTCCTTCTTTCGATAATAATCTCTACTTTTTTTCAAAGTCACTAAGTAGTTCACATTGTCAGAAATGGCGTTTGTTACCTCCTTTAGCTTCTCCCTCAACCCATGCACAATGGTGGCACTTGATGGAATAGAAAGGTTGTTGTTTTTGATTTTAAGAAGTTCCTCTGCTTTCGTACTTGCTTCACGCAAAACTACTATTGCAGTATCTATTTTAGCAACCAACACATCTACATCATCTTCGGAATCACTACCACTTCCTTTTCATCCACTTCTTGTATACCTTGTTTGTAGAGGTTTAGCAATGATTCAGGCTCCTCAACCTTTTCTTTCCCCTTCTGTTGAACTTCCGCCTCCAAGGCTATTCTTTGCTCCTCCATGACAACATCTTCATCGTTGCTCGTGAAACAATACCCATCATATTCATGGGTGTGCTCATTTGAGCTAGAATTAGGGAACCACACTACCTCTTCATCAAGAACAACTAACTTTCCTAGCTTCACAGGTGCCAACATCTTCTTGACATCAATTGGTGCTTCTTCATTCATAATTGATGCTTGATTAGGATGGTCTCCAACAAGGAGCTCCTTCAAGGTTGACCAATCCACATGCTTCTTCAATACAAGTTCAGCGTATACGATTTGGACGAGGTAGAAACAAAAATTGTCGTTTTGATAAGGCTTGGGCTCCAAACATAGCTTCATTCACACATGTAAGCATCTTTGGATGAAGGACTCATTCTTGTAGTATCCAAGATTTGACTTGTTTTTCTCCAAGTGAATCTTGTAACGCCATAGTGTGGCGATGTGAAACTTTAATTTTTTTGGCTTACCTAGTAAAACTAACCAGAAACCCAGAAGTAGGTATCTGGATCTAGCTAAGGAACCATAGATAGCTAAAATAGAGAAGGAAAATGAAATAGTGGAGGGATTTACTTGAATCCGGTCCTAGTAGAAGAATGGATGAGAACGGATGTCCAACTGGATAGGGAATGGACCGGATATCGTGGAGGAACCCGATCCGGAGTAGGTCATGATGAGGTGACAGGGGTCCAATGACTATATAAGGGCTAGCCTACCCAATTGAACCTCTTCTACATTTTTCGCTTGTCTTAGCGCTCTCCATGCTCTAAGCTCCCTACTCTCATCAAAGACTTAGCTTTCCGTGTTGGGTCTGCGTGAGAGTGTTTTTATTCGAGAGTTGTGTTGTTATTGTCTTGATTTTCGGTTGAGATCGGAGAGAGAAAGTAAGGAACAAGACGTGCAGCTAGGAGAGAGTGAGGTAGAATTAGAAAAGGGTTCTGAGTGCGCATCCATGTCGATGCTGCAGCTTAGGAGAAGTAGAGGCAGACACGCTAGTATGTCCTCGATGGAGGTGAAGCTTTGGAAGGTGATTCCGGTTATTCCCTCTACCGAACTAGCCTAGTTCCAACTCATGGAGGATTTGACTTCCATGGGTTGCTTGGGGTTTGCAGAAAAACACTAAGGCTTCAAAGAGGAAGTTATGGTGAGGGAACGAGTTCCAGGGTGCTGTCAACCCAAAGGATGGCTACACTGTAGAGGATTGCATAGATGAGCGCCACTATTGACTTCTGCAATTCCTCGTCCCGATCTTGCACCCGGAAAAACCATCGAGGGTGACAATCTCCTTTGCAAATACCATCTTCAACGCCTTGAGAGGAGACCGGAGAGTCGACTAGGCCCGGATCATTTCCGATCTGGTCACCCAACTCGTAGGTAGAGTTGGAAAGAATAGGGCCACTCTCGTGTGTCCCTACCTCATCCATCTCTACCATTCCCATCAGCTCCTAAGCGTTGGAGAGGAGAAGGTGTGGAGGGCTCAGGAAGTCCTCTTGAAGTATGGAGAATTGGAAACGAATGACAAAGTTTAATCTGGTTCCGATTCTAGGGAGGATAGTGAGTCAAAGGAGGACGAGCCGGTGATGCCATTGATCAAGCAACAAAAGATGACACCTCACAAGCGAGGGACGCCACCCAATTATGATACCTTGGCCTTGAACAAGAGACCGAAGGTTGAGAAGACCGTGTTAGAGGAATCGGATCCCGATGATCTGTTCAATCCTCTTGTCAAAATCTTATGCGACGTGAGAGCGGATTGGGAACTAAAGAGAAGGACCCTGCTCACAATCGGAAAGTTGGTGGGAGCGCCGCCAAACAGAGAGCTACCGGAGAAGGTAGCGAGCTGCATCTCTGATCCGGTCGAGACCCGGAAACAGAAAGGAGAGATCTAGAGGATGTAGGAGGAGGTGGATCGAGTGAAGGCAGAACTCCTTGTACTTAAGGAGAACTTTGTAGCCGCTCGATTGATGGCAGATGAAGCTCAAAAGATGGTGGAGCAGGTGAAGGCCACGTTCGAGGAGACTGGAATGGCTGTCGCCAAGGCTAAACTATTTGATGAGAAGGTGCACGATGAGAAGAAGCCATCCAGGTCCCGAATGGTCAGCATTCTCATAGACTTTGTCAAGTAGGTTGAAGCGGCAATGAAGGAAGCGTAGAAGGCGGCAGACCAGATGGAGGAGAGTAGCTGGTTAGTATTGAGAGCTACTTGCTCTCGGGGGATTTGACTCTCGGATATATCTCTTCTGGATTCATTCATGGATGCAACGGCAAGAGAGGGAAAAGATGCCACTCCCAAGTCCAAGAGATCGGAAGCGAAGGCGAATCTGGCCAGTACGCCCGGATTTGCCATTGACTTGGACTCAACCTCTGGATCCCTAGATGACGACCCGGTTCTTAAACTGCAGGAGGGGGAACGGAATCAAAACTTGAACAAGATCTTCGAGTAAATGGAGCTAGAAGCGGATAGTGCCACCATTGGATCTCGAGTGGGTACTTAGTGTGTAAATAATAGGAATGTTAGGAATAGATTCGGATCCTATTCCGATCCGGTTAGAAGTAGGTAGGACTGAAATGTACGGCCCCAGTGGCGGTGGAACTTTTGGAGGCCTTTTTGCCTGCTTGTACTTTTTGATTGTATTTAAGTCAATCACTACAGAGGGTACTATGGTGTTTTCTTTTTGCAAAATTCTTGTACCTTTGTATGCACTCTTGTGTTGTGTGTGTATCTCCCAAGTTTGGTAGGGTTGCATGGCGCGGAGTTAAGAAGGTATAGGACTGAGTTATGAATTGATTTCTCCCCTTGGTGTGTAAGATTCCAATCCTTAGTGTATGTGAGCGGGTTGTGGAAGTGTTGGGAGTGAACTTCAATGCCTCAACAGATCTAGAGTTTTGAGTTCTGGGTGAGATAGCCGTTATTAGGCTAGGCGGATAGGGAGGGTATCCTTAGTCATGCTAGAACTTTTGGGTGGGAAATCCGGTTGAGTGTCCAATCTTCTGAGAGGTCTCACAACCTTAGTTAGTAAACAGAATAACTCTAGTAAGTGTTGGAACGGATGAGTACACTTGTGACCACCTAGTTGTGCACGGGTAGGAACTAGCATCAAGGTCGTTGTAGTAAAAAAGGATTGTACGAGGGGTCTCTATGTGACCTTCAAACCGGATTGTTGTCTGGGTTGTTGTGAGGGATCAAACCGGATTTGAGTTAATTTAGGGGAGAAGGAGATAGGACAGTGGGCCTTCAACTACTACAATCTAAGGAAGGAGTGGTGGGCCTACCACTCACAAAATCAAGTAGCGACCCCTTTGATGGTCCAACTAAGGCAAAACTAAACCGGAATAGGGGTGAGGAGACATAGAGACAATCTTGAATGGATTGGTCCAGAGGAGTACGAGGACCGGAAGTGGTGCAGTCCTGGGATTGGGTTAAATTGGGCCAACCAGTGATTTAGGGAATCAGAAGAGGATGAATCCGGTCTGATACTATCTGGTGGTTGGTTATTTCCGGGTTTAGATCTAGGACCGAAAGAAAGGTTTAGAGGTTAATAAGGCTTACTCGCTTAATAAAGTTAAATACTTCACAAAATCTCTTGGGTTTGATATTTAGAGTCACTTTGTTATGCTCTAGAGTGATTTTTGTGAGTATAATAGGGAATTGACTTGCTCTGTGCTACGACATAACCCCTGCCACTCCCATTTTTTTTTTCTTCTATAATGATATTGCATTCATATAGTTGAGTGAAAGAGTGGTGAGTTAGCAATCGTTTCAACAGTTCAATTAGTTCCATTTTACGATGGCGGAGGGAGATATCCATAAACCATTAGTTATGGCACGAATGGTTTGTCCGACCATTTTGAAAAGACTAAGGGATCGGTCGTAGTTAGAAGACAACTTGAGCACAATAGGGTGGGTTGGTTTGTTCCTTACGTTATAGACTATAAAGAATGATTGGATGATTTAGGAGCTCGTCATAGGAGCTCCAAATCAATATGAGCTGACAATGAAGGGGCG
This sequence comes from Straminergon stramineum, assembly GCA_963920665.1. Lineage (NCBI taxonomy): Eukaryota > Viridiplantae > Streptophyta > Bryopsida > Hypnales > Calliergonaceae > Straminergon > Straminergon stramineum. Next base: position 15,940,734 of record OY987273.1, read on the forward strand.
ACCCAAAACCTGGACGGAGGAGGTTTGGGCAAAGGAATACGGATTCCCTAGGAAGGGATCCGGATTAGCCCCTCAAACGGATAAGTTTGCATTAGGGAAGTTCAGGAATATAGCCCATTCTAAGGAAGGATATGCCATTAGTGACTGTCTAGATGGCAAGCAGAAGCAGGTCTTAGAGTTCCTTATCCCAATCTTGTATCCAGAAAAGTCTACCCGGTTTACAATTACGGTAGCCAATACCATTTTCGATGCAATGGAGGGTAGACCGGTCAACTGGGGCAAAGTCATTGGAGCAGTAGTTTCCAAGCTTGCCACCAATGTAGGAAAGGCAAAGACTAGCCCAATTGGTCCTTATCTGTTCCACTTCTATCATCATGCGGAACTTTTGAGTGATGTAGAAATGATAGAATACAGCACTAGATCCACAATCTTGCATTATGGCTTCATGAACAAAGTGGAGGCATAGGAGCTGGCATTCGAAGAAGAGGAAGAGCCGAAAGAGGAGGAGTAGCTCATAGATCGGAGACGAAGGAAATCCACCGATCCAGCTTCATGAGGGAAACTCCCTGTTCTAGAGGAGGTTCTGGAAAAGCTAGAGAAAGACATTTCCAAGTTCTTCAAAACGGGATTCGACTGGATGCTGCAAGCATAGGAGTACCACGAGACCTTGGCAGACCTTCTCTAAAGGATCAACAAGGAGTTGAAGGTCAAGCCAAAGGATATACTCGACACCGTGAAGAAACTTCCGAATCCGGAAAAGTAGGGACGGAAGGAGAAGACTAACCTTCAAGCCAAGTTGAGTTGGGCAAAAGGAGAGTTCGCCACAACGAAGTGGAGGGAGAAGGAAGCTCTGTAGCTTGTTAAGAACCTATCCAGTTTGGTGGATAGACCCGCGAAGCTTGTCGTCAAAGCCTCTCTCATCCAAAACCAGCTAATAGAGGAAGGACATCTAACTGGATCCAAGATAGTCCAGATCTTGGTCGACTTTCCATCAAAGATGAATGTAGTATTGAAGGAGATGCGCCAACTCGTAGGACAGATTGATCCGGATCGTGTCATGGATTTTTCCCACTTTCCAAAAATCCATTTTGACACAGAAACTCTAGTGAAGTTAATGACATCACTACCACTTCTGTCAAGACCGGAAGTTCCTAGGAAGACTCTTCGGCATTCAACCGAACCCTTCTCAACTCAGTTGGAGAAGACCATTCGGAGAAGCGTGAAGATAGTTTAGGAGCCAGCCAAGCAGCCAAACGAACCACAAGAGTTGGCGCTACCAAAAGTAACCTTCTCACCATTGATTCCGATGATCAATATTTCGGAGAAGGAACCCCTTCAAACACCTAGGTTGCTTATACGGAGTGACCTAGCAGACCAAATTGGAGGATTGATGAATTCAGCCCGAACTCATCCGGAAAGCTTCGAGCACATGCAGCAACCTCAACCAAGGCAGGAGAGGACCACCATCGTTCTAGATGAGACCTCTCCAAGAATAGAAGACAAGAGGGAGGTTACACAGATAGAGAAATCTAAAGAAAAGGAGTACCAAACTAGATCAGAGGAGGAAGAAGCGGAAGAAGACATGACAGAGGAAGACTTACCTCCGGAAATCCGGAAGATCTAGACTCGGGCAGCATTGAGGACGACTCCGGTGAAGGCAACTCTGAAAGTGACTCCAAGGGCATCCATCTGGGCACCATCAAGTCAAGGTAGGAGTAGTCAGAAGAAGGTGCGAAAGGCAAAGTAGTTAGGGTTCTAGTTAGTTAGGATTTGAATTTGAATCTGATCTAGGTTTCCAAGGATGGACTCGGGTTCCAGATTTCTAGGATCTGACTTTCCAGGTTTCTCGGGAGGTCTGTGATTGGTCACCTGGATTTCCGAGTAGCTTTCTGGCTTTGGGGTTTTGAGTTTTGAAGGGAGGGCAGGCTTGTTGACCTCTCATTCCATCGTGATGCTTATACTTGATATCTTGTCATCCTTTCTTTAATTTGAGCCACCAAGTGGACATTCACGAATTGATCTATCATATATCCAGCTTTCTTGTGTTTGTGTATGAGAGCGTTGAAGTGTAAGAGAGAGGAGGAGGTGAGGAGGAATCTGGCTCTGAGGTGACTGGATCTAATTTGGGAGGGAATGTTTGTGACGTAGTTTAGGCTTGTGAATATGGTCTTGTGCGCAGTGCCTTTAAAACACTAGAACGGAAATCTGGCAAGGAGTGGTGTGGGTGCAAGTCTAGAATACCAAGAAGGGTTCCATGCGGAGATAAGCAACCACCAACAGAAAAATCTCCATCCTATTCTCCGAAAGCTCTACCAAACCCTAGGATCAGTCTAATGAACAACTAACAATCCCCTATCGGTTGCAATTTTTGTTGATCTGTCGTTGTAGTGGAGAAGACTGGTTACGGCTTTGAATGACCTGCCTTCTAGATTGGCCATTCGGGAAGTTGTGAGAGTATTTCTTGGTCTGATCTAGTGCAACATTTGGTCTAAGTGTGTTTTGTATAGTTTAGAGAGAGAAAAGAGGTGAAAAGAGTGCTTAAGTTGGTAATACGGATAATCTTGGCTTGTAGCAACATTCTAGAATCCTGTGGGACAATATTTCAAGTCATTTTACGACGTTTTGGTGTTGTAATGGTACTTACACTCCACTACACATACGATAAAGGCGAAGTAGTTAATTGATTTCAGTTGGTCAGGGTTCGAATGTTAGTTCCAAAATGGGTTTCCAAGCATGGGCTTGTTTCCAGATTTTTAGGATCCACTTGCACTTTCCAGATTTCTTGGGAGGTCATTGAGTGGCCGCCCTGATTTTGGGGTGGCTTTTTGCTTTTGCTTTTGGTTTTTAAGGGTGGGCAAGTCTATTGCCCTCTCATTCCATCCTAACACTTTCAATTGTTATTTTGTTCTGTTGTCCTTAATCTGAGCCACCAAGTGGACATTCGAAATTGAACTATGTGTACCTAGCTTTGTTGTTTGTTTGCATGATTGTTGAGGTGTAAGAGAGAGTGAGAAAGGAGGAATATGGATCTTGGGTAACTGGATCAGATTGGGAGGGAACGTTTGTGATGTACTTTAGGCTTGTGACTAAGGACTTGTGCGTGGTGCCTTGGGATGATTGGAACGGTAATCTGGTAAAGAGTGGTGTGGATGTGGGTCTAGAATCTGGTGTGGTTCTGTGCGGAGATAAGCAACTGCCATTAGGAAAATCCTCGCTCACCCAAAAGGTTTGCGAACCATAGGATTAGTCTAGCAAATGACAAACAAACCCTTATCGATTCTGGGTGTCTTGGATTTGTTATTGTAGTGGAAGAGGCTGGAAACAGCCTTAGGTGACCTGCTTTTTGGATTGGCTAGCTGGGAAGTTGTGAAGGTATTTTCGTGAATACATCTATTGCAACCTTTGGTTATGAGAGTTTGTATAGTTAGAGAGAGAAGAGAGTGTGAGGAATACGAGTGGTGAGTCCCTACCCCCTTACAAGATCAAAAGCAGACCCTCTAAAGGTAAAACAAAGGAATAGAAAAATAGAGTTTTAGAGAAGACGTAACTGGAATCTAGAAAAGCTAGATCTATATTGAATTCTGGGTTGACATAACTCATGGAAAAGAGAGTAAGGAGTTGGACAAAGTGAGTAAGGAGAAAATACGGATATCCTTAGCATATAGCAACATATTGGACTCCCCTAGGACGATATTTTGAGTCATTTTACAACATTCTGGTGTTGTAAGGGTACTTACGCCTAGACCGTGCATATGACACCTAGACCATAGGTTCTCCCTATCTAGATTTCTAGATTCCAGATTTGACTCTAATTTGTTTACGGAATATCCTATATATTTCTATAAACTAGTTACAATATTTATGATTAGTTGACTCTACTTACGTTTGCTTAACCAAAAAACAAAAAAAATTCAACTTTGTAATAGTTTTATTTTAAACTAACTCGCCCCATTCAAAGTTTCTATCTTTCTACACCACCAATACAGGTTGAAGAGAATCTTTCATTGAAAAATTCGTAGTGATTACATTTTGTGTAATAAAATTTTAGAAAAATATGCAATCCTACTAAACTCTATTTTTTCACATGGAAAAAATGTTGCATTCACTAAACCTCTACTCCAAATATGCATAATTGTTGAAGTGATTGAAAATGGGTTGGCTACCTTTATGTTCATATCATAAAAGGAAGAGAAGTCCTAGAATTATAAGTTTGTGCCAACTAGTCTCATTGTCCATATTGAAGATAAAGTTCCTGACACATCTTACGGATGGGCACTTGGATTTCTAGGTGATTCTTCCAACAACGGAAGTGTTGAAGACAAGGCGCATGCTGTTGATCTAAGTAGAGTCACAAGACTGGTTGTCAAAACATCCTCATGGACTTGCTTTAGTTTCCGAGATGGACCTTTCAAAATTGGCATACCTGCTTACTTTTTCACAAGGACCGTCCATGTTCTTGCCTGCTCTCTCCCTCGCCCTCTGTCACACGTCTTCATGTTGGTTTGTCGCCAGGTTCTTCTTGAATTAGATTCTATCGACCTTGACGGCCATCCCTTTCTAGGCAATGATGGCTCGACTAGTGTAGTTGCTACTTACACAGCAATCCTCAAATGGAACTGAAATTCATTCCTCCATATCATTGAAATTCTCCATAAAATCTTAAAGCTTACTTGTAGGAATATGTGTTGGAGCATTATTTTGAGAAAGCACTAAATAAGTGCAAAATGTCAAGACAAGTCCTCCTTGTATGAGGGCAAGAAACATGAATTGACTTTCAAGGTTTTAGAGATGTCCCTAGAGACCAAATTTCAATTCCACAAGCACACCAAGTACATCTCCGAAACCTTGAAAGGCAACTTATGTTTTTTGCTCCATAGAATATAGAAATGACTTGACGTTTTTTTTCTAATTTTTTTAAGGTGGTTGGCTACCGAGACCAAGCCATAGGAGGAATCAAGCTCAAGACCTCTAAGAACCCAAGTGAGTTCATAGACATTAACAATGTCTATGCTTAGTGACAACTCTAATGCCTTCTCTAATATAGTTTCCATTTTTTGGAACTTTGAGGGCCATTCAATTCCCGACACCCATTCTGACCATAACCTCTATTGTGACCTTGATTTCTTCCTCCACAACGTAGTTGAGGGGGGCCGAGAAGGAGATTACTTTGTCCTCTGGCCAAGGTTGCGAACCTGGTAAGTTTGTCAAAGGGAATAATTTTACCTCCCCTTCGTGGAGACACCATCCCTTAGCGCCTTAACCTTAGAATGGATGGGTAGAGGATGTATAGTCCATCCATGGTCCATCTCTTTGATAGAAGGGCCGTCTCAAGGCAGAGGATGTATAGTCTATCCATAGTCTATCCTTTTGACGAAAAGGCCATCTGAAGGCAAAAGACGAGGTCGTCTGTCGAAACATTGGGTAGTGGATAGCCCTTCTGTCACTATAGTAGACCTTAGTGCCATCCATCAAAGGGATAGACTTCTGTCAATTCCCTCTACCATCTACAAATTACCCTAAATCCTAGTCCTCAATCTACTTGGCAGTTCGTTGGCAATGTTCTTGTCGCCTTCATGGTCTTTCATCGAGGGGACAGTGTCAATAGTTGACCTGTCTCCAATGATTGTATATAAATGGCAAAAACCTTGTATTTATTGTTTGATTCTCTCTTGTGCTAATGGTGCTCCATTGTCCTAGACTATAGACAATGCTTGGAGAGGGACTCGTATTTGCAAGGGACAGGGGCGATTTTTCCTCCGTCAATCCTAAAACCTTGATCCTAAACCCTCACTATAAATGATGACTGTGGTAGTGGGGTTTATAGTTGGATGGTGTTGACAATGGCAGGTGGTTCCTCAACTACAAGGAAGGTGGTTGAGTGGTTGGATGAAAGTGTTGAGCCTGAGTCGGGATTGTCACCCAAACCAAGACAGGGCGCATCAAAGGCGTTGGCTATAGATGAGACCAACCCTCTAGGCTTTCGGGAGTCATCGACTAGGAAGAGGAAGCCAAAGCTGAAGCATATTTCCAAAATTTAATGGGTTGAGAAGTGGCAACAACAAGAAGCCATTGCAGAGGTATATGAAATGGCACTAGATTTTTTTGATCAATTTTTGATAGAGCAATTGAATGCAATGTATGTCTCGCATAGGGAGACCCATGTTGAATGAATTAAGGGCAAGTTGGTATACATATTCACTCAAAGAATGCTGGAGGACAAATGGCACAAGGATCGCATAACCCCAGGCTTTCATAAGTGGCTAGATGACCAAGTCCAAGCATGTGTCTTCAACCTCATCCATATCACTTCAAAATTGAAGGGCTTTGATCCAAACAAAAACCTTAAACATGGACCTAAGATGGTGTGGCACAAGAAGGTGGAGTGGTGGTGCCATGCAATACATCCATTTTCTAAAAGCAACGTGAACAAGTCTCCATGGTTTCAACTAAGGCAATCTAAGTCCATTGGATACGGGGGAGCTGACGCCATATTATTCTTGGATCGAGACATGGTTGTGGTTCCCTTGTTGGGTCACAATGACCAAGGGGGCATGGAAGGGTGTATAAAGTCATACTCAAGAATTGTCAACCCATTCCATAGTCAATTGAATAAGATGGGAAGTTGGCCTTGGACATACACCAATTGAAGAAAAAATGGGAGAAGTTGTCCATCGAGGCCCTAGTTTGTCCTTGTGATCACCCCAGGGTCATCAAATTTTTTGCAATAAACAACCAAACCATGGAGTGTTATTTGCATTGGTGGAATGGTGGGACTTGTGGTGCCATGCTTTCAACAGTTGAGAAAAACACGGACTATTCCAAGATTGGAGAGCTTGCGTACCATGTCCACGAACAAAATGAACAGGCCAAGCAATAGGCCAAACGACTCATAGCGTATAGACATAATCGCATTGAGCTAGCGTAGGCACTGATTTGCATTGTGGACACCGTACAATAGTCTTCATGCCTCCATAATGACATCACACTCGTGAATGTCATGCTTCACTTCCCGGATGATGATGGACGAATTGTGTGGATTGGGCTATGTGATTAGGGCATGGCTAGCCACATAGACGACGAAACTCCTTCCTTGCATGGCCACCCAAGTCAATTTGCATTGAAGGCCATGCATACAAAATGTTGGTGGTTGGATCCCGAATTATTTTACGTTGTAGGCAGTCATGGCACTAATTTTTCTCCCACTTGTGCACATAGACAATATACTATTAATATACACACGAATGGATATGCTGTGGGAAAACTTGCACAAAAGATATGGAAGAAGGACCGGGGCAATGTAGAAATGATTCTAGATCACACGACATTGGGGACATTTGAAGCGAAATTGGGAGAGTTGTGCAAGGAAGATCCCCGAGAAAGGTGTTCATTGGCCCATGCAATGAAATGACTTGGTGGTCCTCCAACATTTTGGCCACCTCCCATTGGTTGCTTCCACAATCCCCGACGTGAGCAGGAGCTGAGGGCAAAAAATCAAAACAAGGAAGATTAGACAATGATGCAATTTAGTGTACAGGTGTAGTACTAGGACTTCTTATAGTGCAAGAAAAGTATTTTCCCAGCTCAAATACTACTTAACTATCTAGATGTTTTGACTTTTTTTTCCTTTGCAAATATAAATAAATATTTTCTCATTCATTTGAACTCGAGCAATATTGCATGCAGTGGCTTTGTTCTCAAGTGTAAGGTCCATCCATGTGGTTCCCCTCCAATCACCACAATCTCTAATTAGGTAGTCCGTCCACCCACTATGGACAAACTGCCTGTTTGGCCCAGATCGTCACTATGGTCATTGCCTGAGGTGTCCGAGGATGTTGCCTCACAAAGATCCACCTTGTCGCACAATGATCACCTTAATGGAGTGAGTTCGTCTAGGTTGTCCGTCCCAACATTGCCTTGATTGGATTTGTCCCCGCAAGCCGTCCACTATGGGTTGTTGGTGTTATTTGGATGGTTTCCGTTCGCCCTTAATCCTAGAAGCCTATAGCCATGGAGTACGTTTATCCTTGATTGTTTGCATGGGTAGTCCAAGTAGTTTGTCCGCGGAGATGGCAAATCTAAGTCCATCGATAGTGGTTCATCCCTATTGTCAACCAAATCCGCAAGATACAAAGACGAAGTGGATCGTGTATCAATTTGCTACTATATAAGGTTGTCTGCGGGTTATCAAGAATACCTTTTCCTGTTGCTCCTTATTCTTTTGACCTAGTTGGAATACAACCATTGTGTTAGAACTAAGTGCAAGAAGAGCTACTTGGAAAAGCACAAGCTCTGTAAGCAGTACACACTTCTTCCACAATACGCTACATACATTCACAATACTAATCTTGTGGTTGCTTGTGTCATCATGTTGAAGCTTGAAAACATAAGTACTTGTAGTGGGAGGGTCCTAAAGGAACTGGGAAGCATAGTACACTGAAGCACCGGATGGCAAAATGGCATACAAGGCTTGCGGATGCACGATAAGTTACCAAAAGGATCAATTGCTATTCCATTGGGGGTTTAAACAAAATCATAGTAGTAAAATCCTACAAGTGAGATCCTATTCAAAAGTAAGTCTAATAGTGAAAACAATTTTTTTAAATTCTGGAGGGCATGTGCCAATAGCCCCCGTGCTTGGAAGTGAACGGGAGCAAGAAGTTACATCACCTTCAATAGTGCCACCAAATTTAGCCTTGAACGAATGACAATTCAATACCTCAATTTCAACATGAAAAGGGGGGACCAATGCAAGTGGGCAAGGCTCTTACATACATTCCTTAGAGGCACCTAGACCAATCTTGACTCGCAATTGGCCAATGCGGGAATTATTTGTGAAGGAAGGCATGAATACACTGAAGAAGCAATTGCTAGATAAGAAGTGGACTACATTTCTTTATAAAGCCAACATACAACCCCACTTTTTTGGATGTTGTGAAATCCACGTCTAAGCCAAGAGTCCCTTATAAGCCATCGTCATATCATGCGGTGTGTACAAAGTTGTTGAAATTTGCAAGAGAGGAGGTGGCAACAATGGTAAATGAGAAGACAAAGGGTTCAATCCACAAATATGGAGTGACAATTTGCTCAGATGAATGGGACAATGTGACACACTGACCCTTGATGAATGTTATGTTGTTATGTACAAGTGGAGAGGTATTTCTTCAATCCATTGATGCAATGGGGGAATACAAAGACGCACCTCACGTTGCTAGCAACATGATAAAATACATTGATGCGATGGGCCCCCATAATGTTGTGAAAGTTTGCACAAACAATGGCCCCAACATGTGTGCGGCCAAGAATTTGATAATTGATCACTTCCTGCATATGTATTTTTAGGGTTGTTTTGCTCATGCATTGGATCTTTTACTAGAAGATTGGGGTCAGGAAGATTGGGTGATGAAGATGGTGAAACGTGCAAAGAAGATAGTGAAATTCATTCGCACACACTACATGCCTTTAGCCATTTTTTGTTGCCATTCGCCAGACTTGGCATTGAAAAATCTGAACAAGACACGATTCGCTACCATGTTTCTGATGATCGAGCAATTGGTGGAGGTTTGACAAGTAGTGGAGATGACAATCGTTGACGTAGATTAGAATAAATATGTCACCAAATTGACTAAAGCATTAACAAAGGCTACAACACTTTTTGTAAGAAGGAAAGTGCAAAGAAATGCCTTCTAGAGGACATGCCAAAACTTCATGTTCATGGTGGAGCCCGTACTATTCGCCCTCCATGAGTTCGACAATAAGCGGCCATGTGTTGGTAAAGTGTGGCTAGTCATGAAGAACGTGGAGAAGCATGTGAAGTCTTTGAGGCATCCACCATTCTCACTCCAATTTGACTATATTGCACATGCCCTAAATGCGTTTTATGCTTGTTGGGACATGTTGGCTACTGATTTACACTATGCAAGAGGTCTTTTAAACCCTTTCTTATTAGATGAAAAGTTCTTAATAGATGACCTTGAGGTGAAAGATGCCATATTGAGAGTCCTGCAAAAACTCACGGTGGGGGCCTCTGCATATGCATTAGCATTGTCAGACTCTCAAGCCTTCCAAGATTGTTGAGGCATATTCAATGGCCTTCCATATGTCAAGACATTGAATTTGGAGCCCCATGAATGGTGGGACCTTTTAGGTGCAAGGGCCCATACCCTTGTACCAATTGCAAGGCGGATCTTGGCACAAGTATGTTCCGCATCGTAGTGCAAAAGCAACTGGAGCATGTACTCATTTGTCCACAGCAAAATCTACAATAGATTGACAACAAAGCATGATAAGGAGTTGGTGAACATATACACCAATTTGAAGACTCTAAGAGATTGTGTGGGTGCAAATGCTACAAAGTGGTATATAGAGAACGTGTTGTCTAAAGACTCTATGATAGAGCTAGAGGAGTCGAACGGTTGGGATAGGGGGTTTGTATTCTTAGACCTTGACCATGATGATTTAGACAACTCTAATGGCCCGTTTCGTAGAATTCCACGAAGAGGACCAAGATGTGAGAATTTGATCCTAAACCTTGACGTGGATAATGACCATAGTGACTATGATGAAGCCAAAGGAAGTGCTCCAAATAATCCACAAATGTCATTTGCAGTTGGAGCAAGAGGTGGTATATTTGCGCAAACCATAGAGTTGGGGAGAATGGAGAATATGGAACAAAAGACTCATGTAGAGGAGGTGGTTTGAACAGGATATCCAAAGACAAATTGAGGAGGAGCTAGTTGAAAGGGACATTGAGATGGGGAATGAATTGAACAAAAAAGACATAGTTGAAAGGGATGTCGAAATCATGAACAAAATAGAGACAACCCCAACAAAACAAGATCCTACTTTGAGGGAGACTCGTAGAAGAAGATGATCTTCTGGTGGCTTACTCCATGATGAATTAGGCCTCTAGGATTTGCATGTAGGCTCAACCAACCTTCCTAGATTGTTACAAGGTTTGAGTATTGTGAGCTTCCAATTCGTCACTTGGACCTCATATTTTTCTTTCCACTTTGCGTAGTTTAATAGGTAATTAGGTGTAAAAAGCCCAAAAAATAGCCTTAAGCCAAAATAGGTTGTGATGTGCTAAATGAGGTATTTGGCCTTTTTTAGGCCTCGTTTAGGATTTTAGGTCTAGTTACCCCTTGGATGCCCTCTCACGCCCCTATCTCCTTGGGGTGCCTGAAGTGCCTTAGTAAGCAAGGGGACCTTGGGGGTGACTTCCCAAGCCTTGCAATAGGCTAAGAAGGGAAAAATGAGAGACCCCCGAGAAAACAGAGTGCAATAGCACCTTGGTTATGAAGGGTATTGTGGCATATCATACATTCTTGGAAAGCTCTAGAGAATAAGCTTCTATCCATCCAAAGAACGCATGATTTAGACTCGTAGGCTAAAAATTATGGCCATTCGAAGTTGAGGGTGTCCCGGTGGCTCCGGGACACTCAAAGCCTAGGTGGGAGGGGTTCTTAAGGAATCACTCAACCAAACATGGCATGTAGCATATCATTGGAAACTTACAAAGACAAGGAACCTAGAATGCCAAGCATTACAAGGTTCCAAGCCATGAGCCTAAAGTTATGGCCAAGAGAAGGGTTGTGGTGAAGGCGTGATGCCACTCCCGGTGAACCCGATTCTTTGGAGGGCCATAACTTTGTGAGAACTTGTCCAAATGGGACAAGTGAGAAGTCCATCGACATCAATTCGTTGCATAGATATCCTAAATGGGCTCACATGTGGGATTTGAAGCCTTGACAATAAAGTCACGCTATTTGAAAGTTCGGGAGTTCAAACGGAGTAGGAACTTGGGGATTTCAGTTGGAAACGGGTGGTCTTCCAAAACCCAAGGGGGTTTGGGAAGTCCCTCTGATCCACAAGGGGGGGGCACTACCGAAGACTATAGAGAGAACTATAGGAGGGGTTGGTCTCCCTCTTCACTCCCTCTTGGAGCCATGGTGAGTCCCGGTGACTCATAGTTGGTGATGTAACTTCACCACCAGCTTCAAGGTTTCTTGGGACATTTGTGTGTGTGTCTTGGGGCACCGGTTGGTTGGAGTTCCACTCCTTGATAGGCCTTTGGTCATGTGTTCCGAGTTGTGAGTCCCGATTAGTGTTGGTGTGAAAGTAACAAATGCACAATAAGCCTAGTATGAAGTGGGGTGACAACCAAGGGCATTTTGGACCGTGGTGAGTAGCACCACCATGAGTCCTAGCACAGTAAGATGGAAGTATCTACCCCATATCACCAAGTGACATGCCAAGTGCCACGAGTGGGGTGTATACTAGAAGTCCCGGGCACTAGGACTTAACAATGTGAATTGGAAATGGGAACTAATGCTGTGACTGTGTGGCATGTGCAATGTTAGTTAGTTGGGCCTAAGTGATACTGATATTGGAGCGTGGTGAGTCCTGAAAGTTGTGAAGGGCTCTTGAAGTTTGGTTGGAGCTATAAGGTATTACTAGGGCCATGTCATGCCCCCTTGTACATAAGTTAGAATCACAAACAATGGAAGTTCATAGATTTGAGTGTAGTTGCCAAACTATGCCCCAACCTGCTAAATAGCATCCCCAACTAGCTAAGAATTGCACTGAGAAAAGCCTCGTGAGGTCCCTAGATAGATTCCTATTTCCCCATCCCACCGTTAAAATTGTAGAATCTAATTGTTAGTATTATAGGAGTTACGATACCCTAACTGGATTGTAGAGAAATACACAAGTACTGAATGTGGATTTGGGGTCTAAAATGTGCTTGGGGATTAGAAGCAAAATCCATCTGCCAAGATTCCCTCATATACAAAAAATTCCTTATTTTCCATGTAATTAATGAAGGGTAGGATTTATCATCCCTGTCTTTACATGATCAAAATAAAAATATGAGCTTGCACGGCCATTGTAGGACTTCCTAAGAGGTCCCACAAAAAATCTCGAAATTTTCTAACTTGTAGAAATATTATTTCTAGATGGTCAACTACCAAAACCCACTATGGGAAGTTTGTAGAAATTCCACGGAGGGTGGTAAAATCTCACTAAAAATTAGGTTAGGTTATTTTATGTTAATAAGGCTCTCCAAGAAGTTTTGGGATTTTTTAATAGTGGGAGGTGCTTGAACCAGAAAATTCCCTCCAAATTTAACGATATGGCGATACGGGTGAGGAATTGACTGAGGTCTCGAGAACATACGAATTCGGAAGGAAGTCAATGAAAAGTCTTTTTTTACCCCCTTGGACCTTCCAAATCACCTTGGTCGATCACCTTGCTCTAAAAAGGCAACACCGATAAGTTAGATCTTTCACCATTTTTTAAGGAGGGATGGCGCTAGGTTTCAATGGAATTTTTGAGAAGGGAAAAGGAAGGACGATTCCCCTAGAGCAAAAATGGCCTTCTGGAGCCAACGACACAATCCATTTGCTAATCAGAGTTAAACTTCAAAAGTTAGAAGTAGACAGTAGAAAACCATAGAAGTCAACACTCATTTAAAGCTCTAGATCTTGGAGGACTAGGATTAGGACGTTTCCATGCTCACGAATGAGGTTTCTAATATATGTGAGATGGGGGCTTAGTTGTCAATATCATCGCACATGGGAAAATCCCGACACAATTCAAGGATAGTCAACATTTTACGTAGGTTCAAATCTTGTAAGAGATCTAGATTCATTTAGGGTTTCCATGCTTGGGAACAAAGTCCTTGACATGTTTGAAATGGGGACTTGGTTGTCAACACCTTTGTATGTGGGAAAACCCTAACACAATCCCAAGATTGTCAACATCTTACGTAGGGTCAAATCTTGTAGGAAATCTAAATTTTGAGAGTTTCCATCTTTGGGAATGAAGTTCCCATCTTGTAACCTTGAGGGGAGTGAAGGTGTCCATTTTTCTATAAAAGGAGGTGCCAATCTCCTCTCAAACACCCTTATTTTACATCCTCATTTTGTATTTGGATCCGTTGGGTCAACTTTGTTGGAACTTTTCGCATTTTGTCAAAAATCTTGGGGGTGGTTGTCTTTTTTGCTTTCTTTGTTCATTTCTTGCTCTCTTTTGGTGGTCTCTTACCCTCTTGTCCTATTTTGCTAGTCTCTTCGTCTCTCTTGGTTAGTTTTGTTGTAAGTGATAGACGTCTCTTTGTGCCATTTGGAAAAGTTTTAGTTGGAACAAAACTCTTATAGTCTAGTTTTTGTTAGTGTCATTTGGAGAGGTTTTGGTTGGAACAAAACTCTCATAGTCTAGTTTTTGTTAGTGTCATTTGGAGAAGTTTTGGTGGGAACAAAACTCTCATAGTCTAGTTCTGTTAGTGTCATATGGAGAGGTTTTGGTGGGAACAAAACTCTCATAGTCTAATTCTGTTAGTGTCATATGGAGAGGTTTTGGTTGGAATAAAACTCTCATAGTCTAGTTCTGTCAATATCATTTGGAGAAGTTTTGGTGGGAACAAAACTCTCATAGTCCAACTATAAACTAGTTTGTTGGTTGTGTCTCAAAATGGGGGATTAATTCCTGAATACGGCAAAGCTTTGAATTCGAGTCTTGAATAGTTAGGACACTTAGGACACGTAGAAAGATCCATTGCTTGGAGGGTACAATGGACCGACATTAGGCACCCATTAGAATAGATTTCATCTCCAAACACAAGAATCTAGTTGTACTCGTATATTTGTCAAGGGTGGGCAAATATCCACTCACAAGTATGCTCCAAACTCAAGCCTCAAAAAGGCTCCCCTCTTCCGAGACCCTAAACCATGGAGCACATCAATTTGTCAGTTCACAATTGGTACCTGTAGCCCTATACCAAATATGTCTCTATGCAACCGCCCTATAGGAAAGCATGGTGCAAAACCTAGGAGTGGATGTAAGTGCTTACGGGATGAAGGTACCCCTATCCAACGTTTTAGAAGGTGTCAACGAAAACATTAAATGCATAACGAGGCGGCTACCCAAAGATTTGTTGGAGTTGATGACAAAGTTATCATAGGAGGGCCAAGCATGGATGGAGTTGTAGACGTAGCAAGTCGACCTCCTCTAAAAACAATCTCCTCTCTTGAACCTTGTATTAGAAATAGTGGCAACTATGCATCTGATGGGAGTGCCAAGTCAACGTCAAATGAAGACGAATCCAATGATGACATTGTAGCTGAAGATGGTGAGATTCCCAAAGATAGTGATTTTAGAATGCTGCAATAAGTCCCACCACAAAGACTAGAAGTTGATCGATCAAGCATAGGAGAGCTTAATGTAGTCAGTCTTGCTCAAGTAACTAGGGGTGCAAGATGCTAAAAAGTTGAAGGTGGCAAGTGTGTCATCATATTTTCTTATAGAGTTATAGCCTATATATTACATCTCCATATATAGATTGTTGTCTATACATCTCTATTTTTCTATATCTATGTATGTAATATGTCCCTTATGTAGGATCTACCATTTTATGTTGTTGACTACAATTATATGATAATATGACAAGCAAAACAATTTTTGAACATGGTAAAATCTTCTCTTGAAACGACAATTAGCTAGTTTTTTATTGTTTGTACAACCATCTTCCACTTCAAATCATCTTGTTGCCAACTAAGTGTTCAAAGTTTTAGGTTTCCATAGTAAACACAGTCATGATTCATTGGAGAAACTAATACTTGGCACAATTAGGAATGACAAAGTAGATGACAACTTGGATGTCCAACAAACGATGCGATCTACCAGGGGACGGCCTTTCCATCTAGATCGTCTAATACATAGTCATTCTAAGCAATGAACAAACTATCCATCGGTTGTTACTCAACCGAAAGGGTCCGGGTATTGAAGGCCAAATATATAGGTCCTCCAGTCGCCGAAGCTTCCATCCCTTCAACAATCCATCCATTCCAAGAATGGACCATTCGTCGCATGGACGGACCATTTGTGTAGTATACAAACTATCTATCCAATGGATGGATCATTTGCCTAGTCAACAAATTTTCTATCCAATTGACATCTATCTGTCGATTGGCCAAATAAGAGGATGGACCTAACGAACTCTGTCAGCCTTTTTTACCTTGGGGTAAACTAAAATTATCATGTAATAAAAAAATTCATAATTTTTTTTCTAGCCGTCAACATTTGGTTGCGATCCGGACATGTCAGGACTTGTCCTGACAGACATTGACGGACATCCCGACATGAAATGCCAATGTCATGTCAAGATGGAAAACCCTGTTCAAAGGGAAAAAATTCTTGGTTCCCAAAATGACCTTTCCTCTACCTTGAAATTGTTCTTTCGACTTGAAGTTGCCCTTGTATGTGCATGCACCCCTCAAAGGACCTAAATTGTTGGTTCCTAAAATGACCTTTTCTGGGACCTGAAGTTGTCTCTTGGACCCAAGATTGCCTTTGTATGTATATGCACCTTTCAAAGGTTCTAAACAATTTGTTCCATAAATTACCTTTCTTTGGACTTGAGGTCATCCTAGACCCGAGGTTGCCCTTGTATGTGCATGTGCCCCTCAAAAGACCTAAATTATTGGTTCCAAATATGACCTTACCTTGGACCCGTGGTCTCCCCAAACCCGCAATTGCCCTTGTTTGTGCATGCGTCCCTTAAAGGACCTAAACTGTTGGTTCCAAAAATGACCTTTCCTTGGACCTGAAGTCGCCCCTTAGACTCGAGGTCTTCTCATACTCGTGGTTGCATTTGTTTGTACATGCACCCCTCAAAGGACCTAAACTATTGATTCCAAAAATGACCTTTTCTGAGACCTGAAGTTGTCTCTTGGACCTGAGGTCACCCTTGTATGTATATGCACCTTTCAAAGGTTCTAAACAATTTGTTCCATAAATGACCTTTCCTTGGACCCGAGGTCATCCTAAACCCAAGGTTGCCCTTGTATGTGCATGTTGGTTCCAAAAATGACTTTTCTTCCATATTAAATTTCTAAAGGTGGTAATCACTATCTCCTTTCACCTCTGCCCCACTACTGTAGACTCTTGATTGGAATCCGTCGTCATCATCTATTAACATGTTCTCCTCATTGTCCAATGAAGGTGATTCATTTCCCCCTCCTTTTTCTTGTACTTTTCTAGTTAAAGAAGCTTTCGACTTAGGCTTGTCCTTTTTTTGCTCCCTCTTTGCTTGCAACAAAGTTTTCCCTATGCATTCTCGAAGGCAATCAACCACTTTTCCTTTTCTGAAGGGATGTACCAAAATAGGCATACGCTTATCAAGTAGAGGTCTTCCTACATTTACTTTCTTGTTTGGGGAGATAACAAATGGCTCCATTACTCGTTTGTTCTTAGGTTTAGAGGTTTCTTTATCATTGTTTTTCTTGCCTGTCACCCCTCTATGGAAAATGCCTCTATTGCATTCGAGGATTGCAATTGAGGGTTAGATGGCCTAATAGAAGATTGTGGTCGACAACCTTTTTGCTTCTTCAACATTGATGCCAATGTCTCATCTTCCTCGCTATTAGTGAATGAAGTAATGTTTAATCTTAAATTCTCTGTACGTCCTATTTTTTTCGAAATGTTGACAACCTATGGTTGACATTGAGAATTTCCTAAACCCAACAAAGTCATATCCTATTCTTAAATAAGGAGCATGGAGCTATTTGAGGACCGTTGCATGTTGGATGTTGCAAACTTGGCATGCTTTCCTTTGTCCCTTGGTCTTTGTGGAGCAAGTTTGGGCTTCTGCATTCTATGGAATGAGAACCTACATTGTTCCCTATAACATTTGTTTGAGAGTTTTAGGTATTTGGTTCCCAACTACTTTTGCTCCCCAATCCTCCTCCAAACTCCACGCTTGTCTTGTCTACATTCATTTACTCCCAGTCATTTAGTTCGTCATTCTTTTCTACTTGGGCCATTGCCATGGATAGAGACTTGTCACTTCCAATCACTTTGTTTGCTTCCAAAGTTCTACAATAGGTAGTTGTAGTTCCAATAGGAGTTACTCTTTGGACATTTGTATCCTCCTCATTTATGTTTAGGACCTTATTGTTGCTCAGAAATCCACTTCCATCTACAAATCTTGCTATGGAAGGTACACCTTTATTGTTTCCACAATGGTCATTGTTAGGTGGAAAGTCATACTCCCCTCGGTCATTGTTGCCCACGTCATCATTGTACAAATTTCTTCTCTCAAACGATTCACCTTCAAAACTATACATGTCACCATCCATATCCTCTTCTTCATCAAAGATCAAGTCATCTCTACTTGCTTTGTATGCATGCTCCTCATTTCCGTCAATATCAACACCTTCTTCATCTTCATCGTCTTCGCTACTCTTGTCTACTGCCTTAGACCCCTTGGGTTCTTGTAATTCTACATTTTCAAGTGGTGCATTTTAAAGGGACCACTTCTTTTCATCCTTCTCCTTTGATGTGGCCAAGACTCTTGAATTCGTGTACACATACACCAAATTCATGGCTCTTTTTGTTTTTAACTTGTTTTGAGATTTGTTGTGAATGAAAGAATAGTTACTTCAATTTCATTCACATGAAGATGAGGATACCAGTTGGCCGAATATTCTCCTTGCAATTGGAGCAATTAGCTTCCCACACATGTCTTCAAAATCCTACCAAGTGTGTGCCAATAATATTTGTTCACTTGGATCCAACATGTTGTGGAAAGGAGGCTCCCTAAGTTGAAAAGCCATGAACTCCTTCACAACATGTGCATAGTCCCCATGTTTACAAATTTGCATGAGAACATGCTTGTATACATTGGTTGCCTCAAGATCGTCGACTAGTTTTTTATCTTCAAGTAGGTAGGGGTTTAGAAGAGCTCCTGCATAATGGAGATAGGTCTCCACCATTTTCCATCAGACTTGGAACGCCTCTCTAAGTGGTTTGGCAAGTTTGGGGCTTAATTGAAAAGGTGCATTTTCTAAATAAGCCATATGTTTTTGTATTTTTCTCATAATATGTAAAACTTTGCCTGTACATGGCATCTACGCATTTAAATCAAGTAGGCCTGTGCGTAGATATTTGTGCACCTTTGGCAAATATATGAGCACAACTAAGTTCTTGTGTTTGGGGGGTGAACTCTCTTTTAATGGATGTCTAACGTCAATCCACTGTGCCTTGCAAGCAATGAATCTTTTCTAAGCCTCCTCAATCCTATAATTCATTGTAAACCACCAAACTATCCTAATGTAGTGTTATTACCTTGATCCCTTGAGTGCTATGGCCTTCTAGTAAAGCTAAATCTAGGCTAAATCTACTATTGTTAGCCTATAAATCAATTCATGCCATTTTTGAAAACCTAAATTTCTTGGGAATCAAATGTTCCTACAAGGAGTTATGGCTGGATGAAGTTTAGCCCTTGAAGAAACAACCTAAACTTCATCCATCTTTTGAGACCCTCTCGTCAACTTGGATGACTCTGATTTTTGGACTCTAATCCTATTCTATGAACTAGTATGTAAGTTCTAAGTTTGGCGTAGATGGATGAATTTCAACCTACTTCATCTGTATTGGACCCTAAACTTCATTTACTCATAACTTTCTACACATGGTAGAGCCTGTGCTCATTGCTTTATGACACTTTGATGGGAAAATCCCAACAATGCCAAAAGCTTGGATAATAATGAAGGCCTTCAGAGAACATGTATATTCTATTAAAAAGCCTCCATTTTTCTTGGCTGAAGTGGTTGCGGAGCGTTATGAGAGTTAGTTTGTTGCTCATTGGAAGTTGATGCTAACAAACCTCCACTATGCCAAGGCACTTTTGAACCTATTTCTAATGGACATAGCAGACATTCAAAATGATGGTGTACTTTGAATTGAGTCATACGACAAATGGCTCCACCATTAGGAGTTTCAATATTTGAGGCAATGCAAGAATTGACACAGTTTGAAGAGAAGACAGTTCCATTTGACCCCTTACATGAGGCTCCCAATATTACTCAATGTAAGTTATTGCCTCATTAGTGGTGGAATTGCCTAGGTGGTGCTGCTCTTCCAAAAAATGAGAAGAGAATTTTAGAATTGATGTGCTCCGCATCTTCATGTGAAAGAAGTTGGAGTATGTATTTGATTCTGCATAATAAAGTGCAAAACCACCTAGCTACATCCAAGGTAGAGCATTTGATGTATATGTACGCAAATAGAAAATTGGATCTTGAGAAATGTGGACACAATCTTGCCGTCTTCTACAAGAAGGTCCTTGTGGATGAATGTCGCAAGACGGAAATTTGGAACAAATTGAGTTAATATAAAATAGAACTATTATAGTATTGAATTTCTGAAATTTTTGATGAAACAAACGAAATTAGAATCCACTTAGCTTAAGCATTACACTTAGGCTGAAAAGATGATCAAAGCGTTCCGTAACCAAATCCAAGACAGAGCCAGAATCCGGAAACCTGAAAAGATAAAGCCTATATCCTGGAGTTTCGGTCTAGAAATCTAGGGAACCGTTACGGCAAACAGTCTGCTACCAGAAAATGTTGGTAGGTTGACGAATACTTAAACCCCGCCACCTCCATTTCTCCTTCCTCTTTCTTCTGCGGATGTTTGCACTTGTGTAGTTGAGTGAAAGAGTGGTGAATTGGGGATCGTTTCAAGAAGAGAGAAATAAGGACGATGCTGTCCACACTAAATCTGTACTTAGGGACAGGTTTTGATGGCAGAGGGAAGTATCTATAAGCCTACGGTTATTGCCCGAATGGTCTATCCTACCATCCCCATTAATCCGGACGACCAAAAAAAGTTAGAGGAGGATTTGCTATACATAGGATGTGTTAGATTAATATATAGGCCTTGGACCCTCAAAAATGAGGAAATGATTCAAGAGCTCATTGTAGGAGCTTTGAATCAGTACGAGTTGACGGTAAGAGGTCAACCTGTAACTTGGATGGAAAATATTTGGGCGGATGTCTATAGTTTTTAGAAGAAAGGGTTTGGATTCGCCTCTCGGACAAATAAATTTATAGTTAGGAAGTTTAGAAGTCTGGCCCACGCAAAGGAGGGATATGCTATCAGTGATTGTAAGGACGAGAGGCATAGACAGGTGTTAGAATTTCTCATTCCAATCATGTATCCAAAAAAGCCTACCCAGATTACAATCACGATGGCCAACACCATCTTTGGGGAAATGGAAAGTAGACTAGTACATTGGAGGAAAGTTATAGCAAGCATAGTATCCAAACTCACAAATCATGTGGGAAAAACCAAGCTTAGTCCCATCAGTCCTTACATGTTCCATCTCTACCACCAGGCAGAACTCTTGAGTAGTGCGGAGATGATAGAATAAAATATTGGATCCACTTACTTATAGTATGGCCTCACAAAAAAAGTGGAAGCAGGGTAGCTAAAAATCAAGGAAATGGAAAAAGAACCGGAAGAGGAGGAGGCACTTGTTGACCACTGGGAGAGAAGGAGGAAGTCCACTAACCCGACCTCAAGGGGAAAGCTTCTTGTTCCGAAGAGGACGGCCAGAAGTGTTTCAGCTTTCTACCAGACTCAAATTGATTGGGTACTACAAGTGTAGGAGTACCATGACAACTTGACGGAACTCTTGAGGGCAATCAACAAAGAGCTTAAGGTCAAGCCGGAAGATGTCTTGGACACAGTAAAGCGACTACCAAATCCGAATGGGCTAAGAGGGAAAAAAGAGCAAATTCGGGACCTCGAAAAGGAGCAGGTGTTGTGAGACGTAATTTTGGAATCCACCTAGTTAAAATAAAATAGGTCTATAATAGTATAGAATTTTTCAAAATTTCTTATAGGAGAACAAAATAAGACTCCTCTTAGCCTAAACATTGCATTAAGGTTGAGAGGATGATCCAGGTATTCTGTAAAAGGATCCAAGAAGGATCTGGATTCCGAAAACCTGGATAGCAATAGCCTATGGTCTAGAGTTCCAGTCTAGGAATCTAGGGAACCGTTACAGGTAAACGATCCGCTTCTAGAATGGTTAGTAGGATGATTGGTACTTTACCCCCACTACTCCCATTTTTTCTTCTTCTTTGTTTCGTAGTAATTTTGCACTCGTATAGTTGAGTGAAAGAGTGGTGAGTTAGCGATCATTTCAACAATTCAGTTAGTTCCGATTTACTATGGCGGAGGGAGATATTCGTAAACCATTAGTTACAGCATGGATGGTTTGTCCGACCATTCCGGAAAGACTGAGGGATCGATTGCAGTTAGAAGACAACTTCAGCACAATAGGGTGTGTTGGTTTGTTCCTTAGGTTATGGACTATAAAGAATGATTGGATGATTCAAGAGCTCGTCATAGGAGCTATGGATCAATATGAGATGACAATGAGGGGGCGAACCGGAACTTGGATGGAGGAGGTTTGGGCAAAGGTATAAGGATTCCCTAGGAAGGGATCCGGATTAGCCTCCGGAATGGATAAGTTCGCAGTAGGGAAGTTCAGGAATACAACCCATTCTAAGGAAGGGTATACCATTTGTGATTGTTTAGATGGGAGGCAAAAGCAGGTCTTAGAGTTCCTTATCTAAATCTTGAATCCGGAAGTTCTAGACTCGGGTAGCATTGAGGACAACCTCGGTGAAGGCAACTCCAAAAACGACTCCAAGGGCATCCATCCGGGCACTATCAAGTCAAGGCAGGAGTAGTCAAAAGAAGGCGCAAAAGGCGAAGTAGTTAGGGTTCTAGTTAGTTAGGATTTGAATTTGAATCTGAACTAGGTTTCCAGGCATGGGCCCGGGTTCCGAATTTCTAGGATCTAACTTTCCAGGTTTCTCGGGAGGTCTGTGATTGGTCACCTGGATTTCCGGGTGGCTTTTTGGCTTTGGAGTTTTGAGTTTTAAAGGGAGGCAAGTTTGTTGACCTCTCATTCCATCCTAGTGCATATAGTTGGTATCTTGTCATCCTTTCTTCAATTTGAGCCACTAAGTGGACATTCAAGAATTGATCTATTGTATATCCAGCTTTCCTTTGTTTATTTGTGAGAGTGTTGAAGTATAAGAGAGAGGAGGAGGAAAGGAGGAATCCGGATTTGAGGTGACTGGATCTGATTTGGGAGGGAACTTTTGTGACGTAGTTTAGGCTTGTGAATACGGTCTTGTGCACGGTGCCTTTAAAACACTAGAATGGAAATCCGGCAAGGAGTGGCGTGAGTGCGAGTTCGGAATACCAAGGAGGGTTCCATATGTAGATAAGCAACCGCTAGCAAAAAAATCCCCATCCTACTCTCCGGAAGGCCTGCCAAACTCTAGGATCAATCTAGTGAATGACTAACAATCCCCCATCAGTTCTGGTTTCTATTGATTTGTCATTGTAGTGGAGAAGATTGGTTACGGCTTTGAATGACCTGCCTTCCGGATTGGCCCTCCGAGAAGTTGTGAGAGTGTTTCTTGGTCTAATCTAATGCAACATTTGGTCTAAGGTTGTTTTGTGTAGTTTAGAGAGAGAAGAAAGTGTGAGGAATACGAGTGGTGAGTCCCTACCCCTCTACAAGATCAAAGGCGGACCCTTTGATTGTAAAATAGAGGCAACATAAACTAGTGTGTGTGAGAAGTAACGGATCCGAAATCCGGAAAGGAGTGGATCCAGATTGGATTTTGGAAAGGTAGTGATTTGAAAAAGAGAGAAAAGAGGTGAAGAGAGTGCTTAAGTTGGTAATACGGATAATCTCGGCTTGCAACAACATTCTAGAATCCCTTGGGACGATATTTTGAATCATTTTACGACATTTTGGTGTTGTAATGGTACTTATACTCCACTCCGCGTATGACAGTAGGTGTCAATATAGCCACAATTCTAGCAAAACATGATAGAGGATAAGCCGTTCCAAACATCTCACCAAATCCCATTGTTGCCTTGCTTGAAGTAGAATTATGCCCTTCATTTGTAGTATTTCCTTCATTACTCGTGCCACCTTCATTTCCATTGGCAGTTGCACCTTGCCCAATTTCAAATTGGTTCCATCGGAGGGGACATTGCAACAAATTCTCCAACTCTTCCAATGGAGGCATCTTCTGCAATGACTCTAAATCCTTTGGACCCAACAACGCTAGCAATCATGGTCTTCCAAATTCGACATCTCTTCGTTGTTGTGGACAACAGCCTCGTTCTCCAAGTCCATCTATATACCTGTTAGTTCACTAGGGTGTTCTTCATTCTTGTTTGGTTATGTTGGCACTTCATTTGTTGAGCTCTGAATTGGGCTTGGTCTTCTCGTTGAGTGAACAGGTGAAGGAACATTGAACATGATGTCTTTGGCATTGTTGTTCAAAAACCTATCAATACAAACGTGTGCTTTAACAATTTCTTCTATAGAAACCTCTTCATTCTACTTACATGGCTTTGACGTTGATCCATGTTTTGTAGGATAAGGTGGCTTTTTTGGAGGGTTCTCCACCCGCAACCCTTTTGTCACATTAGGTGTAGGATTCAAATCTTTTGATGGAGTCCTAAACCCCTCTCCCTCCACACCTACTAAAGAAGAAGTACTCCTTGCTTTGGTATTACATGTAGCACTCAGCTCTACTACCTTCTTTTTTGTATGCACAACTTCTGCACTATGCACTTTGGATTAAAAAGGGATGTGAATCTGGCCTGCAATATCCTTTGATGCAACATTTGCTTCATATGCTCTAGGGAATAGTGCCTTTGGATTGAACATATCAGGAATGTTTTTCTGATGTTGACCAATTGAAAGTGGAATTGATGCTACCGTAGGGTACATGCTCCAATCCACCTTGCAAGCCAAAATTTGTTCTATATAAACCATGCTTGCCAAGCTGTAGTTAATTTTGCCCTTGCTCATAGCCTTGTTTGGAAAAAGGATTTGCCACACCTCTGTTGAGCAATGGACAAAATGATTACTAAGACAATTTGTCGATTTGAAACAATATTCACAAGTGTGAAGAGTGTAACAATCTTGAGGCCACAACTTCCTAATGTGATACATTTTTACATATGTATTGCACAATTTGAAGGTCTAGTACTCCACGTCCTCTGTCTCCCAATCGGTCTCTACCTTGATGTTGATGTCATCCAAAATGTCAAAATGCAATTGTTGTCCTGCCCCCTTTGGTTTAGATCTTTTGTTGCTTTCAACTACAGCACTATCCGCATCTGTCATGACTGCTTGATTGTTAAGCGTCCCCTTGGAACTAGAAGTTTCCATTTTCCAACGTCACACCCCTTGACCAATTCTTTAGAAATAAAAAATGAATCTCATGTTTGCGTGTCCATACATAACCAAGGTAGTGAATCCAATGTGTAATGAAAGATATTTGACCCCCACTCTCTACCACATAGGAGCAACTAGCACATGAAGCAATAGCAGCACATCCAACATGGCAATGATGCCCAAATGGGAGAATGAAAGTGAGGAGAAAGCCCTTGGCCGTCCGCCAATATACCTGACCACTCCTAGACCTAGAGTAGATCCGGGAGTGGACTTGTCCCGAACCACGCAAATGTGGCCCGAGCCAATGGACGGCCTGACTGCAACAGACGACCCAACCGGCGGACTAGTGGATGGACCTCAGCCATCTGCTTCCACAACCGATGAGCAGACAACCAACAGCTTCCGACGAACAAGCGATCCTTCCCACCAAATTTTTCAAATTTGGGGGATTTCGAAGGCCATCAGGCATAGGATTCTCTCAAATACATTTTTACAGCTAGTCAAATTCTTCTTAATACCCTACAATTACAAAGTTTCAGTATCCAATGTTTTAGCCTTTAATCAAGCAAATCTGAAATAGAAATAGATAAGTTATTACAAGAATCCAAGTATGTATTTAGAGAGCTTGAAGTTTACTAGTTTAGGGTGAAACCCTTAACCCTACTAACGGACTAACCCTTAAACCCTTACCTACTCCATTTTAGCAAATGCCATCATTTTTAGAAGATTGCAAATTTGGGTTCAAAATTATTAGATTTATTTTGTATAAATTCAAACTAAACATGTTAGACAATATAGATTGCAAAGGTCATAAAATCAAAAAAGCCACAATATCATTGATGAATGATGAAGTGAAAGATTATAAGGTTTAAGGGTGAGATTGACTTAAGTATTTTGAATTCTTAAAGTTCCATTGTTTCGTCATTTAGCAAAATGGATTTCAGCCATGTTTTAATGAATTTATTGTTTGATAGGATTTGATTAAAGTTCCTTTTAAACCCTAAATGCCCGAAACAAAATTCAGGTGTTCCGAAAACTTTGAAGTTAAATAAAATCGAACCAAAATACCAAATTGCTATTATTAGTAGTTTATATTTTAATTATTTGTGGAAAATTATTTTTGGAGTCTCGTTTTAGGATCAACAAGGTGAACAAGCCAATCTTATTATCTTAAAAATGAATGATTTTGTTTTTTCTACTGAAGACTTTGTACAAGGATGCCCATTGCAATCTTCACTTCCCGTAGTGTAGAGGGTTCTTGGAAATGAGCTTCAAATACTCTAGATCTAAAGTCTTTGAGGAAAAATCACAATAGAAATTCATTTAAAAAAATCAAAGAAGAGATTTTGAAAAAACATAAGTTCATTGGGTTTGTGCTTGCTAAGCCCTATAATTTTTTTAGTGACAAACATCTAAGAATTTACATGCAAATAGAGAAATGAAAAAATTTCATATTTTTTACACCCTCATGATCAAACATTCAAATCTT
This sequence comes from Straminergon stramineum, assembly GCA_963920665.1. Lineage (NCBI taxonomy): Eukaryota > Viridiplantae > Streptophyta > Bryopsida > Hypnales > Calliergonaceae > Straminergon > Straminergon stramineum. Next base: position 15,967,289 of record OY987273.1, read on the forward strand.
TCATTCTGAAAATGATATTGTTATGGGTTTTTTTCCTATGTAATCTCTAACATGTCTAGTTTGAATATGTATCGTTACAATTCAAAAGGAATTGGTATAATTTATTAAAATGTTGAGTTTGTGTTCAATTTAGAGCAAATTTCAATTAGCTCTACACAAGCCTTGGGCATGTAGGGGCTAACATAGAATGATAGATAAACAAATCACCTTTCCTAAAAATCTAAAAATCTAAAATGTTATTGTTCTTTCAATCCTTATACGAGAGAGAAAGTTATAACACATTGACCCACCTACACAACACCTAAAGAAGACTTGGTTTTTAACTTTTAGTTTGGCATTCACAAAAACAATCCGTAAAGGACCTTAGATTTAAACCAAAAGATTTCAAAGAAGACATATTTTTATATACATAAAATGCTTTAAATCATTCTATCTTAGATTTGTTTTGTATAACTTAGAGAGAACCTTAATTTCTAAGCAATTAGAGCATGTTCTAAATTAAATAATCCGTAGAATTCATTAGTTAACCCCTAAAGGACCTAGGCCATTTTTTTGTGAAAAAACACTCAAAACCATCATTTCTATTGTGTTCATCCTAGAGACCTAAAATATACTTTTATTAGAATCTAATGGTAGGATCTTGTACTTTACTTGTCTCAAACCAAGTGGTAAGAATTTCATGAAGTTTGATCATGCAGATTGAAATATATTAGCATTCAAAGTTATTTTTTCAAGGAAATGCTTATATTGCCCAGAAAACAAGATTGTTCATAACTTTCACATCACCAATGTACATGGAATGAATCAAAGCTTCACATGTAGACAAGAATATAATTTCTAAGAGCAAAAAATTTGAAAAATGTAATTTCAAATTTTTGTGAATTTATTTTTTTGCCCTTTGATATGAAAGTTACGTTTAAGATGGTATAACTTTTGCTCCTAGGCAGCGATTGAAAGAAAAATTATATTCCCACAAAGGCACAAACCTAATCATTTTTTCTATCTTATAAGAAAGTTTTAAGAAGTTTCACTAAAAATTGAGGTCCTAGGAACTTGCCCAAAAATCCATTTTGTCCCCTGAGGGGACAATGGTCCTTTAGGGGTAAACTCCATTTCAGAATGAACGATTTTTCGTCCTCACGCTCCCCCAAAAGACCACATTCATTGGCATAACAATCTCATAGTTCACATTAGCGTGTATTAATTAGTTAGAATGTCCTAGAATCTTTAACCTACGTGTAGTGAACAAATTTTCTAAGAGTAAAACTTTGAGTGTCTTTATTGATATATTTAATTTACACTTTGAACTCAATGTTTGATCATGCATTCATGTAGAGTTAGTAATTCTAAGCCCTTCAGTAAAAAAAGAATAAATTTCAAGCCTTCCATTATAATAAATAAAAATTGAAGTGAAAAGGGCTCAAAGTCTGAATAATTAATAAATATAATAGTAAAATATGCAAAAATGGAAAACCATGTTTCATTCACTTTACATATCATAATGTTGCAATCTACATTGTCGAAGGCTTTAAAGATTCTTCCACACATTGTCATTTTCAGTTTGTCACAGTACTTTAATATAAGATGTAAATAGTGAAACATTTCCTTGCCTCTAAATTTTAAAAATAATTCTTTGGCTCTTCACTATTATTATTTATTAATGCTATGTAACTAATGTAAGTGTCAATTTTGAGTGGTTTCTTATGAAACAATGGGTTGGGAACTAAAAGGATTATATGTTACAAATAGAATCATACTTCGTTTTTGGTGTTATGGACCTCAATGTTTGTGGGAAAAAATGATTTACAAGGAAGATGCACTTTAGATTTCCAATGAAAAAATTTGAAATGGGATTTGTAAAATTTAATTTGGATTCGTCAAGTCTCTATTGAATTTGCTTTCCATCTTTCATTCCGTAGTTTGATTTTTTGAACTTTGAAGATTCACGAACTATACATTAGAAATGAAAGCCCCGTCCGCTTGTCTGCCTATTAGTCTGTCTGCTGACCGCTTGTCCGCTAACCACTCGTTGATCGTCCGCTAGTGGGCCGTCTACCAGGCAGACGGACCTCCTGTTCGCTCCATTTGTCCGAATTGTGTGATGTAACAGGTTGAGACATTCTAGCTGTTGGATCTTCCCATCCACCGTTTGCCGTCTACCCGTCTAATTTGAATAGCAACTTCGGCCTAGGCGGATGATATAAAGGGAGGCGCGGACATCATAGTCCGCACAGTTGTTTGCCTTCTAGAGTGGGTTGATCCAACATTAATTGGTATCTACACACACCTTTCAACTTGGAGTGTGATCAATTGTAAAGGAATTAACTTAATTTACTCATAATTTTTTCATCATCTTCTAAATTTTATAATTTATAAACTTTTCATTTGAACTTTGGATTAAGAGATGACAAGATGGGTTACCATGCCTTCTAAAGGAATTCCCAATCCTTTCAAAAAAAGTACAAAGGGGAAATCACAAGGCATGGATGGGGATGCTTTTTTCGACGAATTCAAGAGAGCTAAAGAGGGTTGGCAATATGAGCCCCAAAAGGTATGGTCTTGCACAATATGCAAGCAATATGTGAAAATGTCACACATTGCAAAACTATGGCCAACAAATAACATGCAAGCATTAGAGCGACAAGTGAGACATTGGGAAGGCCCCATGAATACTTGCAAGAGTGTACATTTTGTGCAAAGGTACAAGGAGATTTGGGTAGCTTGCAATTTAGGTGCCTCTAAACCAAATATCATGAACTATTCCACCATGGCCATAGAATGGGTAGAGATTGTATTCCAAAGAGATGTTGATTGGCATACAGTTATAGGAGAGTCCAAAAAGTCCAAAATGACTTGTGATATGGCCATGATAGACACCAATTGGGTTGGTCCATGCGATTGCTTACCGGCTTGGTCTAATTGTGGTCAGTTTGGATTTCCACCAGACCAATGCCAGATGTAGAGGATGATGATGATGACAATGATGAAGAAGACTTGCCACCTCCACCTCCATTTCCAGAGGCACAAACACCTAGATGAACGTGAAGACATCGACTTCCACAATCAAATGCAAGAGGCAATAGAAAATAGTGTGGTGGATCAAGGTCAACCACATCAGCCATCATCACCACCCCTTCATTATTGTGATGCACGTCACCTCCAATATGGAGGAGGAAGTTCATGATTTAGCAATGATCCTCGCGATGATTTTTGAAACATAGGAGGCTATGGAAGCACAAGGTACACGGATTGTGGTGGTTCTCAATACGGCAGCTCGTAGTATTATCCATGGACAGGGGGGGTAAGATTCATATGGGCCTTCCGAAGCTCGTACTACAGTGGTTCAAGTCAACAAGGGACTAGAGGATCAAAGGAGAATGCACCACCTCCTCCACCATTTGGAGGTTCATTCTATGGAAATTATGCACAAGGAGGAGGTTCACATGAGAATAAACCACCTCCTCCTCCAACATTTGGTGGTCCATACTTGGGAAATTATGGACAAGGAAGGAGGTCAAGTGGATATGGGCTATATGGTGGCTTTGGTTCCACGCCTCATGATCAGAACAATGATAGTAGTTCTGATTCAGAATAAAATAGAGTGTAGTTTTGTTACTTTGGTAGAACAATATAAGATGTTTTTTGATGTAGAGGTAGGTTACAAATTTTCTAATATTGTTCAAGTGTAAATAGTGACAATCATAGGACTATGATGTCACTATCTAATGATGTCATTGTCTGCAAATACAAATCTTGCATGCATGTTAGATTTTAAATTGTATAGTTTTCTCATTCAAAGGTGAATGCTCAAATGGATCTCATGAAATTCATGATAAATGGATGAAATGCAAGTAATTAGATGAACTTTTCAGCTTTTTCACTTAACTACATTTCTAGAAGTCCATGAAGAACCACAACTTCATCAATTTATGAAGTAATTGAATGATGTGATAAGGACATTGAACTTTTGTAGAGTATAATTGTAGAGGCGATACTATAGAAGTATCCAATTTATTTTCTAAATGATAAGATATTAACCCCTAATTGCCCAATCGACTGTATATGGTCGATCTAAAATCTAGGCCCATTTCTGTGTGGGTAGTTAAATTCCTGTGATCGATTTAAAAATTTTTTTGGGTAGTTCTAAGGGATAATTATGGAAAACTTTCATTTTTCATTGAGAAAAGTACATTTTCAATTATTGAGAGGTCTTCAAAGCCATATGTGTACTGAAAGTGGAGTGTAAAGCTTACTAATTTTACTTCATTTCCTAGCTTTATGCAAAGCTTGGCTATGGTTGTTCAATCGAATGACTTGACAACATGACGAGCACGATGTCCAACACATGTAATAGACCCCCTTGTTCATCTAATAAAGTCAACTTTAAGGTTGACTTTCAAATAAAGCACTTTCTATTTTCCAATCATGACATATTTGAGTTTCATTTTATTGAAGTGTCTCAATTTAATAATCACTTATTACATTCTAAATTATGGATCATAAATAAAGGGAGATTTCAAATTGTCTTTGCTGCTAGGAGAAGGCCTTATGCAACAAAATTGTCTAGGGTATGTGACACTCATCTTATACGACATGCGATGTCAGACAAACAACTCAACATCTGAACCCCAAAATGCGTTTGACAAAACAACCCTAAGCTTGGCAATTTCATTTGATTTGAAATTTAAGAAATTTTACTTATCCATTTGCTTTGAGAATTGTCCTAATGAAAAGCTTAAAGTCTTTTCATGATTTTCACCATTGAAAATTTCAACATGTAAGTATTTATTTGAAGTTATTTGCAATATCTACTTATAAACAACAATTACATTTCAACAATTGCAAGGTAGATGGTGTTATGAGTTTTATTTTTTTTTATGTGAAATTAATTTTTTTGGAAGTGCATCTTAGTGTTCTAACACTCTTTGAAGTTGGTTATGTTACCTCCAATTCCCAAAAACATATATATGAAAATTTTTGAAACATTATGTACAAAGATAATTTACTAAAAATAAGAAATGTATATTTCCCTTTGTATAATCTCACAACTCCTAGGAGATTTTGCACTCAAAATTGGTGTGCATACTAATAAATAAGCTTTATTAACATCTATACAGTTAGATTTGGAAAAAAATATAATTTGCTTCATTGAGGATAACTACAAGCCAATGCTCTTTTTTCATAGTCAAAACACACTTGAAAAGGCTTGGACATTTAAAGGTTAACTTCTTTAAATACAAAAGAGAAAATATTCACTACATTGTCTATAGAATTCCCAATGAAATGATCCCAATGTGTTGAGGTGACCATCTGATCGAATAGACCGGTATTAGCAGACGGGCTAGCCATCCAATCAAACTAACCTAACGAGGCGGATGATTGGCCATCCACCTGATCAGACAGGCTCTGTTTGTTTGATGATGCAGACGGGAGGAGGCCGTCTACCTCATATAAAAGGGGCGGATGGGCCGTCTGCCCCTCACTTTTGCCGTCTTCCTTGCTTGCAAATGAGAGTGGAGAGCTTGGTGGCTTGACCTCCATTGCTTCCTCTCTTCAAGACGGTGAGAGTCTAATTTTTGGGGTAATTATTATTGTTTTTTTCTAAAAATTGTGACATTAATGACATTATCAGTTCATCACGATGCCGAGGGTCAAGAAGGTTGCGAAGGGAAAACAAGTGGTGCCTTCTAGTCAATACACTAGGGACAATCCCTCGGAGAGTTGCAAAGCATTCTTGATGAAATGCATTGTGGCGTTCTACGAGATAGAGACTACAATGTCCCTTGACACTAAATATGTGCGATATCAAGAGGATTGCATTGATAAATTCAAGACGGACATGAAGCAAAGGATGTTGGATGCCTTGAATGTGCCGCAATGGCCTCATAAAACAGAAAAGAAGAATTTTCTTCAATTCTTGGAGAAAAGGGTACATGATGCATTATTGAATGCCAAAGTTATGATAGAGAAGTAGAGGAAGGAGCATTGTGCAAATGATGAAGCTTTTGAGCATGTCATTATGAAAGTCGACATGTTTACAAAGAGGTGCAAACCATTTGGTAGAGAACAGAATAGAATAGGGTCGATGGGTTGATAGAACAACATGGATGGAATTGCACAAGTACAAAATACAGGTCACCTTCTAGTAGTGCTTCCAGAAACAGCCATGATCATGGCCCAAGATAACAAAGTCATGCGAGGTGGCTATGCAACAATTTGGAGCGTCCAAATTGAAGGATGCGCTCAAATTCATCCATCATGGGAGTTTGTAGCGAAAACGTCTCTCTAGGAAGGTCGATGTTCGGAACTTGCCAAGTAAGAATACAATACTGAGTCCATGGTTTTGAAGATTCCGCATGATGGAGTGATACGCTTCTTTATAGTCCATGCAAGAAAGAATGAAGGGTACTCATTTTGGTGGTACAACGGTACTTAGCGTGAAATGTTGAGAACGGATAATGATTATCTTGACAACATATCCATTCGACTATTATATAACCCCCGTATAGCAGAAGAAGAAATCCTTGCCGTTGGACGTCTCAAGCGATGGAGAGACAAACGTACAGAGCTTACTTGGGCATTGTTGAACATCATGAGTATGGTGCATGTTGTTGGACATCTACACAATGACATTTCTCCAAACAACATTATGTTTCATTTTTCCAAAGATGAGTCATGGATTTACATAGGAGTTTGTGATTGAGGGATGACTACAGTTAGTACTGATTCGAAGAAGTTGTTGTTTACATTTACTTCAACAAACGAGCAGGACAAAGCTTTGTAGAGGAGGTGGTGGGTGGATCTCAACATTACATATCTGCATAAAAGAGATGCAGATGTGGAGAATATACCAATCCTTTCCAAGAAATCCGAAGAGTTTTCAGTTGGTCAACTAGCGCAAAAGATCAACAAGGAATGCATGTCTAAGGCGTACCACAAGTTGCAACTCAAATCCAATGGTTTACATGTGATGTACGCCCATAAAGATTTTGCACTTGTGTTTCAGAGGTATTTGGAGTGAATTTCAAAAAGCAAGAGTAGTTTGTCGCAAATCATCTCCCAATTTACTTCTTCATTCAATTGGCCGATACCGGATGAACACTTCCACAATTCATATTGAACTTCAACCATGTGTCCATATCTCATATAACTCATGTTTTTGTATTTTTTGTAGAGGCAAAGTAGTACGTATGTAGATTATACAGTTACATAGCATGTATACTCTACTTTCATTATGAATGAATGTCAATGTTATTTGAATTGGAAGTGTGCTTGTAATTGATGAGCATGTTGTAAACTTCAAATTGGTAATGATTTTGGAACTATTAGAATCCTCCACATTGTTTGGTAGTATTGGCTTGCATGAAAAGTACTAAATCAGGACATTATGAGAAGTGCAATTCTTTGAGTTGATGGTTGTTGGATTGACAAGTTTTTGTTTTAAATTGTATGGTTTGTCAGTTGATCATGTATGGTTGAAGATATTGAAGAAGGCAATGTAAATGGAATCCTTAAACTTTTGTAAGTTTATCACTTCAATAGTTGAATTCAAATTAGCCTTTGAAGAACTATGGTCCCCGCGGTGTTAAAATGAGCTTTGGTGAATTGGGGTGGTTTCCATGACCTCAATTAAGTCCATTTTTTGTTATAATTTGTGGAAGTTGTGCTTCAAATAGAATTATGAAATTCTATGTAGGCATGTAGATACGTACAAGATGAATTTTCATTTTCCATTTTTTATTGTAAATTTCTATTAATTTTGTAAAGATAGAAAAATTCATAAGCTTTGTGGGAATATAATTTTTGCCACAATCAATGCCTTGAACCAAAAGTTATGACGAAAGTGGCCAAGAAGCTCCAAAAAGGGGACAAGAGCAAGAAAAAACTCTTTGAAAATCTTTGAAGTGGGAAAATACAATCTTTTTTTGTAGAGAATATACTTTTGTTGATTTGAAAAGCTTTCATTCATTTAATTTAGACTCCTTATGAGGAAGTTATAGGCATTTTGAGGACTTATAGCATCTTCATGAAAGATGATTTTTTAATTTTTTTTGTAGACCCTCAGGTCAAATGGTCAATTCTCCTCTTTAACCCCTAAATACTCAAGGGACTAGATTATGGTGTTTTGAAAACTTTGAAGTTTAATAAAACCCAACCAAATTGCTATTATTATTAGTTTATATTTTTGGAGAACTCTTTTTGAAGTCTAGTTTTAGGATCAAAAAGTTGATCTTAAAAATAAAAGATTATGATTTTTCTATTGAAGATTTTGTGCAATGATGCCCATTTCAATTTTGACTTCCCGTAGTGTTGAAGGCTCTTGGAAAAGAGCCTCAAATACAGTTGATCTTGGAGGCAAAATCAATAAATTACATTAGAAATTCATTTAAATAAATTGTAGAATAGATTTTGAAAAAATGTAAATTGATTGGGGTTGTACATGCCAGGCCCTATAACCTCATATTCTTTTAGTGAGCAACTTTTTAGAGTTCACATGCAAAAAGTGAATTGAAAAATTTTCATAGTTTTTACACCCTCATGATCAAATATTATAATCTTTCAATTTGTAAGTGATATTATTATGTTTTCTTTTCCTATGTGATTTCTAACATGTCTAGTTAGAATTTCGACAGTTACAATTCAACCAAAATTGGTACAACTTATGAAAATATTGACTTCTTGTTCAATTTAGAGCAAATTTTATCGTGTTAGCCTTGTCAGCCAGTCTGCCCATCAAGTGGACAGGGTCCAACTTTCAGTTTCTATATCCCCGGACGTTTGGGAAGCGGTGGATGCAGACGTTGGATGTCTGGGTATCCTTGCAACCCTATACTGCATGGTTGACAAATGTTGAATGTAGACATTGCAATCTTGCCAACAATGCTTAGAAATCTTGCCCATTTGTGTCAACATGCTTATTTAATGTGTGAGGTATGAAACGATCATGAAAGCATTCATACAATACTAATCCACACTACTTTTGGTCCAAGTACACGCTTTGCGATAAGTTATTGATTTTTTATTCCTTCGGCCAAGTTCCAGACTTTGGAAGAGTTACTAATCCACGCTATAGTCCCATGTCTTTTCCTAGATGCTCGCAAGGGAAAGTCTTTTTTTTAAATGTGACAAAGAAGATTCAATTTGAGTATTATTAATTCGTATTTGCAATCAGAGCCCCCCAATTTGCTTAGATATTTACAGTTAATTAGAGTCAATATACTTTTGTTTAAGGAAGTGCTTCTAGAATGAATCAAGGGTAGCTAGGGTGAATTGACCTCACTCGTCCCGAAGGGAACCTTGAAACTTTTTATTTTGCACGCATGACTAAATTATCAAATTCTGAATTCTTATTTGCAATCGCAAGCCCCAAATTAGGTAGTTGAGGTTCAAAAGATAAATTATTAAAGCCCCAAATTCAGGCTCTCTTTATTTACATGCACCCTTGGATTGACTAAAGGAGGACTAGTGAGGGTGTTAATCAAGGTTGTCTTGTCGAATATATTTTGGGGTTTTGGTGTCATATAGGACGTTTGACGTAATGTGTCATATTAGACAAACTGTCGATACCCCGTCACAACCCGTTGTGTAAGTCCATTGTTGACAACTTAGAAAAATTAAAATCTCACCATAATTATGAACCTAAATTTAGAATGTAATATTTATTCATTAAATTGAGACACTTCATCGAAAGAAAACTTAAATATATCAAAATTATAAATTTTTGATGATTTTTTTAAAGTCAACTAGACGTTTGGTCAACTAGACATCTGAAGGGCTATACTAGCTGTCATGTGACGTCTCTTTGTCACAATGTCGTGTTGTCCGGGTAGAAAACCATAGTGTCAATTCCCCCCGGCTTGGGAAATGAGAGATGGTGTTAGTTCATACGAGATTGATTAACTAATGCTATTCACCCTAACCGTTGCAACATCATTTTTAGGGATGATGAAAAGATAGAACCTCAAGCTTCATCCTTGGAAATACTTGGCTGAAAATTATTTTAATCTGTGGACATATGTTATCAAGTTCTTGTTCTATCTAAGTGTCGGATTGGGTGTTACTATCTAGAGTACATATTTTTCTAAAATTACAAATGTACAAATATGTGAAGTGGTTGAAGTACATTGACTTTACTTCAAAACTGGATTTGCCAAAAAGAGGTCATAGGTTTGAAAAACCCTAAAATTTGCAAAAATCACCATGTAAAGAGAACTTCACTTCAAATCCATTGCAACAAATTATACTGAAAAAAAAGACAATATTTTGCTTGTAATTGAATTTTGAAGGAATTTTTGAATTTTTCATTAAAAATTCAAAAATAACAAATAATGATAGCATTGTAGAATCTAATTTTATAGATGGAATCTATAAATCAAAATCTACAACTTTTATTTGTTTACAAATTCCAGAGTATACTTCCAAATGGCACTTTATAGTGATTATTCTTAAATTGTCAATTTTGGAGATTAATTTGGATGTCTATGGGTTAACAACCACCATCTCAAGGTTGAGACACGTACTATATTGGCTTTAATGGATTTGACTCCCTTGTTCTTCAAAGAGTTCAAACAACATTGTTTATTCAATTTGTTGTATTAATGTATTTCATCTACATGGAGGCATTGATATCTCACAAGTTCTCTAAGAAGAAATGATATGTCTCATGTAATGAAATGTGACATTCAACTCCTACAGTATTCAATCATTCTAAGGAGCACTATAAGGAATAGATGCTCTAGGTGATGAGTTTAAATTTCTTTAAGAGGATTGTAGGTGACATGTAATGCCAGAAGTCTAAAACTCTTGTTTCATATCAAATAGAGTCCCAACATAAGATACAGATGTTATGTTGTAGGTTGATGTAGACATAAAAATAGCGATGTTCCTTTAGATGTCACCTAGAATCTATCACATAAAACTTAAGTTTCTTATAGTAGAGAGAATAATTCCTTTCATTCGTGCATAGCTAAGAAGGCATTATCACTCATCCAGAATGGAAAGCACTCACATCAAATGCAATGACAAAGAACAAACTAAAGAGAAGGAAAAAATTTGCTAGGTTCTTATAGTAGTAGTGACATCTTGTGGTCTTTCATTTTGTCTACGTATTGTATCCTCCAACATCTTTTGCGGTACCTCTAAGTTTTTTGCTCCAACATTTTCTTCCATACTCCCATTGTCAATAAAGAAGCAAAGTGCTTTGTGAAGGTCGCCCAATGTGGATTGACCTATTTTTGACATGACTTTTTTCCCTTAGGTCATTCTAGATCTTCGCAGCTCCTTGGAAGATGAGAAATACAAAGACCTACACCTACTCTTTCTCCTTCTTGATAATGTACTTGAAATGGATGTGCCTAAGGTCTCTACAAGAATGAGAAAGGTGACTACATGGAATCTAACACTCCGAACTCCGGCAAGCACTTGGAACTAAAAGTAGGCAATGGGTTAAGTCTACAGAAATGCCTGGTATTTAAGAAGTTCAAAGGAATGGTCTAGAAGCATGCAATGCCACATTGAAAAGTACAATGATGACAAAGGGTTTGTATTGGTAGTGGCCTAGTGGTATGTCAGAGTTGACTTCATGCACCATAAACATTCATAATTGAAGGCAAGCAAATTTGTATAAAAATCTGACACATTCCATGAATGATGTCCAAGGGGCAGTTGCCATGCATTTAAGAATTTTCTAAAGAAGGGTACTCTAAAGTCCGTAGAAGGTGGCAGAGGACAAGGTTGAAATTGAAATTGACAGACTTTGCAGTAGATGATGGTTAGTGTAAAAAACGATTTAATGGTTTGGGGGGTAGTAGAGATTGGATGTGGCTGGCGGCTATTGACAGAAATTCAATAGCCATTCATTTCCCTACTTGTTAGTAGGTACTTATTGTAGACGGTGATACTTGATGGTACTACAATAGAAGTGGATGGTAGCAGTGGGCTTGGCAAAAGTAGATTTCAAAGATCTATTTTTAAAGAGGACAACAAATGCTTAGCCAACAACTAGTACTATTTCATAGTCTTGTACAATTGACGGTGATGAACCATTTGAGCTCTTTCAAATTCTCCTGAACCCCATTCCATGCTTAAGATTATGAGTCTTCATTTCCATTACTCTATATATGAGTTCTCAACATGGCTTGCATTTGACTAGATGGTCATGAGGTACCTCTTATGTTTCTTGTAGAGGATGGAAAATGTACTAGAGTTCTCAGTCACCTTCTACACTTATGATTTAGATTTGTAGAGTCCTCCATCTACGTTGAAGAAGAAAGAATGTCGGAGTTAGGTAAGATGTCAGAATTTGTCCTTGTTGTGAAATCCACAGAAGATGAAGGACATTACTAGTACCTTTACCTTGAGAACTATAGAGCATATAGGCTTCCTCTTTCCATTTTAGGTTTTTCCATTAAGATTTTGAGTCACTAGTTAGATACAAGGTTGTTCCGACGGACAACTCGACAAACATGACGTCCAACACGTCAAGTAGACCCTCTTGTTTGTCTAATAGAGTCAAACTTAGCTTTGACTTTTAAAAAAATTTCACTGTGCCCGTGAGGCCACCTGGATGCCATGTGGCAGACATGTGTCTTCCACGTAGCATCCTAAAGGGGCGCATGCATGTGTGGGCGACCTCACATTTGGGCAACTACGGGTAGGGCAACTTCGGGTTTAGGCTAGTGGGCTACCGCAGGTGTGGAGTACGTAGCAAGCTGTGAAGCAAAGAGACAAAGTGAGAACCCGAAGAGAAGTAACACCCCACAATTACCCGTGGTCACCCCCAAAGACTCGTAGTTGCCTCCCAAGGCACCTGCACATGCCCCAAAAGACCTGCAGTCCCCCCCCCAAAGGACCTGCACGCGCCCCTGAAACTGCAATCGCCTCGTCTAGGACCCCCAGTCGCCTCCTAAGACCCAAATGTGCCCTACTAGACCCGTGGTCACTCCTTGAGATCCATGCGCGCCCCTTGGAGACCGCGGGTTCAACCGGTGGTCACCCACTCGCACGCACCCCATAACCAACTCTCTCCTGCGCTCGCCCCACCTATTTATCCACTCGCCCAAGACTTTTTGGGCACCTTTCATTGAGGCTTCTTGTCTTGTATCCTTTAGTGGCTACATGCGTGAACCTTGAGTATTTACTATTTATTACATTCATCCACCCTTCTTACCTTAGTAGTTGTGGACCACCTAAACTCCCAAACGAGTTTTTTGAGCCTTACACACGACAATCATTGATGGCCACTGGAGTTAACAATGCTAGGGCATTACCTATCTCTGTTGCTGCACAGACCGCTAGGGCATTACGGAAGGCTGCCAAAGACAAACATCGCAAGCGTAGGGGCACTATTCATCGGAAGCAATTGCATGTGCTCAATAGTGAAGCCCACCTTGCTTTTAAGGGTTGGAATGAAGAACCAGAGCCTTGGACAATACAAACCTGCGAAGACTACATCGAGTGGTGCCACATCGGCAAGTTCTTTCCTTTATGGCGTCATCATGATAATCGGCACACCAATAAGGCCAACTTGAAGGATTGTGAGAATCCAACATTCCTTCAAAGATGCATTGAATTGTGGCAAGTCCTCTACAAAACCACCTTTGTAGATAGGAACGAGGTCCTCCTCTTCCTTGCTAGAGGAGCGTATGCTGAGGTCGCTCTAAACAAAGAGGTTGATTGGAGCACAATCAAGGGAAGCATGTATGTCACTTGTCCAGAGAGTGGTTTCATCCCAAGAGGAGTTCTAGCCTTTCCCGAGGGGGGACTTGGTCCTATTCAAAGTGCATACAAAATGCAAACCCCTACCACTGAGGTTGACACTGAGGAGTCTAAAGAAGATGATGACTCTGATGGTACGTGCGTCCATAGGGTCATATGAATCGTGGAGCAATCTATTTGCCCTAGTGAGGTTCAAAATGAAATTGTAGAAGGACCTGCAACATCCACGGGACAACAACTAAAGCAACCATCTAGAGTACGGCGTTCAACAACACGAGTGGGACCTACATCAATTCCAACTATAGTTCCTAATCCATCGTTGCCAATATAGCGCAAAAAGGACGTCTTCGACTTCGGGCCCGATGAGGACACAACTATGGAAGAAACTGGCCGTGTTCCCATTTCTCCATCAACAATGGGCTCGAGCCATGACATTATGACTTTGGCAAAAGCTCTGGACCTCCTCAAGACCAAAGATGTTGAAATTTCTTCACTATAGAATGAAATGAGGAAATTGCGATGTGAGTGTGAACACAAAAGTACACTCATCTCTCAACAAACTACAGAACTGCAACGCCTCTATGAGAAAGACCATGACACTTTCACTTTGTCGGATATGGATGATGCCTTTGTTGAGCAAAACCTCCAAAATGTGGACAAGGTTGTAGGGGACCTTACCAACCATATCCTTCAACATTCTCCTTTTGCCAAGTGCACTAGACGCTCCCCCATCATTCCGAATACACTTCCTACTATTGTCATAAGATATACTACCAATGACACAATTGAACTCAATGGGACCCAAGACTCTCTTTCGTTTGCTACGGTTCCATCAATTATTCAATTGGAGAAAGACCATGGACTTCAAGAAGAAAATAAGATGCTTTGAAGAAAGTTGGCTGAGTTGACTACCACATACTATCATTGGAAGGTCGCTTGCATTCTCTCCATGGATAGATCCCAACAAGTTGTGAAGGAGCTAGAGAAAGTTTCTAGAAACTTTGTTGCAAATGCTCCTCAATGTGAGAATGGACTAACGTCATGGGCATTGTTAGAGGGCATGTTTCCCAATAACATGTGCATGGTGGAATTGCCACAAAAGGAGGTCATAGATTGGAGCAAAAATGGTTGGGACCACGAAAACCAAATGTCTAGCCACATAGAAGAGAAGAAACAAATGCTCTTGTGGCCCAAGCCTGCACCTTTTGTTTTGGACCATACCAAATGTCCCATATGTCTTGAACAATTTGGCCTCGAAGCAGGTTGGGCACTAGGATCTTGTGCACATGTATACCACCCCCAATGTCTCATCGCGCAATACTTGATTAGACAATGTTGTGTGATTTGTTCAGCACCATTCCACGATCGCCTATATACCATGTTCAACTTGACGACCTACATGCCTCCTTCTTGGGAACACACACATGATACTACGGCTGACACAACCTTGTGGGGCCGAAATTTAGTTTGTAGTTGGCGAGAAGGAAAACATGATCAAGAAAAAGGACCTGCTAGTTCATAATTGAATTGGGAAACAAACCCAAACGAAATTGCCAGAGTTGCACCGAGGCTCATGGGAAAGGGGCCACAAAACGAAGGGAGGAGGGCATTCTTCTTCCAATGCCTTGGTGGATATTGGGACAAGACCTCCTCAACCTTCAAGTGGGGTCCTCATCTGCAACAACACTGTTGGAATTTAGAAGGACAAAGGGTGGCTAATCAAGATGATAGTGCCTCCCTAGAAGACTTGACTAGTATGGCTTACCTGGACTCTACGTACGGACCATATTACCAAAGTCAAGCACTTGACTACTTATTGGAAGCACATTCTCCGCAAACAACAAGGATCCTCCAAGCTCTACAGGACTCCAACGTGTTGCAATCAATTTTGAAGGCAGACAGACCAGCTTCACCAACCCGTGCAAAGCAAAAGCTTGGGGTTGGGGAAGCATCGATCTATGAACAAGGTGAAGGAAGAGGCTCTCAAAACAACCCAAATGTAATTGACTAGACATTCGTAGGAATCATGCAATTTAGCCTTACTTCCCATCATAATAGATGAGAAGTAAGGGTTAGGTTTTAGTTACACTATGTTTCTAGTTGTTTTGGCAAGTATGATGGAGTGGTTTAGGGTTTGCTTTTTTTATTCCACTTCTACGACTTCCCAGCATACCTATGTACGGCAATTCCAAATGGTATTGACTTTTATTTAATACTACCTTTTTTTCCTCTCTACCAAAGTACCAATTTCTGAAATCATATCGAGAATGATCTTTTCCAGTTCTTCCAAAAATAGTTTGTATGAATCAAATCAACAAAGCTCCAAAAAGTTGAACTTTCCAAATTAATTTCACTTGCATTGAAAAGAAAACTAGGTCACTACTCACTAGAGTGGAGCATCATTGTCCAATTGGATATTTCCTTTCATATTCTTTAAAATTGTGAGGTTCTAATTATAGGAAGCTTTTCCTCTAAGCTTTCAAGATACTTGGCCAAAGAAGGAATAAAAGGCGTTCAAATACAACATGCCCCTTTTCGTGGATGTTGACTTGTTGACTTCACATTACCATACCTTCAAATGGTTCACCCTATCCTTGGGGGTCAAAATTTTAATTCATAAAAAACATGAGTAGGCCAACTTACATATAAAACCTACTTAATTCCTCAGTATCCATTGTAATTTTCTTCAAATTACGCTAAAGCTAGAATTCTAAAAAATCCTATATACAAGGAGGAACAATGAAGCAAATCACCTGAGACAAATAAGCCCAATAAATTTCCTCGATTAATATGGTATTTTGGGCACAATCGGTTTTAGTTCTCCACTATTCATATGAAAATCATAAATACAAGTTGTACTGTAGATTTCACGAGGATATTCTCACAAAATACTATGTTGACTTTTATAGTCAAGAATCAAGAATTTCCCATCAATCCCATGTTCCTATTCGATTGTAATTATGTGCGAGAATCCCATTCCATTCATCATACCATCACCTTCTCCCAAAACATGAGAAAGACATATTCATCCATATAGAAAAGTTGTAAGATCCCAAAATGGTGTGGCATTTTCTCCCTTCCATGCACGCCACTCGTGTGCCCACACCAATTTAACTATTCTAGTACACACATTGCTTCAAGACACCATATACATTGTTTTATCTCAAAACATTGCATTTCTTTATAACACCACGATAGGCAAAATACAAAATAATCATGGTGAAAGTATTTATCCTCATTGTATTCTTAGGTATTTTATTCTGTGTTGAGGTAGTCCTTCAAAATAGGCTCCGGACCCATTTGCTGTAATTCTGCATCAGACTTCCCTATGCTAGTTCTATTCCACTTATACCAATCCAAAGAAAAACGACTTTCTACCCTCAGAGCTTTCAACTCCGATACCATCAATGGTAATCTTTGCTCATGGAACTTCACCAACTTCTCAAGTGTTGCTACTTCTCCAGCAACACTACCATATGCTAAGGAAAAAGCCAAAAGCTCTACTTTTGGAACGTGCTGGACAACGGCCTCGTAATATTCTTTTTTCTTCTCCATTATTTGAAGTTCTAGGCTTTGCCTTTCATTTTGTACCTCTTGACGTTTGCGGACAAGGGTTTCGAGTTTTGATTCCCATATGTAATAATGGTCCATTTTATGCACCTTCCCACTCTTCATTTCCTTCAAATAAAAATCGCGATTTCTTTTGAAGGAATGGAAGCCCTTGTCATTCTCTTTGATGACGTTTGTTATGGCCTTCAACTATTGCTTCAACACCTCTACGAAAGTGGGATTCACTTCTTGCTCCTTCAAATTTTGCAATTGCTCGTTCTTTGCACACAATGCTAATTTTGCACTTTCTATTTTGGCAAGCAACATTGCCTCTTCATGTTCTGAATCGCTTCCTCCACCACTCCCATCACCCTCTTGCAAAACAGGGTCCACTTTCCTAGCCACCCCATCATCCATGCCTTCTTCGTTTGTGTCTTGTACTATGATGGGCTCTTGGGCTGATTGTCCACTTTGGGCGACTCCCACATCCATAGCTGGCCTAGATTCTTGTATGGCAACCTCCTCGTCATCATTGTGGAATGAATATCCATTGTATTCATATGTGTGTTGATCAAAGCTAGAAGTCTCTGACCAAACCACGCTTTCATCACGAACAACTGACTTCCCATGCTTCACCTTGGATAAAATCTTCTTTACATCCATAGGTTCATCTGGTGGTAAATTTTTTGTAGTCTCTAGAATGATCACAATAGGGACCTCCTTCAATGTTGACCAATCCACCTCCTTCTTCAACACATATTCAACATACACCATTCTCACAAGAAAGAAATAGAAATTGTCGTTTCAGTAAGTTGAGTCCTCCAAATACAAGTGCTTCCAAACCTTACAACATCTAAGTATGAAGCCCTCGTCTTTGGAGTATGCAAGATTTACTTTGTTTTGCTTTAGATGTTCTTTGTGCCGACACAAGGGAAATAACTTGTTGATGTGGCACCAATCTATGTATTTGCAAACTGTTTTGTAACTCCAAGGCTCAGGTTCATTTCTCCAACCTTTAAATGCCTTAATCTTTAGATGGATCAAAATGGCCACACGTTTCTTGTGAATTTTACCGCACCGTTTCCGACCCTTATCACAGATGAGCTTCATCTCTTGTCGTGTAAGGTGTTTGATTGTGGCAAGCATCAATGGTGGAGGCTCATTCTCTATAGTGCTCAATCTATACAATCAATTGTACTCAGATAATATGCCAAATACACCAAGCCTAAAACCTTGTTGTACAAACTTAAATCTATTACCTCGTGGTAATTCACATTTACAAATACATCAATATAAACATTTACAATCACAATCAAGTTTCAAACAATTCTGCGTGATTTACAATCAATGGATGAAAGTGACATGAGGAGAGATAGAATATCCTCCTCACAACACCCACCTCCCCTCTCAAGCCTACAATTAGCAACTTCTAGGTGGATAAAAGACAAGGCGCAAAAGGGAAAGACGGGAGACTACGGGTTTAGGCTCTGATTTTGTACCTGCAGTTGCCTTAGGGCGAGCGTGGCTCTAGATGGGGCACGTGCGGGTCCACAGGGGGGGGCTCATGCGAGTCGGGAAGGCAACCGCGGGTCTAGGACCACCGTCAACGACCGCGGGTGATGGCAACTGTGGATCTGGGGCGACCGTGAGTGAGGGGAATCCCAATTGGGGGCACATGTGGGTTTGGGGCAACCGTGACTCAGGGGAGCGTGCGGGTCTGGGGCAACCACGGGTCCCAAATCCCCAACCGTGACGGCACATACCTTCACTGAATAGTGAAATTAGATTGCCTTAACAATTAGATTGACTTACCCCCAAATGAACTATGCAAAGAATTCATATTCAAACCCAAATGCATGCAAGTAGGTGATGTGTATGTACAATACTCAATATTTTGGGTCCAAACATGCACTTCACATTAAAAATAGTTTATACACTTGCATTGCTTTTCCAAAATGAGATGCACAAAAGGTGGCCAGCGTTACTATTCCCGCTAGAAAACTATTACATCAAATCCTATAAGAAGACAGAGTCCCGAAAGACGAATTCGGGTGGTTTCATGAACCATGGTTTACCCATGAGGAGGTCCACCACTTATGCACATGTTGGTCTTCTATTAACATTAGGATCACCTACTTCATGTAACTTCATGGCAAAGTACCTTGATGACTCATGATTTCTAAATAAGTCCTTGTTGTATTCAACCATGTGTTCTATGTTCATGCGTTGGGTCAACTTTCCAATCGAATAAGAATTGGATTTCACCAAATATTTGTAGGTCACTTTCATCACATCTAGACTCGTATCTGAACCCTCTGGCCCAAACAAATAGAACAACTTTGGAGCTGCCCACCAATGGCCCATCTTCTCAACATCAAGTTTTTCTTGTTTTTCATATCCAAAATGCGAGGGAGATCTTTCTTGAATACGACTTGCAATTCCCCAATCACAAATCTCAATGTTGATCTCTTCGTCTGAGAAGGGGGGATAATGCAACAATATGTTCACAGGTAACAATTCACTATGCAACACCTCTGTATTGTGCACGAGACTTGTCACATAAACCAGGGCCCACGCCAAATTCGCCTTGTGTCTTCGAAAGAGGCTAATTTCTTTTTGTTGTTGGCCTGTAAGTTGCTTGACCAACTTGATTTCATGCCATTCTGCATGTGGCACCACCTTCTCATTCAAATGAAGCAACTCTTTGAAATTACCACCATTCCACCACAAAGTGTATGCTTCCATTGTTTGGTCATGGAAAACTAGGAATTTAATAATGGCCGGATGATTCAACGGGCATACCAAAGCCTCCACTAACCATTCCACCCTCGCATCGCATTTGTTCCTTTGCTTTGACAATTTCCCCAGAAAATGTACATGTGCTGGGATCGTGGACATTCCTTCAATGCATACCTTGCGCACCTTTGCATATTCTCCTTGACAGTCAAATCCAGTAAGTGGGACCACCTTGGCCTTTGAGTGGACCCACATGATACATGAACCACTATCTCTTGTAAATGCAACCTTGAATGCATCCGTCTGCCACCCCATACCCCTAGCTTCAGACCTTGACAATCTTTTTGCTGCAATTTGCCACCAATCCATCTTCTCACGGAACTCCTAGGCCCTATCCGTTTCTCCAAATCCAGGCACTATAGGTCACAACTCAAGCATCAACTTGTTGGTGTTGAATATACCAGTTTGTAGGCAATTGCCAATCCACGTTTGCCATTGGTTGAAATACACTTCATCCACATCTGCATAGTCCGAAGATTCCTTGCATTTCCTTGTAATACATTCGTCCAACTCATCCTTCAAGGATTGGATGCCTGCCTCTTTATTTCTCAAGTATTTCCTCTCCAAATATTGTACACTTTTTTCCTCATACCATTGGAGACAAGCCTCATGCGCATAGGTCCTATATCGTGTTGGAGGATAGGTAGGGTCCTTATCGTGTGCTGTCTTGGACTTCTTTGTCTTGGATGGTCTAGCACCCCCAATTACCTCCTTGGTAGTTATATCTACAACAAATGCTACAGGATTATCAAGGTCCTTGTCCCAAGCCGATATCCAACGTGTACTACTTCCTTCCTTTGAAATAGACATGGTCCTCTTTTGAAAAACAAGGTGTTCTTGACTTGAACTTGGAGAGAAAAATGGGCAAAAACTTCCCCTTCTGAAATCACCTTGGCCCACGAGCACGCATTTAGCCACTTAAAGGTGGATGTAAGCCAATGCGCAAGACCAAGAATGGCGACCGCGGGTCTGGGTGACCGCTTAAGTACTCGAGGTCGCCTTGGGGCGCGTGCAGGTCTAGCACATGCGAAACGGGCGACCGCGAGTATGGGGCGACCACGGGTATGGAGGCGACCGCGGGAGGGGGTGACTACAGGAGGGGGTGACTACGGGTTCCAAAGGTGCTCGCAGATGTAGGCGACCACGGGTTTTGGGGCGATCGTTGGTGTAGAGGGCGCCCATTGGTGTGGGGGCGACCACGGGTCCAAAAAGGATGGACCACCATAAATAATAGCAAAAAGAAACCTTGATATGGGGTAGAAACATTGGCATCACAACTTCCCACTTCTATTTCGCTTGTTTTCAAATAAAATCATAAGACCACTATGATATGGTCTAGAATGTGGAATTAGATTTTGAGTTGTTCCTTTATGGTTCCAAAAATATGTCTACAATGTTCACAAAGAGAAAAAAAGGAATGGGCCAAAAGGGAAAAAGAGAATCAGAAATACAAAAGTACTTGATGTGATTGACTACTATTGAAACAAAAAGGGAGAACTTGAAATACCTACATTCTACCATTGCATAATAATATTATAGAGGTTACTTTAGAAGTGTCTAAAGTCTTCTTCTAATTTCTTCAAGTTTGCTCTACATTGAACATGAATTCGGCTTTTTCACACAACCCTAAACCCTTTTGGGGTGGAAAAGGTCATAAATGCAAACATACATGTTGCAGAGCACATTGAAATGAACAACAAATTAAGCGTAAGCACATCAAGTCAAAAGATTGTTGTCTTTGATGAAGACATTGTTCAAACCATCAAGGGTGTTTGAATGCTATCATTTCTTTTTTTTGCATGCCAATCCTTCAAAATTGGTCACCCACAACATACAAGAAATTTCTAAATGGACAAGTGGGACACCCTCGAAATCATCTTTCTTAGACGTTGTAAATTGTTAAGTTACAAATTATAGATGCGGTCTTCGAAAGTAAACTTTCCAAGGAAGACCACCCCTTCTTACACTACAAAATTTACAAGATGAAGAGATGCTCTTCTATCCTGTATAGAGAGTTTCTATCATTTATGGACTCAAAATTAGCCACCTGATCGTTTAAAGATGAAGAAGCCTCACATGCAAATCCTTATACAATGTACGATTTCTTTGGCTAAGTACTCTATAGAGGACATTCAATATGTTCTTGTAAAAGCTATCCAAGGTTTACTTAAACTTTTGTATACAAAAAATAATCTCTCTCCAAACAAACAAAATGTCAAGTTCGGTTACTCCGATAGGTGAGCGGGAAACATCATTTAATTCCCAAGGTTTCGGAGATGTACTAAGAGGGTTTAGACGGTCAGTACTGAGTTTAGAACGGAGATGTATGAGGTGCAATGTTGCACCACACACATCTCCGTTCTAAACTCAATACTAATTTCTTATAACTCTCATAGACCATCCCCTAGACCTTGAGAATGAAATCACCTTCCCTCCCACATACCACATGGAATTTGCTTGACGTCTTTTTTTTTCTTTTGGTAGGTTGGCTACAAGAACCAAACCAAATTGATCTCATTGGGGATCAAACCCAAGACCTCCACAAGAACAATGACTTCCAGGAAGCCAATAACTTCCATGCATCACCCGAAGATGTCTTGAAGACCCCAAGATCCTAATGAAGTGACTTGTTCTTGGATGTTAAAAGTTGAACTCATTATATTTATTAAAACTTCTTTGGATTGGAAGGCACCCCCCCACCCGCGGTCGCCCCCTATTCCACCAAATTGGGCTCCACACCACCAAGACAGAAGACCGTGGCCCCACTTGCGGTTGCCCAAGACCTGAAGTCGCATCCCACCTACAGTCGCCCCCCATTCTACCAAATTGGGCTCGACAACACTAGGACCTAAAGTTTCCCCCACTCACGGTCGCCCAAATTTCAACTTGCACCCCACCAGTAACTGCCTCTATCATAAAGACACATCAGTTGAGAAACCAATGTAGCAGAAGTAGTGAGCCACCTCCACCACAAATGAAGTTAGACTTAATAGCGTCATATATACACTAAAACAGACCTATCCTTCAATGTTGGTAGCTAGTTAATACTCTACAATCAATCTATAAATACAGAATTATAGTAAGTCTAATTAGACAAATTGAAGAGGGTTTTCCAAACCCTAAACCCTAAACCCTATAGAAAAACCATGGACCTTCTCCATGTATGCCACCCCAAAAGTAATGTACTTCTATTTTTTAGGGTGGATAAAATGATAAACACATGTGATTTGCTTTTCATTATATGTCATAAAAAAGTTTGAACTCCTAAACCTTGCACTTGTAAGATATAAACCATTGAAGTTGTCATTTCCTAACTTGTTAATCTTCAATAAATTCAATATTCATTCACCCCTTCAAATGTGTTTTAAATCCCCTTAATGTATCAAGGGGAAGACTATATTGAAATTCCTATGTTCGAGGATGGAAAATGAAATGATGAGGAGAAGGGCTTCCCCAAGTCTCCATTTCGTAAACCACTTCTTATGTAGATAAAAAGATTTCTCTTCATGCATCCCACGATTTCAGTATTTTATTTGTACATCGTTTCCCCCAAAGGGAAGGTCTCCTCCAAATGTACTCCCTCTAAAAATTAAAATAGGAAATGGTCATGTTGAATTTTACATGAGCACGAGGAAAAAAAAATGTCAAGGAGAAGAGCTTCCCCAAATCTCCATTTTTTAAAACCACTTCTTATGTAGATAAAAAGATTTCTCTTCATGCATCCCACAGTTTCAGTATTTTATTTGTACATCATTTCCCCCTACAAAGAAAGGTCTCCTCTAAATGTACTCCCTCCAAAAATTAAAATAGGAAATGGTTACGTTGAATTTTACATGACCACATGGATGGATGAAGAAGAAATAAAATGTTAGGAAGAAGGGCTTTTCCAAATCTACACTTCCTAAACCAATTTTCTTTCTTTCTTACTTAATTAACTTTTGATGACTTAGTATTGAATGCCTCAGTCTTAGGATTTTCTGGAGTTAATCCTTAGAAAAGGGGGGAGCAGTATTTGAAATGTTTGAACACCTTCCCTTCAATTTGTAAGGGGGGAAACTCAAACTCATGTTTTTTGGCGCCCCTGACCCGTGGTCGCCCCATACGCAACCGCCCCCATCGTCATGAACTGGAAGACCTTTCTAAATCTGAGACTTGCGGTGGCCCCATTACCCACAATCGCCCAAGAAATGACTTGTGGTCGCCCTATATGTAGCTGCCCCTATACCCGCGATCGCCCCATTACCTGTGATCACCCAAGAAATGACCTGTGGCCGCCTTATATGCAGCTGCCCCTATACCCGCGGTCGCCCCATTACCTGCGATCACCCAAGAAATGACCTATGGTCGCCCTATATGTAGCCACCCCCCTATACCCACGGTCACCTAGCACTTGAGGTCTCCTTCCAGAAACTCTAATTTTTCCTGAATGGTAGTTTTTGGACAGTGGGACCTAGACCCGTGGTCACCTAAGACCCGCACACCCCCTCTTCTCGTATGCGCCCTAGGCAACTTCGGGTACTTAAGGGGATACTGGATTCCCAAGTTGCCACTTCCTTCGTTGCACCGCGCCTTTCATCCGCCTTGAAGCATCTAACTATCGGTTCGTTGGTTGGAAGTTTGGGCACCTACACGTGCTGTGGCTTTCACGTTTACGAATTCATTTCTTCGATTATCTTATCGACAAAAGTCTAGTTCTCTTTACGCTAGAGTGACATGACAAGATGACAAAGAAGAAAGGAGATCGCCATAGCAAGCAACAACGTGACCTTCTTGACCCAGTGGCTAAGGCATATCGGGGATGGCATCATGTAAATTCCGATTGGACCTTGACAACTTGCAAGTTATTTGTGGATTGGTGCCATATCGACAAGCTATTCCCTTCCCATCAACTCATTCACCATGTGAAGCAAAACCAAGCAAATTTTCATTACTGCAAGGATGATGCATTTGTCCAAAGATGTATTGAAGTGTACTGAGCATTGTACAGAAAGCGAAAAATTCCACGGAGCGAAGTTTCAATGGGCATATGCCAAATGGTATATGCAGAGTTACAATTGGGGAACATGGTAGATTGAATGACCTTCAAGACATCAAAGAATGTCACGCTTCCAACTACAAAAGACATTCCAAGAGCGGGTCCTTCAAATAATCCTCGGGATGGGATAGGGCCCAAAAAGAACATTATAGAAGGAGTGGCAGATGAGGATTATGTTTGGTCAACGTCGACTGGAGAATCGGACTCCGATGAAGAGCCATTGCCTAAACCTAGGGATAGGATGGAAGATACATCAATGGAAGAAAACTTATCGTTGGTGGTATCAAAAGAAGGCAACATGCAACAGACCACACCAATGTATGGAGAACCTTTTATGTTTGTGGAACCAATAGGGGTCCGTCATCCTGAAGATGACGAAGTGTTCCATTATGTGCAAGCTCGCTTTTAGGAAATTAATGAAGATAGGTTGGATGGGGAGAGTGAAGCCGAAGAAGAGATTCCTTTGACCTTGATGAATTTGCCTTCCATGGAAGGATTGTGTGAAATGGAACAAGAACATCAAGGTGTACTTGGAGAAGACAATAATCGGTGAATGAAAGAATCCTATAAAGTGGAGTTGGAGATGCTTTTAAAGGATCTCGAAGAAAAAGAAAAAGAGTGTGAGATCATCGAGAAGTGGAGCACACAAGAGATTCAAGTTGAGGATGTGGGCACCCTCAAAGAACTAATTCAAGCTGGACAAACTCGTTTTGCAGCCCAACAAAGAGAAATGGAACAACTGGAACAATTTTACCTCAAGTTCAATAAGGGAGAAGATAGAGGATCCAATTCAAATGTCAATCATGTTATGGATGAACGGCTTCAAACAATAATGGAAAAATGTAGGATGGAAGAAAACAACCTTGCCATTGAAAAAGGAGGTGTGAAAAAGGCAAGATCGACATTGAACTACTTGAAGGAGATGAAGGATGCAGATCCTATTGACTGTTCGTTGCAGTTGGATTCATTGTCTGTGGATGTTGAAGATTTGTCATCCACTACGGAAATAAAGAAGTTGAAGATGAAGTTAGCTTCTGTGAAAAGATTGGAACAGAAGTTGGAGGAAAAGTTGTCATGGCCAAAGGCACACATCAAGTTCATGTCATTGTTCAAGAAGTGGTGGATCCAAAATAAGATGTGGAACCATGACTTGACTCTTTTGAAGAGAGAAGAGAGAGTGGCAAGAGCCCAAATAGAACTAGAAAAGAAGGAAAGGGAAGAACAAGGGGAAATGGATGGAGTATAAATTAGGTGGCTCTTGTTTCTTTTATGACTATGTACTTCTTCCAAGATATATGAAGAAAAAGGTTTTGTCCTTATTTTTGTTGAAATACAAGAATGTTTATTTTTATTTTTTGTGTATGAAAATGTGATTGCATTTGGATCCAAAGTTTCAAACATTTGAATTTTTGACAAATTTTGATGATTTCAAGGTATGTGAATGTTAATTTCTTGCAAAATTTGTGTAGTGTTTTAAAAAAAAAAAAGAATTCTAGTAACTTTGAGTCTACACAAAGAACCCTCAATAAATTTAAGTTTCATCATCGATGAGAGTTTCAATATAAGTTCATATGGTTGTATTTTTCTATATTTTAACATATGGTTTAAACATATCGTAAATGACAACATCCCCATGCCCTTCAACCCGTGAATGTATGGACTCTTCTTGAGATTTATAATTTGGGAAAAAACATCATAAAAAGGTACTCAAAAGAATACTTTTGGAATTGATAGAGAAATGGAAGTTATACATTTTGAGTTGTGGATTCCATGTATATGGTTTGATCAACCAATGTTGTCCCCCATTTTTCTTTTTAATTTGAAAAAGAAAGTTCTTAATTTTTTCCAAATTTGAGTACAAGATAATTCTATTTATTTTTTATTAAGTTTGTTGGAATGGATTTGAAATGAGTTTCCCTTCATGTGGTAGTTTAAAAGAAATTGTATTCTTTAAGTCTATGACCATTTTCCATAAAATCTTTTTTTGAAGTATCTATAAATACCACGTCAAACCCTTGGAGAGCGTTTAGGGTTTAATAAAATATCTATCTAGACTAGGATGACTTTCATCTAGAAACTTAGCGATGGAACACTAATGGGATAACAAAAATGGCCTTGGATTCTAAGCGTAAGCGTGGTCACCCTTCAAGTACCCGAAGTCGCCTCCTAAGACCTGCAGTCGCCCTTCAAGTACTTGAAGTTGCCTCCTGAGACCTGCGGTCACCCCCCCTTCTACTCGAAGGCCCCCCCCCTAGACCTACAGTCGTCCTACCGTGGACCCACAGTCGCCCCCCTTGGACCTGCAATGGCCCTTTGATCCGCATGCGCGCTCCTAGTGCAAACCGTCGACCCGCATTCGCCCACGGGGCGAGTGCGCCTATTACGAGGTCACCTGTTTCCTGCACCCATTCTCGCTCTCAATGGGCGACTTGTGGTGCTAGCAAGATTGCAGTATAAAGTTGAAGGCCCAAACTTTGGTTTTCACCTTGCTTCGGGGATGAACTCATGGCTTGAATCTTTGAAAGAGGCTTCTTGCGGATGTTTGGTTCTTTGGAGGGCAACGACTTGGTTTGAGTGGTTTAAAAGACCGTTCAAAGCAAGTGGCTTTGCCATTCTTTTTTCTAAATCAAGGCTCTGATTCATATGATAATATGGTTTGAAGAACAAATAGGCGAGGAACAATATGGCTGGTCAGGGTGAGGGGAGGAGGACTACCATTAACGATACAAGGAGAGCCACGAAGGAGTGGGACCCTTGGTTGGTTATAGATATTGACTGTCAATTTGCGGGAAACACACGATTATGTGTTTTCTATGGGTGGACCTCTGTGTTTGTATGAAAGCAGGCATTCTGTCACTTTGGATTTGGCGGCAGGAATGCATCAGAGCGATGTAAGCAGGGTTGTTCTGTCGAACACATTTTGGGGTTGGGTGTCGAGTTGTTCGTCTGATATCACGTGTCATACAAGACGAGTGTCGTGTATATATGACAATTTTGACGAATAAAGCCTTATCCTAACAGCAGAGATAATTTGAAATCTCATTTTATTTATGATCCATAATTAAGAATGGAATAAGTGATTATTAAATTGAGACACTTCAATAAAATGAAACTCAAATATGTCAAGATTGGAAATAGAAAGTGTTTTATTTGAAAGTCAACCTTAAAGTTGACTTTATTAGACGGACAAGGGGGTCTACTTGATGTGTTGGACGTCGTGTTCGTCGTGTTGTCGAGTTGTTCGGCCGAACAACCATGGATGTAAGAAAATCCCATGGGTAGTATTGGAAAAGTTTAGGACTTGTCGTCGAGTTGTTCCGAAGGAAATGAGCTTTGAACAAATGCATGAGGAGGTTCCAAAATTTGATGTTGTAGATGAGATTGTGGTAGAGCCTATGTTAGAGGGGGGTAGGGAGAGGTCAGAGGAGCCTAGTGCTACGAATGAACCAATGCTCCCTATTACCGATTCAATAGATTCTACTTCTCAAACAATTTTGAGAAGGAGGAATAACCCTTCCATTTCTAGGCAAACTAGCATGGATGAGGCATCACAAAGTAGCACGAGAGCAAAGTTGGATACCATGTGGGCTTCCTTTTTTTATGAGGCTAGCATCGCGTTCAATGTTGCAAGCCATCCTGCCTTTGTGAAAGTAGTGAAAGAGACAGCGGCATCAGGACTACGATACCAACCGCCCTCATACAATGCTTTGTGTACAAGAATGATAGAGCCAAAGAAGGAAAGTGTTTCTAAAATGGTCACTGAGTGGACAAAGCACTGTATTGAAGTTTACGGAGCGACTATTTGTTTGGATGGTTGGTCTGATACTAATAGCCGTCCATTATTGAATTTAATCCTTGTATGTCCTACGGAGGATGTGTTTCTTAGATCGGTGGACACTACGGGGGAGAAGAAGGACATTGCATACACAACCAATATGATGGTGCAATACATAGAAGAGGTTGGCCCCAAAAACATTGTCCAACTATGTACGGACAATGCCGCTATCATGATGGGGACTTTGAAGGCGTTATAAGAGAAATATCCTCACATGTATACCCAAGGATGCGCAGCACACATTTTGGACTTGCTTTTGGAAGAGTGGGCAAAGGATGTCAAGGTGAAGAGAATAGTACAATGTTGTACGTAGATAGTAAAGTACATCAAGAGGTACCATTCCACATTGGCTCTCTTCCGAAAGTACTCCCCGGACAAGGCATTGCAAATGCCTTCTCAAACACGCTTTGCAGTGAACTTCCTCATGATATCACGTGTGGTGGAGTGCAAGTCAACATTGATTCAAGTGATAATGGATGAGACATATGTGCAATTTGAGGCTAGTTTGGAATGTTGCCAAAATGGAGATATATTGGAAGCGCGAGCCACTATAGCGCGGAATGACATTCATGTGAAATCTTTTTAGGTGGAGTGTGATAATTTTTTGCACATGGTGGAGCCCGTCCTTATTGCTCTCCAAGTGTTTGATGGGAAAGCCTAGGGAGTGCCTAAAGCTTGGTTGGTTATGAAGACTCTTCAAGAGCATGTGTGAAGCTTGAGAAACGAACCTTTTTTTCTAAATGATGAAACTGCGATAAACTTTGAGAAGCATCTCGAGACTCATTGGAAATTGATGCTCACAGACCTTCACTATGCAGGGGCACTCGTAAATCCTTTCTTGATTGAAGTAGGAACCCTTCATAACGACGGTGTAGCCAAAAGAGCCTTAAATCCGGTGCTTCGAAAAATGAGCGAGTCATTGGGATTATCATACATGGAGGCATTGTAGGAGCTCACATAGTTCAAAGAGAAGATAGGCCCTTTTGACCCCTTAGAAGAGGCTCTTGATATTACACAATGTAAACTAATGCCTCACCAATGGTAGAATCTTGTGGGTGCTAATGTTCTTCCAAAAATTGCAATGAGAGTTCTATCTTTGACATGTTCAGCATCATCATGTGAAAGGAATTGGAGCATGTATTCGTTTGTGCACAATGAAGTGCAAAATTGCCTAACCACATCCAAGGCGGAAGCATTGGTGTATATCTACACCAACAATAAACTTGAACGTGAGAAACGTGGACGCAATCCTTCAATGTTCTACGAAAAGTACCTTGAAGATGGAAATACCTTGGAAGAGAATGAGGAGCCATTAGGTACAGGATCATCAGGGGATGGCGACCTAGCCAGAATGGCTTAAGCTAATGAGAATGTTAGGTTGGCAGAAGAGCGCCTACGTGAAAATATTTGGGCAGAATTGATTCATAGAGAAAAGAGTCCTCTACGGAGACACAACTATGGAAATACATTTACAACTGAGAATAATATGTACTACTTTGAGGAGGAGGAGGTTCAACGTGCACCGCGAAGGCCCTCGCAACCCTATGTCTCTGCTAGGGATAGGAATGTACCTCCTCCAATAAATTCATCGCCGACAAGGGCAAGTAGTCTCGACAACCCCAATGAAGGCATAAATAGTCCAATGCCCACAAGAGCTGAGGAAACAAGATCTCCAAATGTTGTAGATCAGGGTTCTACAAGGATAATGAACCTATAAAGTGCAACTCGAGTTGCTGAGGTAAATGAAAGGCAAGCGGAGGCAACACCGCCAACACACGTCGAAAATGTTGTGCATACAAGCGTTCCACTTTCTCCATTATGGAGCCCCTTAAGAACAAAAAATGTGGAATATGATTTAGACTTGCCTTTGCAAGCTGTTTTGAATCAGAATCGTACGGTGCCCTTAAGTGGAGGAAGAAACACAAACAATGCTAGGGCAACTAGGTCTATACCAACCCGTGCAACTAGGCCACCCTTGCATAATAGTCCTCTTAGGGCAGTTGATAATAAAGTCCATGCCTCAATTCCGCAACCCACTCAACCCTCCTCAATTTTTGGCCCTGGAGAATCATCCTTGCTTGTGTGTGAAGGCACAAGAAGACAGAAAAAGCGATTGAAGAAGACGTAGGAGAGGCTGCAAAGAAATCCCAAATGACAAAACCATGTTGTCCAAAGATTCATCATGGGTGAAGCCAATTCCAATCGAAACATCGAGCAATCTAGTAGAGGCGGACGACACCCTGCATCCAACCTTGATGGAACAAGAGATGCATTGAGGTTGACTAAACGATTGGTGCAAACTAGCAGCGATGGCGTCGTGGATAGTGAAGTGCGGAACGTGAACTCAGAGGTAGAACATGAAGTGCAAAATGAACGAGTACAAAGGGAGGACAACGAGAATGATAACTGTGATGATAATGAAAGGGTCGAGGAGTCGGATGATGATTTTGACCCTGACGCTGATGAGGTGCCAAGTGATTACACATTTTCATCGTAATTTTATAAATATAGATTTAGAGGTAGTGAAGTGGTAATGTAATGCTTTTGCATAATTTTGGTGTGTTGAAGTTTTCTAGCTTAAGTTCATAGGCAAATAGCTTATAGATGAGTTTTGTGTAGTATCTACTTTAGTATGAAAGCATGATAGTGTTAGAATTACAAAGTTTTGTTCATTGTCTTTAGTATAGACTTCTACAGGTATAGACGTGGAGATCTTAACAAAGTTCATGGAAGTACAATTGAAGTAGAAGTTCATTTATAAGATTGGGTCACTACTCTATTAGTGTATATAACTTATAATTACAGTAATACTAATTATCCTTACTTTTTTCTTGTTTTTGTATCTATTTTTGGTGTAATTATTATATCCAATTGTGATATTGGCTTCTACACTTCAATAGGAGTAGAAAATTTGAATTAGAAATTCCCAACCATATGTAATAAAAAAATGTAGAACTCGGAGGCTCCTATGAATGAGTGAATGACCACAGAATGTGAAGTACTTAATTTAAGGCTTAGGAGAATGCAATGGCACATGGAAACTGAAGGATCCTAAATCGTGAGCAAGATTGAAATGGTCGTTATATCCATGTTTGCAATTGCAACGGCACACAAGGTTGCTCTTAACCTTTTACGGATGGACTAGTAAGTATGAAAATCATCTCCAATGGAACTATGTGATGTGATGTACTTGCCTTTCCCCTCACAAAAATACTCATTTCCGGTATGAGGACTCAATAAGATCTCTCTTTTGGGACCCAATTTTCAAAGATGGACAATTGCATTTATGTCGTATATTAGAAGTTCTTATCATCTACGAAACAAAAGAAATTCCTTGCGTGTGGGATAAAGCGAAGATCGCCCTTTTCCTTACACCTGCGGTCACCTTTATACCCTTAGTCGCCCTAGGTTGGACCCGTAGTTGCCCTAGATTTTGGACCCATACTTGCCCTCATTCTAGGACCCACGATCACCCCACCGTACTTGCAGTCGCCTTGGGTTGGTCGCAGTCGCCCTAGGTTGGATCCACAGTTGCCCTCATTCTAGGACCCGCGGTCGCCCCACCTTACCTACACACACCCCACCCACAGTCGCCCATAGTGACGTGGTCAAAGCTTTCTACGTCACTGTTGACAACCCGCCACGTAAGATAAAAATTTTGGCTGCCTTGCTCAAAAACCCTAAACCCTAATTTTGCGCTCGTCAAATTTGTCTCATATATGTGACACTCATCTTATTCGACATGCAACATCAGACGAACAACTCGACACCCAAACCCCAAAACATGTTCGACAAAACAGCCCTAGTTAGATACTTCAATGGTAGATATGTCGTATGCAGTACATAGTGTTTCACCTAGTGTAAGTCCTCAAGTTTCTCTAGTCCCTCTAAAGCTTTCATTATTTCATGTTTTGAAGGTAGAGAAATTAGATCCAATCATAGAACTATCTAGTGAATCAGAAGGAGAGTCTCTAGAGTTGGACTTCAAAAATCTTGGATGTTCTATTGGAACTACAACCAACAAAAGGGCCATGTTGAGCTCTACATTTAGAAGTCCATCAAATAGTCAATTACAGTCGTCATTGTCTTGTCCTTTGCTGCATCCATATCTAAGTAGTAGAGTAAATATAATGGATTGTTTGAAGAAACTAGCCAATGTGCATCAACCTCAAAACAAATTGTCTACGATGGATTTGAGCATCGTAAAGCACCACTATGTTGCTTGTCTTTCATCAATATTTGATGGAGATATCATTTTCAAAATACCGCTATGTTGCTCTACTTCATCTTCATTGGCAACATGGAGCTTGGAAGGAATGGACAAGCGTTATGATGGACACCCGTGGTGCAGGCTTGTTACTACAAACATCAACAACTCCGACAACTTCAAGTTTCATAAGTCCCATTGTACTGGCCGTGTAGCTTGTGCGAACATACACTATGATTATTTAAATAGAGCTTCTAAGAAGAATAAAACAGAGTAGAGTGGCTTCACACCGATTCCTTTTGCAATTGGAGATGGACCTCCTAAAGACAGTACCCTAGTTTATAAAGTGTGTAGAAAAGCACCTTCATGTCTTAGCCCTTGCAATGCTAGGATATACTATACTTTCAATGATAATGTAGAAATGAATAAGGCTGCTATTCACTTTGGAGAGCACAACCCCCTAGTTGCAAAGGGCATGTACAGAGATTCTACGAAGGAAATTTGTGGGCTCATTGAAGAGTAGGTGACCAGAACACCAACAGACACAAACTCAGTGATTGCTCTATTCGCTAGTAAAGAGTTCTTAACCAACTACCTATTTTACAATAGAGACGAAAAAAAGAAGTTATTGAAGGGGGAGGAAATGGAGGTTATGGATCGCTTCCAATATCTCAGTAGTCCAAGTATATGGAATGTGATCTCGTCTTCCGCTCAAACAATTGAGGAGGGATCATTGACAACATTATGACCATGAAGGAGTCGAAATTCGAATTCACATACAATAGAGACTTCCTTGGCCAAGGGAAGGAGAAGGTTTATATCTTCAAAATGCTCATGGAAGGACCCAAAAGTAGAGTGGATCTTGTAAGGCGCATGCAACCAGGAGATAATCTACAGAACACGTGGTTGATGTTTGACCACGTGAAGCGCATGAAGGAGTGGTCTACAATGGCCTGTCATGTGTATAATGCTGAGTATAAGAAGGTGAGGACTATTGCAGTGTGCGATATGTAGTCTAAAGATATCGAGGTGCAAGTACAATTCTGGAGGAGCTTAAGCACTATCATGGAGTGATAGGGAGTGGTGAATCTAAACTCTAAAGGATTCATGGCAGACAATGCTATGGCCAATTGGAATGCGGTCCGTATTGCCTATGGCTATGGATCTGCCAATGAAGAAATGGAGAATCATGACAAGACTTGTTTGCTACATTGGAGTATTTCTCTTCATAAACACATCCAAAAGAACATCAAGGAAGCACTCCAACGACAACATATTTATTTGTGTAAGCAATACAAAGATTCTAAAAATATGGATCAAGTAGAGACACATTACCTAGCTATTCGTTCATGGTGGCTATTGTCCAGAGTTGCAAGTGAAGAAGCACTTCATCACTTACACCATTGACTAGCATTCTAGCATTTTCCGTATTGGTAGTGGGGAGGCTTCACAGACATGGTGAGTGAAGTTGTTATTTCTATGCATAAGGGGATTTCAATTTTTGAAGGTGTCACATCGTATAATGTAAAGGTAAACCTATCATGCTACATATAATTTTCTCTATTTTGCCAATGACGTAGAATAAAGAAAAATCTTCATTTTATAATTTAAAATTTTGTGAGTTTTTCTTCCAAGGAACCTAAAAGAGGTGGTCTACCAAACAGTGAAAAAACATATGTCGAGTCCAACAAAAGTCTTTGTAGTGTTTATTGGACCCCCTCTTTTGAGTGCTCTGAAGTGAATATGCAATTCTTCAAAGTCCTCATGTAGGATGTCAATACTTCCTTGTATCAAGAAGTTGAAAGAACATTGTGTTGCTCTATTTTTATTTAGTAATATATGTGCATTTGAAGTTGTCTTTGAATGTCCTTCATTGTATGATAGGACATGTTCAGTGGACCATTGAAGAATCTATAATTAGAATGTGTATGAGGTTTGAAAAGTGAAGTATTAACTATTCCCCAAACTGGCATTCATTTCTAAAAATTGAATTTGAAAGAGATGCTCAACTTGCCATTGTGCAATTTATCTAAAATGGTTCATAACAAGTGGCTCTAAATGTCTCGAAAAAAGGGAAACAACTTGTTTGATGCCACTTGTAACGATAGTATACGTGCTTGGATGCAGATGACAAATTATCGAGTATACCTTAGAGGTCATGCACATGGTTTTGGTCCATCAAAGAATGAGTTGAAGTTGAGGGCTACCACTCGAAGTAAGGATCTAAAGAAAATTGCAAAAGCGTTGAACACTTTACATGGAGTAGAAGGGCTTGGAAATCGAATACTGCATTTGGAAGGAGAAGAGATCTTTGGAAGCACAAAGAGGAAGTTGGATGTACCCATAGGAGATGCTGGAGACTCACATAGACTGGATAAAGTTAATTTCTCTCAATTGTGTGTGCGTACAAAGTCTACAACAACTTCTATGGAGATCTTAGAAGGGAAAGGTAAAGAGCCTGATGCAAATAGGTCTCCACATGTCACTATTGCATGTGAAAGTGGTTATGACACATTGAAGTGGCATATTGCAAGAATAAACCACAAATTGAATGCAAAATGTCACGCTCAGCAACAAGGGTTGAATATGAAGTGCAATGCCAAAATTGCAAGGAAAAAGAAGGGAATCCCTGCTCCAACCTATTGAGGTAGAAAAGTAGATTATGGTAGAAAGCAAGAAGTGGTCGTCGACTTCTACTTTTGTTGGGATGACATTGAACGTTGTGTGAAGGGTTCAAAATAGAAGTGGATAATCAATTGGCTAGACGTGCTAGAGGTTTGGCCTATTCTGTTAAGGACACACCTCAATTGGGAGGAAACTCTACTCTTGCAACATGCAAGATTTCGACTCCAACAATGCCCTACATTGTTGCCACATTGACTTTTCAACATGTCTAAGATTTTTAGGACTACCTTATTTGACAACCTACCACCAAAGAACCCAGATGTATATCCAACAATTAGAAACAACTGAATTATTTAGAGGATTGCAAATGCACCAACTATAGAGCAGTGGAACAAGTAGGGGAGTGCATGAAACATTAGAGGATAAATTCTGGGAGTAACCTTATTCCCCTAACTAGGGCTAGGTGCAATAGTCTCACTAGAGACAAGGGCAAACCATGACAGAAATGTCTACCAAATTACAGTCGGCATGTTTCTCACATGAACATGCCCAGACTTTATAAATATGGTTGTTTCTACTATTGGAGGTCGACAAGAGTAAGTGAATTGCAAGCACTTGCACTATTTGTATAGGTACTTCTATAGGATGGATGTCAATAGAGACCAATTCATTCATGTACCTAGTTATAGCTTCAATGAGTTGAAAGTACTTCTAGTTCAAGTAGGAATTATTACAATTCCCGAATAATCATGGATGCCTTTTCAAAAATACTTCATTCATATTGTATTCATTTACATATGTCATGATTAAATTGATTTTTAGCACATAGAATTGAAAATGTCTATGCATTTCATAAGTATTAGAATATGTCTCATTACTGAAGTATTTTTGAGCAAGTTCCTGTGAATGACTGCAAAAAGTAATCATAATTTAGTATTGCACACATAAATATGAAATTTTATTTAATTCCATTCATTCTATATTCCTAAGCATGTAATTCCTTTGTCTCCCTTCTCTATCTTATTTTTTTCATTGTCTTTTTTTTCTTTTTTGGTTGTCTTTGACATTTTTTTTCATCTTCTTTTCCTTTTCCCTAACATTTTTCTTAATATCCTGTGCACTTATATTTTTTTTCCTTTCTCTTCCATTTTTTCTTCCATTTTTTTTAATTAACTTCCATTTCTTCTTCTATTTTCTTTTCATTTACTACCCATTGATGTCCTTCACTTCCTATTTTATCCTTTCTCTCCTTTTTTTTATTCCTTTTCTTCCAATTTTTTTGCACTCTTTTTATTCATTGAAGTCCTCACTTTCATGGCTTGTTTTTTTCATTTCTTTTTAGGACATGTTCTATCCTCTATAGCTCACTTATTTCTATAATTTTATACAACTTTGGGAAACATGTTTGTATGTGGCATTAAATTACATTCAACCCAAAATTAATTCTTACAGTTTGAAATTATTTTGCACTATGCATTTACAAATGAGATTGAGATTTTAACCACTATGATTTCTGGTAGACATCTCACTCTAACCCATCAATTGCTCACTTATCCTTCATGTGTCTTCTTATACTATTATATGTTACAAATCCCAATCCATGTGGAATACTTAGAGGATACCATTCTCTATGTTCATTTTAGTCAATCAAAAAGTTACAATTCACTCTTGCCAAAGTGACATGAGTTTACTATACATGAAGTGGTTGGCATGTTCTCTGCTATAGTTAATAAACGCATTGTTCAAAGTTTGCATAAAATTTTGAGAGTCTAAATACATAGCCCAAAAAAATCAAGGACAATAAAGTAGAAAACTTTATCACAATCCACAATCATAGGACACAAAACTTACTATAAATACTAAGTTTTCTTCAATTTTAAAAATAAAATGCAAACAAAAATTTGGGGGGGACATTTTAAAAAAAATATGGTTCGGGGGCTCACCACTAGCAAGCTCCACGCTCACAACTCGCAAGCTCAACGCTCGAAGCTCACACCCTAGCGTTGTTGGATTGCAAAGCAGAATGACTTGATGATTCTTTTCTTTATTTATCGAAAAAAGAAATGGATGAATGGAACCTTTGTTTTAATATAAAATATTGAATTTACACTATTTTGGACATTGGTATAATGAGCCATGACTAAAATGAATAAATTCACATAATCATTGTAGAGCGACATTTATAGCTATAGTTTTGGGATTTTTTTTATTTTCTACATTTGTACACTAATTAGATTTCTTCTCAAAATTGGGTTCTCTAGAATACATGAAATGGATTATAGTCCTTTTGTCCATTTCTAGGACTATCCAATAATAAGAATATCCCATGCAGTTTTGTATTTTCTTTCCAAGAATAAGAATTCCTAGTTTTTTTTATTCTTACGGTAGTGTGTTCTCTTTCCAAGAATAATAATACCTCATTTTTTTCATTTTTATGGTCATGTGTCTTCTTTCCAAGATTATGAATATCCAATTTTTTTAAGCTTATAGATGTGCAAGTATATTGAGTGGTCAAATTGCAGTTAAAAATTGGATTTGACAAAATGAGGTCATAAACTTGGAGAATGCACAAATTTCAAAATATCACTATGTCACGAGAACCTCATTTAAAATCCATTCCAACAAATTTTTTACTCTAAAAATGAGAATATTTTGTTTCTAATTGAAAGTTGAATGAACTTTGGAATTCCTCTTTCAACATTTATAAAAAGAAATTAGTCATAGCATTAGTGAATCCAACCGTAGACATGGAATCTACAAATAAAAATCTTCAACTTCTATTTGTATATAAATTCGAGAATATGCTTCACAATTGAACTTTATAATGATTTTTCACAAATCAATTAATGTGGAGATGATTTTGGACGTTTAAGGTCTAATGACAAACCTCTACATTTCGCCGGAGCCAAGACGACGTATATGGAAGAGTCCGGGTGTCATGGTTGATACTAAAGATATCAAGTTTGAGATCTGGGATCTCAAGCCTTGTGGTATCACCGGGTGTAGGTATCAACCAAGAAAGGTAGTAGGTGTTCAACTTGGCACGAGATTTTCACATGGGTACGAGTATGAGTTAGTTATGAAGAAGGGCATACGGGTACCACATGGGTATGGGTATGAGACGGATATAGTAAGTGGTGTATGGGTATCACATGGGTACCAAATTTTTGAAAATCATTGCGCTAGGGTTCTACACTCAACTCTGTTGCTCAAGTTGTCATGCATTCTCACTAGAGTTTTGCTACAATCACTATCTGTGAGTGTGTGGTTCTGCAAACAACGTGAGTGTGTGTGAGAGTGTATGTGTCAATGTTGTGCTTGGCTCTCCTGAAGGCAAACTTGTGATTAGTGGACTGAAGGAAGGGTTTAGGGTCAAAACTCAACAATCCCATAGCAACTCCTAGCACGGAATGGATGGAGCGACTCTCTTGGGAAGTGGGAATATGTTGCGTGCGCCGTTTGTGCATTGATTTTGTATTCATTGTATCCGTAAGTAGGTGATTTGAACTCCAATTCCTTGTAGTGTCTATTTAGTTCTTTGCAATTTCTTCCCAAGCGCATTTGTTCTTTGCAAATGATAGTTTATTTTTCAATCAATGTGATTATAGGAGTGTTTCATTTGTGACAGAGTAGATGAATTCAACTACAATGGAGCAACTCCAACTTCCTCGCAATTCAAGTGGTTTTTGAAATTCTAGGGTGAATTACTCCTCTCTCCTCTAGTTTGTTTTGGTTTAGAGTTTGATTGGAGGAGGAGGTTCAAATTCTTTGAGTTTCTAGTTTTTGAATTGCTTTTGCTTGCTTTCATATTCAATTCCGGCTATTTGTCTAAGGATTTTCTTGTGTACTTCAAAACTACAATTCCTTACTTGTAGGGTCTGCTTGTATGTTGTTTCCTTCTTCCTGTTCTATTGTTGAAAGATTCTTGTTTTGCTCTTAATATGATTTGAAATTGTATTTGGAATTTTTGTTGTCGAGGATTTAAGTGTACGTTGTTGTAGGACATACTATTGCTTTTGTCTACACTATTGTTGTTCTTTTTTTCTGTTTGCAGTGTTTGTGTAGGCTTTCAAATTTTTTTTTTAATTTAGGGTTTTAGTGGTAAGAATGAAGGTTTAAATTATAAAGGTTTAGGGTTTAGGTCTTAAGCTTCAAGATGAAAAGATAACACAATAAATTTACACTAGCAAATGTAGCTTATCCTCAATTCAATAATACAAGGATGCAAAGCTTTTCTAATTTTCTATGCCATCCGTAGAAATAAGTCATTAAAAGTCATTCTATATCCTTATTATTAGGTTGCGTATAACTTTAAGAAAATTAATATCTTAATCTTTCCTAATGATAGGATACGATCGATTTGAGGATAGCTAAACACGTAGTATTCGCTGCAAGAGTAGTAGAAGAAAAGTAATTTACCCAAGATCAATTTGTAAATAAATTTTTTCTTCTAAGCACTTTAAAAGAAAAGTCTATCCTCGAGTCTATGATATAGTTTCAGAGATCTAAAACATTTAGTTTAATTTCACAAAGGATACAACATTTCATAAGAAGATGTATCCTCAAGTTGACGATATATAAGATAAACCATCATAAAACA
Source organism: Straminergon stramineum (assembly GCA_963920665.1). Taxonomy (NCBI): domain Eukaryota; kingdom Viridiplantae; phylum Streptophyta; class Bryopsida; order Hypnales; family Calliergonaceae; genus Straminergon; species Straminergon stramineum. The sequence goes on from OY987273.1 coordinate 16,007,652, forward strand.
ATGAAACACAAAATGAAATATAAGCATAGCCAAAAAACTAACCATATGTCAAAAACAAAATTAATCCTTTAATCAAGAAATAAAACAACAATCCCTCAAATATTTCCTGAAGATTGAATGAAGGCATCTAAAATGAAAATTGAAAATAGATAGGACAAATGAAAAATTTCCATGTGCCGTGACTCAAAGATTATCATCAAGCCAATGATAAGAATAGACTCCCAATTACTATGAAAAATAATGAAGCAACAAGAGGTATTGATCTTCTAGGTTGATTTTTTCAATGAACCCCTCAACTCTACTACAAACGCTCTAAATTATTTTTGTATCATCGAGTTGATGATAATGTATAATTTGACAATTCTATCATGAATGTTTGTAGGACTCTTGACATGGACAATGCTGATGAATATGACTATAGTGTCATGACACACCATCTCGAACCCTTTACAAATCCATTGAAGGACCAACCCTGCATTGAAGAGATGCTAAATACATACGGCCACCTTTGGCAATTCAAACAACACATCACAACTTGGAGTTTCGGTGTCAACCACTAGAAAGACTATGTCTACCTTAGTTACGGGTTCAAGGAAAGACAAACTATCTCCAATGGAATATGAAGGAGACGGTCAATATTATTGAAGATCATCACAAGAACTATATAGTTCTTTTACTCTAGGTAGTCGATGAGAACGGGAAAGAAAAGGACCATTGTCACTCGATTGTTATTGATGTGAATGCTTACCACAAGAAATTTGACATTGACAACCTTGTCATATTCCAGGAGGGTTCCCAAATGGAAGCCCTGAATGAAGAATTCAACAAACTTGGATATATTCCATGGCAAAACACTAGTACTAGGTCTATGGCGTAGAAACTCAAATTGATATGGCAAATGCTTGATTGATATGCTCTATAGAACGTCGAGAAGTAGCCTTTGATAGGTTGTAATCTCTTTGAGGCACAAAGAGAAAACAATGTTGGTAGGCAATTGATGTCTAGTGTTATTGCCACAGGTAGTAGAGGAGGTAGATCAAGCTAAGTCCGATCCCAATTTCAAATGTATGCTACCTCTAATTCTGCAACAATGGATTTAAATCAAAAACATTGAAAGTCAATTCCTGGAGGAGCTTCTAGAAGTGTTGGGAGTTCAAGGTCGACTTTAACTATTGTCAATTCCACCCCATCCGTAATTGAAGCTCCAATGGAGGATTACGAAAAGTTCATCATCATCCAAAGGAACTTCTAGACCAACCACAAATCATACTTCTTGTTCGACAATAAAAAGGTTAGCGTTGACATTGAAAAATGCATAATAGCCCAAGATGAATATGTTATTCATACTCTACAACAAGATATTGTGGAGGTAGTAAAAAACGAACTTATCTAATCGGTAATATTAAGTAGAGGTAAATAGTTTGTTTGATCCTTGTGAATAACAACAACAAATTGCTAAAGAAGAAGCCCAAAAAATGGGACAAAATTAAGGATGGAAATTTCATGATAATCAATGGCCAGCACAACATAACTATGTTGAAGGAGTTTCAGTAGTGTCATGACCCTTGTCACAACTCTTTGATTGATGGATGAGATAATTTTGATGATTGTGTCATGACCTTTGATGGATCAATGCATTGATGGATAAACTAATTCATGATGAAATGTGCACTAGTAGACAAGAAGAGATTGCTTGGATGGTGGATTTTTGTGTTGGAGTCAAACAACTCTAGTTGGATGACAATGACACTGGAGTGCTTGGAGATAGATATCGCTAGATGATGAATTTATGTAGTGGAGTTAGACAACTCCACTTGGATGACTAGTGCACTGGATTTAGACAATTCCTAAAGGATGATAAGTGTGATGGAACTTAGAGTTAGATAATTCCAAGTAGAAGATCAAGATGTGGATAAGAAATAGATTGCATGAGATATGATCTAGAGAAGTACAACTAAGACCTTTACTTTAATGGATGGTTCTAGATGGAACCAAGAATAGAAAGCTAAAGATAGTAAAGATGTTTAAAGATAGAAAAGAAGTCTTAGTCTATTTTAAAGACTTAATAGTCTTTATTGATAGTCTCTAGTATATAAGAAGAGCTCGGGGGTGAGGAGACTATCTTTTTGGAGATTGTTCTTTCTCTATGGTCGGGTGGTTTGAGCTCTTGTAGAAAACCTTCTTGTTAATAAGCATATATTTGTTTGTTTAAGAGTTCCTATGCGATTCCTTTGGGAGGTTTGTAACAAGTAGGTAGATTGTGCGGAGACTTGAAGAGAGCAGTTGAAGACATAAGACGCAATAATTATGTGGTCTATAGATCCAAATTAATTCAAGAACATCTCTAGATTCTACAACTACACCAACCATTTAGACCATGAGCAGCCAATGTAGGGGAACCAGATGATCAACTATCGGAACATCTGGATTTCATACAAGTGACCCACAAACATTACCTTGGAAGACACAACCAAAGGAAATCAAGTGGTTTATAATTTGAATAATTATAAGGTAAGAATGAGACAACTCTCCTTATCGACTTACAGTCGACTCGAGGATACCAATCCATAATTGATTTAGAAGTTAGTATGTGAGGGAATTTAAAATTCATTTCTGTGAACAATTTATAGAATATTTTACATCACACCAACACATTAAATGTTGTTATCATTGCATTGACAATATATTCTCTATTTGATCATATTGTAGATATAAACTCATTTTGTGCTTTGAATTTGTGATGTAGAACTTCACGAATGTGGTTATCAGTTGGTTTCAAAATATAAATCCTGAAAAAGATGGGGCATCAATTAGGGGACTAACTGATCTAAAGAATGAATTGCAAATAATTGAAAACTGATGAAAATGTTGACTTTTTGTTCAATTTAGAACAAATTTCGGCCCGTCCACCCCGACAGCCTGTCTAGTGGATTGGGTTCCACTTTTAGTTTCTATGTCCTCAGACATTTGGGAAGCGGCGGACCTAGATGTTGGACATCTGAGCGTCCGTGCAACCTTGACAATAGAGCCTACATTTTCACAATAAAACCACAGCTGAAGCTCACCGTCGTTGTTGTTTTTGTAGTTGTTGTAGCGAATGAGGTTGTGGATTCCATTGACGAAGATATATCCTTGGAGGATGACGAACCCACTCCGAAGCTCTTGTCAAAGCATCAACTAGGGACAACAATTCCAAAGAAATCTTTCGAGAAAATCGCAGCCCTTGTCTAGTCATTCTTGGAGTGGGAATTGGATGTGGGAGCTTATGGTCGCAAACTTTACAGTGGGTGCTAGGGCATTACATGCCTTCCCAAGCTCTACCCGCACCAGTTCCATGGTTCCAAGGACTACGCCCGCCTCATTAACTTGTATGGCCGGGTCCACCAAGATTGAATACATTTTCAAAAGGGCATGGGGTGAAGCACGACAAAAACCATGCAAGGAAGGTAGTCACCGTGAAGCCTTTTTGCATAGAAGTACTCAACAATGGAGATATTGACCAGTTTGGGGAGGGGAAGAAAGCGTTGGACAAGGCCGATGGGAACCTAATCCCTAAAATCTTAGACCTAAGTATTGTGGAGTGGTGAAAGAAAAAGCCTGAAGCTGTACAAAAGCTTAGAGATGCACTTGATAGTGAATTCAAGTATTTAGAGACTCCATTGAGCATAATTAGATTTTGCACATCCATTATCAAGAATATGCAATTGGAGCAGTCGTGACTAAAAGCTCGATGGCTAAAACAGAATTCATCGTGCTTGATCTACATGCCTAATGAACCGTGGAAGTAGATGAAGGCTTACTGGAAGACATCTACTCACTAGCACAAGGCTGAGATGATGTCTACTATTCACCAATGCATTGCAAACTACTCCAATGTAGGGAGGAGAGGAAAAACGAGCAAGAAAGTAGATATGGTAAGCCCTTTCATGCCCTCAGACATCATGTAATTTGCCTCCTCAAAGATGCAAAGACTTCCCTTCCTTCGTAAGAGGGCATAATCCATCTTGGCATGGTGAGACATGTAAATATTCAACTTGTATGTGGCTTGTAGAGACAGACAAAGAGGAGGTCTAGTAGCATGATGAACATCAACATCGTAGAGGGCCAAGACACAAGTCCAATGGAGGGAGATGCGAGGATAGTGAATTCCTAATAAGCTCAACAACTTTAGTGTTAGTTACTTAGAATTGTACATTTAAATGTATCCAAGCTTGTTGCAAGGGAAGACTTTTTTTTAGCCCTAGTACTTGTTCTTGCCTATGTTGATATAGTTGAAGTGATGCATCTAGTGAATGCAATCATGCTCATCACAAGTTAGGTCGTCATTTGTAATGGTAGGCGTTAGGGAGTTACACCCTATCGTTTCGAAATGGTTTCTTTCAAGTACTTGGCAAAGATTGTAAGCAAAGTCTCAAGGGAATAACATTGTAGTCGTGACTCACTTGTGACTTAGTCATGACTTACTATTTTACTAATTGTGTATCAATAGTTACCTACTTGTGCATGATATAAGATGCAATTGTGAAGTAGTAGTGCGGAAGTTGTGAATGACTAGTGTAGGTGTTAATTAGTCATTGAAGCGGACTACCATGTAAAGCAGGAGTACAATAAGACTCCATGTGATTGTAACATCCTTCTTCTGTCTATATTTCATGGATAATAGAGTGCATGAACAAGTAAGTTTGTAACTATGCCGACCATGGCGAGGTGGAAGGAGGATGTAGATACGAAGTTCGACCAATTTGTGAAGACAACATCATAGCAACCCTCTGCAATTGAGGAGGTCTAGGACATGTTCCAAAACTTTATGATCCGCTCGAAGGCTTCCGAAGATTGCAGCCCGTCCTTGTCAAAGTCAGTCCTCGAGAATTGGGAGTCCGGAGAACATGGAGGACAAGGAAGAAAGCATGTCCATCTACAATTTGCTAGCATAGCTAAAATAACTTTGTCATCAAAGGACAAGCTTCCATTGAAGGAACCTCTACGCCTTCAAAAGAATAAGGCAACAAGAAAGGAATGAGATCCTATGGATCCTACAAGACTAGGCTAGAATGAGTCTATAACCGTGGAGGCTCAAACCACTACCATCCCCTCTACTCCATCGTCAGGACACTTGCCTGTTGTAGATGGCATTACAATTGCCGGAGTTCCTACCAAAGTAGACTCACCTACATGCAACGACAAGTCACACTATAGTAGAGGGAATGCTGAAGTGGAGGATGTAGGGAGACACAACTTGCAATAGAATATTTAGGAGTCCTCACCTTGCCCCCACCAGGCAAGTGCAGCAAAAGAATGCACACTTGCTACATCTCCAAGGAGTAGTATAGAAGGAGAAACCAACAAGGGTTTGCCTATTGTTATCGTGCAGTGAAGGTCATGAGGTCAATTGACCTATTTGTTGAGGTCGCTGATGTTGCCCCAACAGTCACAGATACCCTTGAGTTGAAGTTTGTTGAGGCTACTGATGCTACCCTTGCCGTCGCAGATATCCCTCAGCCAAAGTTGAAGGCTGTTGATGCTACCCCTACTATCATAGAAATCCCTTAGAAGAAGTTGAAGGCAGTCGATGCTCCCCCCGAGGAAGTGGGTACTCCTCCTTGGAAGACAAAGAAAACTATGAAGTCACCCTTAAAGGTACAAGCTACCTCTAGGGTTGCTCAAAACATGTTGATAAGAGGGCGGCCTAGCATGTTTGATTCTGATTGGGTTGCAAGGAGTATTCGGGGCAGGTCTAAATGAATAGTCTTCAATGTCCAAGAGACGTTGCTTGACTGTAGTTTGCTTGAAGAAGCAAATCCGAATAGTAAAATCAAGTGGACAACCAAAACGACACTTGGGAGAGTCGCATTTAGGCCTTAGTTGAAGCCATTTCTTTTTCGATGTTTTGTACACTTTGCAGTGGCGTTTTGGGGAAGCAAGATCATGTCTTTCATAGAAGACGTAATGCCCACCATGATAGAAGGCCCAATTAGGGGCCCAAACTCAATTCTATTATTTGCTTGGTCTAGTAAATAGTGTGAGTTCTAGGATGGTGGGGACAAAGCTCCTACATCATGGGGCAAAAATTTAGCAAAATTGTACGTAAGATGGCCGCAATTTTGAGTCGAGACATTGTCATCATAGACAGTAAATTCTATAGGGTTGCTTACAATCCCTTAGAAAACTCAATTGTGAATTTCTTTGTTCTCTATTAGTGAATTCTCCACATTGGTGGATGACAAAGAATACTTGAAGTGTTACCTGTGGCCCCTTCTGGAGGCTCTCTCAAAATTCTTGGATGTGGTTGATTTTTGCTTGAAGTACCTGTCATTAGTGCACAAATCAATGGATGTCATGGTTGCTAAATGCAAGCACATGTCAATGTATGAGTTTCTTGATGTTGTAGAAGGTAAGGGGATCGGCGACCTACATAGTTGTGCTATGCAAATGTCCCCTCATCTTCACTTACGCTTGATGTCTAATTGAAGGTGCATGTCTTTGAAGGAGAAGCAATAGCCTTGGAAAACACTATTGAAGGCAATAATGGGGATAGAGAAGAAGTGTGATGTGTAGTCTAAAAAGGTGCCTTCTCGAAACCTTTACCCTAAACCCTTAAATGTACTTCCAATGTGTAGTGAGAGTTTTTTGATGTTCATCAAAGTGCAAGATGAAGTAGCAATGCATCATAGAGATGAAGACACAACAATCCCCTAAATATCATGTTTGGGTCATGAGGAAATAGCACAAGAGTCAACTTGTAGTATTGTGTGCATAGAAGTCGTAGGGAAGTCATGTGAAAATGGAAACTTAGTTATTTCTGCTCCATAGTCACATTCTCGAAGTGGCCTATTTTGGGGTATGTAATCACTAGCTAACACGTTTCTTTGTGTAGTTTAAGGTAGGCAACGAAGTCTTCCTTTTTAACCCTCAATTTTTGCATCAAAAAGTAGAACAAGGGAACATCAATGAACTACTTGGTGAGCATAAGATCTACTTCTAGGACATTCCCAAGCCCTAGGTGAAGGTTGACATCTCTCACATTTTGTAGTCTGATGTGGCGCTTATACTCTCTAGAGATGACCCTGACATGTAGAAATTTGAAGACTCGAAGGGGAGCTCATCGCTTTGGCATGTGAAATATATAAAGATTTTGACTTGAGGCAGCCTTTGTGCTTCATGCAAATGAGTGTGGTTTGGAGAGTAGTTTAGGATATGGAGGACACACATGTTTAAGACATGTGGTTGTAAATGATGAGAGCCATTCTAATTTATTTTTGGAGCAATGAAGAACTCTCATTTTGAAATTAATTGTATATATAGTAATGGATTACATGATACCTTTGTGTAAGAGGCCATGGCCAAGGTTTGTCCAAAATGCAATGTGAGAGTGTAGTTGGGGTCATTGTGTAGTAGGGTCAATTCAATTCAAGGAATGATGTTGCTCCTCCAATGTGAGTGGTGTCTATGATCATGTCTCCTTGTGTGTCCTCTAAATTGTTGTGGCACTTCTAAGTGTCTTTCTTGCCTACGCTACACACTGCTATAGCTTGTTGCATTCTACAACTACACCAAAACATAGACTATATTGTCACATGACTGCGCAATGACTTAAGCATAAATGAAGTCTCTACAATCCGGTTAGCACACTTCATAGTCACTTCAAACGAACTGAAAAATGACGTAGGTCCAAGTCGTATTAATCATCAATGACTCTTTGCTACTTATAAATGACTACGTAGCAATTGCATGTGATACAAAACCTACAAGCCCCACAACTTCGACACAACTATTGCATGACTAGAGAATGACATCTTCTAGGCTACGCCACGTTAGATTTAGGAGGGGTTTGGCCTAAGCAATACGAGGGTTGTCTAGTCGGATATATTTTTGGATTTTAATGTCGTATAAGACGTCTGATGTTGCATGTCATACTAGAAAACATGTCTATGCAACGTCACATCCTATCACATAAGGTTTAAAAAAATTACCTTATGGTAAATAAATTTGGCCTACATGGCAGGCCTTGTTGATTGACGTGGAATCTAAAGTAATAGAATGTGCTGCAGGATCATGCAAGTAGACATAGGATGACTATAGCTCCAATTTCCAAGGTGATTGCAAGTTTAAAATCTAAAGCGACTTCAGGTGTCTAGATGACCACAAATTTGAAGAAAAGGGTGACTACGACTACGGAGGCGACCATGGATTTGAAGTTTGATGGACAACCACGGGTCTAGGAAGTAGGGCAACTACATCTCTTTGGCGACCGCGTTTCCAATTATTGGCAACTTTGGATTATTCAACAACCACAAGTATGGACTTTGAGGGCGACTACGAATTCTGGTTTTATGGTATTTGGTTTTTACAGTTATGGTCTTCGGGTTTAAGGTCCTCGCGGAAACTTCGTGTGAAGCATTCAAATATAATTTAGGGTTGGTCTTAATTTAGTGAAGCCTAGCCACTCTTTAAGTAACATATCATTAATTCATAATTGATTGTGAAGAGCTTACACTTAGGTGCTTCGAAATATGCAATGGTCTCGAAAAAGATAATGGTGAAATGGTGAAATGGTTCACGGATTTCAATAATTTAGCTTTACAAGTTTAGGATACAATTCTTTTTCTCCAAATGAAAAATAGAATGGAGAACAAGTCCACAATTATAAAAATAGAAATGAAAATAATAAATTTAGGATAATAATAAAAATAAGAAGTCATATATATTACTGGGTTGATAGCATCGCATCACGTTCGGATGGATAGCGGATGGAAAAAATGTTAGGATCCAACCCCGCGACTGTTAGAAAATAAAGAGATAAATAATTAAATAAACTTCTAGACGGTTCATCCGTTGACTAGGATGGTCTTTCCGTCGACCTCGACAGTCTGTCCCTCAACTTAGACGGCAAGCCGACGATAGGGACTAATAGATTGTCCAAGTCAACGGTAGCACTAGAAAACTGCTTTGCAACCAACTCAGAAATTGTGTTTTCTAGTAGTTTTCAAATTTTCGCGTCAGTTGAGTTATTTTGAACTCAACACTGTTTTCTTCTAGTGTAGGATCTCGAAAAAATAATAATAATAATAATAATAATAATAATAATAATTATTATTATTATTATTATTATTATTATTATTATTATTATTATATAAATATATATTTTGTTTTGGTTGTCAACTTTTGGACACGATCTTGACGTGTCAGAACGAACGCTAATGAACATACCTATGTGAATCTGTATTTTCACGTCAACATAGACAACCCTAATATATTGATTATATTGTGGTGAAGGGGAGTCCAAAAAAGGTTTAGGGTCATTGTAGTTCTATAAAACAACTGCAATAATAAACCAACTACTTGAGGGAAAAAAATCAAATCCTATTATGTATGTATTATCTCTCACTATAACATGCCTAATGGAGTACTACAACATACTCACATGCAATCTACTAGTCTATAAACCTCCACTCCAAATATGCACTACAAAATAATTATGGTAGACCCTTTATTCTTATTGTACTATTTTCCTACTTGGACTAATGGCTAAACATCTAATCACTCGGTAAGAAATCAGAATCACTCCGCACTTCATCAGCATTAGGGTCTATATCTTCGTGTGACTTGCTAGAGTTTCTATTGTCACCCGAGCTCTTATTCTCGTCATCCTCTCTTGTTCTTGGTTCAATTTGTTTACCACATTCTACCTCTGAGTTCAAGTTCCGCACTTCAATATCTACACCACCCATGCCTTCAATTCGCACTAGTCGTTTTGTAAGCCTTAATGCAAGAGTGGTTCCATCAAGGTTGGATTGAGGGTGTCGCCTTTATTTACTTGATTGCCCAACCCTTTATGTGGAGCACCCTAGCCCTATACTATATTGGTGAACTACCTTGTTCAAATGTTTAAGGTTTCGGTGTGTCTTCTTTTCAATCTTCTTAATACACTATTTTCTTCTCTCTACTTTTATGACCACACACTTCCATTGATGATTGTACAAGGGCAGACATTGATGATGGTTGGATTGGTTGTGGAGCTAACCTATGGACTTCTTCATCAATGTTCAATACAAGACCTTGATGCATGGGCGGCCTTGTTGAAGGGGTTGGGGTCAAGCCTCTTGTTGTAGCTACGTTCATCCCTCCTCCTCGATTAAGAGGTACATTCTGATTACAATGTATAATTGAGTTCAGTGGCGCATCTAAATTGTACTCTAGTGCCTCAATTGCACGTATGGTTGATGTGTTTATTGCTGTAGAAATGGAAATTCCCCCATCTTCACCCACATCAACATGAGGTGCCTCTTCTTGCCGTGCACTTCCCAGATTTACTCTGGCAATGCTTCAAAGATTCCTTGGCATACTCAAAGCAACACGTGCTGGTACCAGATAACTTGTTTGCCGTTCTTGCATGGGCATTGGAATACATATGCCTTCATGCATTATTGTCAGAAGGATTTCTACCCCTTGTTAGTGTTGAGTTTGTTGTCGGAATTGCATCCCATGCACGGACATGACCTTGTTTAGGAGAACAAAGGGGTTCTTCATTAGCAAAGTTGTTCCCATCATAGCCACCTATATAGGTGGTCTTGTAATGGCGTCGTGGGGGTCTTGGTTGGAGGGGGGATCATTGCAACCCAAGAGTTATTGTGTAGGCACTTCTCTTTGTTCCTAAGATTGTCATTTGCTAAAACAAAATCAAATCCTCCTTCCCATTCTAATTCGGAGGGCAAGGGCTCCACTATAACAAAACATGGTAAAAAAAATTGTAGTCAAAATCGACTATGGTTCTTTTTGCCACATTTTTGTGCATGTGTGCATAGTAGACTATTAGCTTCTTTTGTTATAGTACTCATTGTTCTTGTCCTCGATATTTTCATTGTCGTACGCGCATAGGAGCTTACAACACCGCAATGTCGTAAAATAACTCAAAATATTATCCCAAGGGATTCTAATATATTGCTACAAGCTGAGATTATCCGTATTATCAACTTAACCAATCCTTCCACTTCCTTTCTCTCTTCTAGATCTCTATCTTTTCGGAATCCAATTTGGATCCATTCCTTTCTAGAATCCAGTTTTGTCTTCTCTTAAACACATGGGTTTTCTATTCCTCTGTTTTACCCTCAGAGGGTCTGCCTTTGATCTTGTAGAGGGGTAGGGACTCACCACTCATATTCCTCACACTCTCTTTTCTCCCTAAACTATACAAAATACACCTGACAATATATTGTAATAAATTAGACAAGGAAATACCCTCACAACTTCCCGGATGGCCAATCTAGAAGGCAAGTCACTTAGGGCAATATCTAGCCTTTTCTACTACAACAACAAATCAACAATAACCAAAATCGATGGGGGATTGTTAGTTGTTCACTAGACTAATTCTAGGGTTTGGCAAACCTTCTAGAGAGTAGGATGGGGATTTTTCCACTCATAGTTGCTTATTTTTGCACGAAACCCTCCCTGGTATTCCGGACTCACACCCATACCGTTCCTTGTCAGATTTTCATTCCAATATTTTAAAGGCACCGCATAGAAGACTATATTCACAAGCCTAAACTATGTCATAAACGTTCCCTCCCAATCAGATCCAATCACCTTAGATCCGGATTCTTCCTTTCTTCTCTCCCTCTTACACTTCAACGCTCTCACAAGTAGAAACAACAAAGTTGGATATGCAATAGATCAATTCCTGAATATCCACTTGGTGGCTTAGATTAAAGAAAGGATAATAAAATACCAACTATAAGCGCTAGGATGGGATGAAAAGGCAACATACTTGCCCACCCCTTCAAATTCAAAAACCCAAAGGCAAAAAGTCACCCGCAAATTTGAGCGACCAACCACTAACCTCCCAAGAAACCCGGAAAGTCAGATCTTAAAAATTCGGAACTCGGGCCCACACTTGGAAACCCGATTCAGATCTAAAAATCAAAATCCTAACTAACTAAAACTTAACTACTTCACCTTCCTTGCCTTCTTCACCTTCTTCTAACTACTCTCACCTTGACTTGCTGGAGCATAGACAGGTGCCCTCATTGGAGTCGTTTTAATTGCTGCCCGAGTCTAAACTTTTCGGATGATTGGAGGCAAATCTTCCTCTTCGTCTTCCTCCTCCATTTCTATTTCCGATTGGTACTCTTCTTTGTTAGACTTTCCAATGAGTTGGACCTCGTCCTTTGCTTCTTTTTTTGTTGGAGACGTCTCGTCCAACATAATAGTCATCCTCTCCTTTCGGGGTTGGGACTATTGCATGTGTTCGAAACTTTCCAGATGGGTTCGAGCCAGATTTGTCATGCCTCCCATCCGATCAATCAAATCACTCCGAACTAGTAATCTAGGTGTTTGGAATGTGTCCTTTATGATGAGACGAGTGGTCAGCGAGGCGGAAATTTCCGGTGACGCTAACTCCCTTGATACGTTTGGTTTCTTGGCCGACTCTAGTACAGTCTTTATGCTCCTTCGGATGGTCTTTTGTAATTGACTTAAGAAAGGCTTTGTAGATTGGCGAAGGGCCTCCATAAGTCCTTTAGGTCTTGGTTGTGGTAGGAGTATTGGAGTCTACTTAATCGGAATTCCTGTAACGAAGGGAAGTTCCGGAAACTATGTGAAGTCCATGACTCAATGTGGATCTATGCACCTCAAGAATTGTTGCATCTCCTTCAAAATGGATTCCATTCGAGCTCAAAAATCAACCAGAATCCTTACTATCGTCAATCCGGTTAGATGCCCCTCTTTGATTAATTGGTCCTCAACGAGGGATGCTTTGATGATGAGTTCTCATGGTCTATCCACCAAGGTGGACAAATTCTTGATGAGCTGTAGGGCTTCCTTCTCCCTCTATTTTGATGCGGCTAGCTCTTTATCCGCCTAATTCATCCGGATTTATAAATTATTCCGTTGTCGTATGCGCAGTGGAGCATAAGTACCACTACGACACCAAAACGTCGTAAAATGACTTGAAATATCGTCCTAGAGGATTTTGGACTGTTGCCATAAGCTGAGATTATCCATATTACCAACTTAAGCACTCTCTTCACCTCTTTTCTCTCTCTTCTGGATCACTACCTTTCCGGAATCCAATCTGGATCCACTCCTTTCTAGATTCTGGATCCGTCACTTCACATACACACTAGTTTTGGATCCCTTTGTTTTACCCTCACAGGGTTCGCCTTTGATCTTGTAAAGGGGTAGGGACTCATCACTTGTATTCCTCACACTCTCTTCTCTCTTTAAACTACACAAAACAACCTTAGACCAAATGTTGCACTAGATCAGACCAAGAAACACTCTCACAACTTCCCGAATGGCCAATCTGGAAGGGAGGTTACTTAGAGCTATAACAAGTCTTTTCCACTACAACGACAGATCAACAGAAACTGGACCCGATGGAGAATTGTGTCACTCCCCTATCTCCTTGGGGTGGCTGAAGTGTCTTAGTAAGCAAGGGGGACCTCAGGGGTGACTCCCAAGCCTTGCAATAGGCTAAGAAGCGAGAAATGAGAGACTCCTGAACAAACAGGGCACAATAGCGCCTTGGTTACGAAGGGCATTGTATCATATTATACATGCTTGGAAAGCTCTTGAAAAGACGCTTCTAATCATCCAAAGAATGCGTGATTTGGACTAGTAGGCTAGAATTTATGGCCGTACAAAGTTAGGTGTACCCCGGTGGCGCCAGGACACTTAAAGCCTAGGTGGGAGGGATTCTTAAGGAATCACTCAACAAAGCATGGCGTGTAGCATATCATTGAAAAGATACAAAGACAAGGAACTTAGAATGCTAAGCATTACGAGGTTCTAAGACATGAGCCTAAAGTTATGGCCAAGAGAAGGGTAGTGGTGAAGGCATGACGCCACTCCCAATGCATCCGAATCTTTGGAGGGCCATAACTTTAGGAGATCTTGTCCAAATGGGACAAGTGAGCAGTCCATCGACATCTACTTGCCGTGTAGATATCCTAAATGGGCTTGCATGTGGGATTTGAAGCCCTGACGACAAAGTCACGCCGTTTGAAAGGTTGGGAGTCCAAACAAAGTGAGAACTTGGAACATCATATTCAATAAAATGGGAGATTGGCAACCTCTCAAAATAATATTACCCGTTTGTAGGTCCAAAAATTGAAGTAGAGTTGAATTTAATTTAAGTTGAAGGGAACTCAATTCTTTAGTTGCAAGCTGCAATTTCCATTAAAATGAGAGTTTAAGGTAGTTGGAGAGTCTCTTACAAATTATAGTTGACAATAATAGTTGTGATTTCCCATACAAATAAATATTGTGCTCCTTCCTGAATACCAAATCATGAGTTGAATGGTTGGTTGTAAGAGGCTATTTATCTCATTCAAGTGGTCTAAGTTTGATTTCCATTGAATTCATATGAGTGGCTATGACACATATAGGACTTATAGACCAACCCCAATCCCTAAACTATGACAAGTGCTTAATGCATTGACAAAATAAAAAATGGACTTATCAACTACCAATTTCTTAGAATTGCACTATATTTTCAAAAGAAAATTACAAAGTTTAAAAAAAAGAAAAACAACATCAACATAGATAAAAATCAATGTATAATATAATAGTAGGTATACTAAATTGTATACATAAGTGCATTTCGTGAACATATGCTTTGTACAATGTCTAAAATAGTCCCTATACAAATCTATAAAATCCAATCAAAATACTCTAACCTATATTATCTACTCTATACCACCTAATATACAATTGTATAAAATTGTCTTTGGTTATGTAAAAGCAAACCCATGGATGAGAACACCACATACAACCCTTCAAACATAATTTAAAACACTATGAAGTATCATCTTCTACCAACAAGAGCATCCTCCCTTTCCAAAATCAAGCCTTGTATAAGGGCTTTGAAATTTGGTACTTCCTCAATAAAGTGAGGAATTGTAAGCATTGAGTCTACATCCATGAAGGACTTCATGAGGGATGGGAGTGTCAAAAAGTTCTCTTTTTTCAACTACATACTCCACCTCCCAAACAAAGCGTTGATATCATCATGTGTGTGACCGACCAACCAACATAAAACTCATATAAACCTTGCCAAATATCTCCTTAGTAGCAAGAAGGGACAAGAACACAAACACAAATCTATTCTTGTTGTCCCCTATGGCATTGTCCATTTAAACATTCAAAACCAGAATCAAAGGAGTTGCCGAAATTACAACTTTGAGTATTGGTTGAAGCAATGATTTCCAAATGTCCACACCTTACAATATTGCGCACAATAGAGGAGCAAAGCTTAATCCAACAAACAATTCCTAGGAGAAGTATGTTGTGGGTAGTTTGAGTTCCACAAGAACTTTGTTAATCCCATTGTATAGTTTGAGTCTTGAAGGAAGATTTGAAGACCGTAATGTGCATAATGCATATCACCATGCTTGTGAGCAATCATACTCATCATTGAGACCGACAGCTTCACAAGCCCTTCAAGTTCCTTACTCTTGTAGGAGCACACAAGGGAAGCCTTTTTAGCATGATCTATTTTGTCAAGCATGATTGTTAAGCATTTGTGAGAGTACAAGATTGACCTATAGTGGTTTTCATAATATTGTTCTCTATGTGCTTGAGTTGCAGCCAAGTGTTTTTCTAAGAGATGGATCCATTTTTGTTGTAAGCCAACACTAGCAGTTCTTTGTAGAGTGTTCAATCTATCACATTTAGAGCAACGCACAAAATTATCCCAAACATCATGGTTGTACAAGCTTGTCCTATGGTAGTAGACTAACTTACTAGGCCAAGATATTAATGAATAAATTTGCTTTTGGGATTTGCCCATTTCAAAATGTGTCTTCAAAATGTGCATTGTCTACTACATGAGTGTCTTTGAGAAGACATTGGCATTGAGGACAAGATTTGAACTCACATTGTGGCAAGTACCTTCTCCAACAAGTACCCCCTCATCATTGTAAAGAGTGGCGCACTTTGTAATCCAAAGATGATACGGAAGCCCTTTCAATTGCCTTCTAGATGACCAACATTCATTCCCTCAAGAATTTGGAATTTGTCATCCCATGAATCCACAACGTTGACCAATATGGCATTGGAGTCCACAATATTTAAAGAAAAAATATAAAGGGATTAGTTAGGAATTAAACAAAGAACAAGAGCAACATTGGGTATTAAAAACTAGACCACAACACTTCAAGTCAACTCCATCTAGAAACTAAATTCAACTCAAAAAATGTTTAGAATGAATTTGCCTTGCACCTATAGACAACAATTCAAATCGACAAGAGTTGAATTGCACATAAGCCCCAAGGACTCTTCAAGATGTCACTTCAAGTTGGCAAGAGCTAAATTACACACGTAAGTCCCAAGGACTCTTCAAGAAGTCAATTCAAGTTGACAAGAGCTGAATTGCACGTAAGCCCCAAGGACTCTTCATGAAGTCACTTCAAGTCCGCAAGAGATGAATTGCTTACAAACTCTAAGGACTCTTCAAGAAGTCAATTCAGGTCGGCAAGAGTTGAATTGCATGTAAGCCCCAAGGACTCTTCATGAAGTCACTTTAGGTCTGCAAGAGATGAATTGCTTATAAACTCTAAGGACTCTTCAAGAAGTCAATTCAGGTCGGCACGAGCTGAATTGCATGCTACATGACAGATGCACGTGGCAATGGAAAGGAAGTAGAGGTTTTTCTATTCAACTCGGATTGACCCAAATGGTCCCGGAGTTTACGGCGAAAAATACAAGAACCCTTTCATACACACAAGACATTCCAAAAATGAAGGAACTCAATGTCCTTGCAAATGCAAACTCTGTTAATATACTTGACAACACACAATAGCATAAAATGAAGAGCATATCTAAGAATTTTCAATGGCCTCAATGCTAATACGTATTTCTTAATGGTATTTTCCTAGAATGAGTAGACTATGAACAATGGAACCCTAAATTAGAATCATAAAATGTCCTTGTACTTCATATGGAGTATACAAAATAGTACCCAAATCTGCAAGCAATGGCGTGCCTTTTGCAACAATGATGCACTCAAGGAACTCCACGCAGAATACAAAGAAATTGATGATGGAAAATGTGACACAACTATGAAACAATTCGAAGCGCAAGCAGAGGTTCAGATAAAGTTTACAAAATGAAAAAAGAACCTCTTCAAAGGCATGTCCAGACTTGTCAAGGACTTCTTGGCGGGGGAAAAAAGGTGCCAAAGGAGATGAAGGAGTTTGAATTGCCAATTGTTGTCCATATAATTAGCATCCATTTGTGGAATTCTAAAATTTCTTTACAACTGTAGAGCTAGATAAAGAGCGGAATTTTGGCGGCACTAATGGATTCCCATGAAAACTTTGGAGTTGTCTTTCTTTGGAAGATTCTTCTTCCACTTGCTATCACATTACACACATAATTTTTGGAGAAAATAATTTACTATTTTTTGATATTTCAAGTCTTCAAGAATATAGGTAGAATGACATAGTCCTTTATTTCAACACTTTAAATAAAGTTGACCCTTGAAAAAAGCACAATTGATGAGTAGGTTTGGACAGGTGGGAGTTTTTTTCAAATTAAAAGACAAATTTCTAAAATTTTATATTTTTGGCATGTACTAATGCATGTCTAAATTGTGACTTCCATTTTCCATTATTAGGAATATGGCTTGAAGGTTCGACGGTCAAGATTTTGGTGGTCTAGGGTTTAGGGTTTGGGATAAATGGTTTTTAGGGCTTAGGGTTTACATTTCTATTCACAATTTTCTCTGGAAAAAAATTTAATGATGAAATTGTACAATGATTTGGTTCTTGTTTAAGTACATTGCCAAAAATTTAGCACAATTAGCAATGGTGATTGCAAGTTTATTGCACTTAACCCCTAAATGAATAAAATTTCTAATTTTCAATAGGAAATGAGTAGAAACAAATCCCATGCACATGGAAGTAATATGCTAATTTGTTATATAACCAATGCTTACAATAGACTCGGAATATCATATAGAAGAACAAATTGTTCGCGAATTTGAAGTGGTGGAAGGCAATGGTTACGAGTACTTGTAAGGTATTCAATGCATTTCTAGAAAGCACTCAATATAGGAGAAACAATCCAAAAAAAGAATTTAATGAGAACCTACTTGGATTCCCAAGGCATGATAGTGAGTGTAATGGTCTTGAAGTGGGACCAATTGTTAAACTTAAAATCAATGATGGCCTCTAAGTATCATGGTGCTATAATCCATGCATGGTAGCACACCTTAAATAGTTTGTCCTAATTACTACAAATGTCCCTATTTGTAAGGACATATTATTTGTATGTTATTGTATAATAAAAAAGGATCCCACAAGTTGTAAATATTATAAATAATAGAAATTCATGGAAACATTACAATGCTCCTTTTTTTATATTTACAACATGATTAATTAATTAAATGAACAAGTTGTTATACTTTTAAAATTCCAATTTATAGAAGGTGTAGAATTCTTAGCAAAATGTATGAAACAAAATGACTCCAAATCCAAGTTGTAAATAATTAAAATATAAAGGATTCCTAGAAGCATTGGAGTTGTGCAATTCTTTATATGAATTACATTATGAGTGAAAAATGAAATTACATATTGGAAATTGGATTGTTGAAACTAAAACAAAAAAATGGTTGATTTCATTTTTTAATGAGTGACGTTCTAAATTACAAAAAGAAAATAACATGACTTCAATGTTTCTATGAATCCTTTAGAATTTAATTATTTACAACTTGGATTTTGAATCATTTTTTTTCATACATTTTGCTAAGAATTCAACATCTTATATATTTTTGGGATATTTCAAGTACAATAAATTATTCATTTAATTTTTTTAATCATGTTGTAAATATTAAAAAAGAAAGGAACAATGGAATATTTCCATGACTTTCTATTATTTAAAATATTTACAACTTTTGGGGATCATTTTTATCATATGCTTATATACAAATTATATGTCTTTCATGAGTTGGATTCTTGAAATTACAACAAATTGGTCAATCTCATTTTTTACTTACAACATAATTTATTAAATGAATAGCACAACTCCAATGCTTCCATAAATTCTTAATATTTTAAATATTTACAACTTCTTGGGGTTATTTTGTTTCATACATTTTGCTATAAATTCTAGGTCTTTTATATGTTGGATTTTAAAACTACAACAAATAGTTCATTTCATTTGTTACTAATACTATAAATTGTTAAAAAAATTGCACAAGTTCGACTTTTTTATGAAATAATTCTAAATATTCTTAATTTTTACAAATTGTTGGGTCATTTTTCTTCATAGATTTTGCAATTTTTTCGTGATCTTTTATAAAATAGATTTTTTAAACAACAACAAATAGGTTGACCCAAATATAACCCCTAAGGGTTTTTGACTATGTTTTCACCTAACATACTCCAAAACTACCACTTCTAGAACAAGAACCAAATTTTCAAAAAACTCACATTTTTGGACACTTATAACCATTGGATCTCAGAATATGCTAGTTTTAGAAGATTTGGAAAAAATTTCAGAAATTTCCTCTATATAGATTGCAAGATATTAATGCGTGAATTGACAAAAATCATTTTTTGGACCTTGAGAAAAACTAGGCAGCTACATTTCACAAGGTCACATTTGTATGAAAAAATGTCCAAAATGGTGGTGCTTCTTTGGATTCATTCTTCAAGACAAGTTGGTTACATGCTTGAAATTTTCAAATAATTTGGAATTGTACGACATATAGGAAAAAATTAGTAAGCAAAAAGTAGTAGAGAATGATTCAAAATACAAAATTTTTAAGAATTTAATTATGGAATTGAAAATTTCCAATCCCAATAGTGGTAACATTTTAATAAACAATCTATATCCTAGTATTTTATTTTTTTCCAAGAATATTGAAAATTGAGTTAAATCAAGGACTTCAAAGTTTATTTTAGAGTAGAGAATCCATAATTGCCTACAAACTAAAACTCTTCATAACTTTCATCTTACAAATCAAAATGGAATAAGTCAAATCTTTCCACATATATAAATCTAGAAAAACAATTTCAAACTTTTGTTTCTTAAGGAGGTGATTTTTTAAGAATTCTCTTTAGTTGCCTAGGTTGCTCGCCAAACTATGAAAATCATATACCATGCAATTACTTTTTAACCATGCAGTCAAAATTATGAAAATTGTTGGGCCTTAAACCTATTCCTTAGGTACATGTTGTGCAAAAATTTCAAAGAAAAAGAAACAAAAATTTCATTTGTAGTGAGCTACCTAAAATCACTATGTTGCCAAAAAAATGCCATTTGGTCCTTTAGGGGTTAAAATACTTACAACTTCTTCATTAGTTGTTTTTATGTGCTTCAAGATAAATTGTATGGCTATTAAAAATTGAGTGCTTCAAAGTACACCAATGGCTTAATATTATCAATTATTTATAATGTAAATTGTGAAAGTATAGTACAAGTTTAGTTTTGTATAAATTTGTTTTCATACATTTAAAATCCAATATATAGAAGTCATAGAACTGGAATCAAAATGTATTAAAAAAATACACCAAATTTTTAAATTTTTTGAAAATATTAAGGATTTATAGAAATATTAAACTTGCTCTATTTTTTTTCTAATTTTCAATGTCACTAACAAATTAAATGAAACATTTGTTGTGGTAATAATATTTTCATTAAAACAAGATAATGAGAACCTCTATAAATAGTATGAAGCATTTACAAGTATAAGAAGAACTAGTACCTTTTCTCAATACTAGCAAGTAATACTAATACAAGGAGAAATTGCAATGAACTATCGAATAACATGGCATAAGCTTGATTCATATGATCATTAGATGGAAAATGAGGCTACAATAAACCCAATACTTTAAATCACACCATCTCATAATTGTCATTTGGAAGAGGCATTCATAGTGATTAGAACAAAGTATTAAAAGTGTCCCCATTATGCATTGATTATGGCGCCATGATCCCTAGAGTCCATAATTGAATTTTAGTTTAACCCCTGAAGTCCCATTGTTCCCTTAGGGGACAAAATGGATTTTGGCCAAATTCCTACGATATCAATATTCATCATGATTTTTTCAAACCTTTTGTAAAGATAGAAAAACAAACTAGCTTTTTAGGAATATAACTTTAGTTTTCATCAATTTCTAGAAGCAAAATTTATGGCACAAAAAATCCTACTATTAGGTGCGGTAGGCAAAAATCCCCTCACATAAGAAACTTTTTAACCCATAGATTGTAATTTTCTCTTCAAAGCAAGCTTTGAATCATTCCACTTGGATTTGTAGTATGAAAGTTATGGATAATCTTTTTCTTTTTGCAATTGAAGCATCTTCTTGAAAAAATAACTTTTAGGGAATCATTTCAAAGCAATTCTTACAATTCTATAAAAAAGAATTGTTGGAAAAGGTTAAGGTTTCTTGCTAAAACAATCTCATCCTAGAGATATAAACAATTTAATTTTTCTTTTAATCTTCGACCTACTTTTAGTTAACAATTTTTTAAAGAAGGAAAATCAGGTGCATATTATTCGAAAAAATTTCATAGATTTTCAACACAACTCTTGAACACCAAAAAATTCAAAGTGTATTTGGTGCATTTTAAAAAAAATTGCCATCTAAGTCATTTGCAATTGAAGGCCACAATTCAAAAAAAAATTAAGGTATACAAAATAAATGAATTGCCCTTCTATTAATGAGGGCCTCTTCTCCCCTCAAAGAACTTTTGTTCATTTAGGAGATAAGTACATTAAACTTGCAATCACCATTGCTAATTGTGCTAAATTTTTGGCAATGTACTTAAACAAGAACCAAATCATTGTACAATTTCATCATTAAATTTTTTTCCAGAGAAAATTGTGAATAGAAATGTAAACCCTAAGCCCTAAAAACCATTTATCCCAAACCCTAAACCCTAGACCACCAAAATCTTGACCGTCGAACCTTCAAGCCATATTCCTAATAATGGAAAATGGAAGTCACAATTTAGACATGCATTAGTACATGCCAAAAATATAAAATTTTAGAAATTTGTCTTTTAATTTGAAAAAAACTCCCACCTGTCCAAACCTACTCATCAATTGTGCTTTTTTCAAGGGTCAACTTTATTTAAAGTGTTGAAATAAAGGACTATGTCATTCTACCTATATTCTTGAAGACTTGAAATATCAAAAAATAGTAAATTATTTTCTCCAAAAATTATGTGTGTAATGTGATAGCAAGTGGAAGAAGAATCTTCCAAAGAAAGACAACTCCAAAGTTTTCATGGGAATCCATTAGTGCCGCCAAAATTCCGCTCTTTATCTAGCTCTACAGTTGTAAAGAAATTTTAGAATTCCACAAATGGATGCTAATTATATGGACAACAATTGGCAATTCAAACTCCTTCATCTCCTTTGGCACCTTTTTTCCCCCGCCAAGAAGTCCTTGACAAGTCTGGACATGCCTTTGAAGAGGTTCTTTTTTCATTTTGTAAACTTTATCTGAACCTCTGCTTGCGCTTCGAATTGTTTCATAGTTGTGTCACATTTTCCATCATCAATTTCTTTGTATTCTGCGTGGAGTTCCTTGAGTGCATCATTGTTGCAAAAGGCACGCCATTGCTTGCAGATTTGGGTACTATTTTGTATACTCCATATGAAGTACAAGGACATTTTATGATTCTAATTTAGGGTTCCATTGTTCATAGTCTACTCATTCTAGGAAAATACCATTAAGAAATACGTATTAGCATTGAGGCCATTGAAAATTCTTAGATATGCTCTTCATTTTATGCTATTGTGTGTTGTCAAGTATATTAACAGAGTTTGCATTTGCAAGGACATTGAGTTCCTTCATTTTTGGAATGTCTTGTGTGTATGAAAGGGTTCTTGTATTTTTCGCCGTAAACTCCGGGACCATTTGGGTCAATCCGAGTTGAATAGAAAAACCTCTACTTCCTTTCCATTGCCACGTGCATCTGTCATGTAGCATGCAATTCAGCTCGTGCCGACCTGAATTGACTTCTTGAAGAGTCCTTAGAGTTTATAAGCAATTCATCTCTTGCAGACCTAAAGTGACTTCATGAAGAGTCCTTGGGGCTTACATGCAATTCAACTCTTGCCGACCTGAATTGACTTCTTGAAGAGTCCTTAGAGTTTGTAAGCAATTCATCTCTTGCGGACTTGAAGTGACTTCATGAAGAGTCCTTGGGGCTTACGTGCAATTCAGCTCTTGTCAACTTGAATTGACTTCTTGAAGAGTCCTTGGGACTTACGTGTGTAATTTAGCTCTTGCCAACTTGAAGTGACATCTTGAAGAGTCCTTGGGGCTTATGTGCAATTCAACTCTTGTCGATTTGAATTGTTGTCTATAGGTGCAAGGCAAATTCATTCTAAACATTTTTTGAGTTGAATTTAGTTTCTAGATGGAGTTGACTTGAAGTGTTGTGGTCTAGTTTTTAATACCCAATGTTGCTCTTGTTCTTTGTTTAATTCCTAACTAATCCCTTTATATTTTTTCTTTAAATATTGTGGACTCCAATGCCATATTGGTCAACGTTGTGGATTCATGGGATGACAAATTCCAAATTCTTGAGGGAATGAATGTTGGTCATCTAGAAGGCAATTGAAAGGGCTTCCGTATCATCTTTGGATTACAAAGTGCGCCACTCTTTACAATGATGAGGGGGTACTTGTTGGAGAAGGTACTTGCCACAATGTGAGTTCAAATCTTGTCCTCAATGCCAATGTCTTCTCAAAGACACTCATGTAGTAGACAATGCACATTTTGAAGACACATTTTGAAATGGGCAAATCCCAAAAGCAAATTTATTCATTAATATCTTGGCCTAGTAAGTTAGTCTACTACCATAGGACAAGCTTGTACAACCATGATGTTTGGGATAATTTTGTGCGTTGCTCTAAATGTGATAGATTGAACACTCTACAAAGAACTGCTAGTGTTGGCTTACAACAAAAATGGATCCATCTCTTAGAAAAACACTTGGCTGCAACTCAAGCACATAGAGAACAATATTATGAAAACCACTATAGGTCAATCTTGTACTCTCACAAATGCTTAACAATCATGCTTGACAAAATAGATCATGCTAAAAAGGCTTCCCTTGTGTGCTCCTACAAGAGTAAGGAACTTGAAGGGCTTGTGAAGCTGTCGGTCTCAATGATGAGTATGATTGCTCACAAGCATGGTGATATGCATTATGCACATTACGGTCTTCAAATCTTCCTTCAAGACTCAAACTATACAATGGGATTAACAAAGTTCTTGTGGAACTCAAACTACCCACAACATACTTCTCCTAGGAATTGTTTGTTGGATTAAGCTTTGCTCCTCTATTGTGCGCAATATTGTAAGGTGTGGACATTTGGAAATCATTGCTTCAACCAATACTCAAAGTTGTAATTTCGGCAACTCCTTTGATTCTGGTTTTGAATGTTTAAATGGACAATGCCATAGGGGACAACAAGAATAGATTTGTGTTTGTGTTCTTGTCCCTTCTTGCTACTAAGGAGATATTTGGCAAGGTTTATATGAGTTTTATGTTGGTTGGTCGGTCACACACATGATGATATCAACGCTTTGTTTGGGAGGTGGAGTATGTAGTTGAAAAAAGAGAACTTTTTGACACTCCCATCCCTCATGAAGTCCTTCATGGATGTAGACTCAATGCTTACAATTCCTCACTTTATTGAGGAAGTACCAAATTTCAAAGCCCTTATACAAGGCTTGATTTTGGAAAGGGAGGATGCACTTATTGTCCATACACATAATGAACAACCCATATAATTTTATACTACCAAAATCTTGAAGGTATGGGAAAAATGGTTTCAAGCCAATTTTTCTTGACGTATTGCTTTCTTTATTTCATTATCTATAGGTTGCTTGGGACCAAGGGTTGAAGTCTTTAAGGGGAAATGGACTATCAAGAATTGAGTTGCATATTAGCCATGATGAAAGGAATCGACAAGAATATGACAAGTTGATGGATGTTATTCATGTATTATCTAGTGTCAATTAAATTAGAGCCTATATGTATTTAGTTTAGATTAGATTCATTTCTTTAGTTGTATTCATTTTTACTCGACTCAACCTAATATGTATATATTATCATGGTGTCAATGTTAAAGAATGTTTTTACATAATTATGATTGCAAACTGTGTTTGTGGTTTGTGGCCTTTATTTTGGTCTTGCATTTTTACCAGGTCAAGTTTATGTTTTGTGCTACAAGCTCATGCAAACTTATGCATGGTTGTTTTAATTTTTTGTTGCTTTACTTTTCTTTAAACCTTTATTTTTAACTTGAATTGGTTTTCAAATAATGAGCACTTCAATGTCCTATGTCCCAAAAGATGTATGTCTTTGCTTGCACAACATTTGCAAACTCCATCTTGGACTTTGGACTATATGCAATCTAGAGCACTTAAAAATTCTTTTGCTCAGCAATTATAGTGAATTTCACAATGGACTTCTAAGGCAAGCCCATCGAAGATGGTGTCATCAATTGTCCCCCTAATGGAAGGCTGTGTCCGTTGGTTTTGTACTCTTTGTCTTCACTACAATCTTTGGGCCATCCAACTTCCATGTCTACCTCCAATAGAAAACTTTACGAAGACACCATATGTCCGGTCACACCAACGGTATTGAAGCCAAAGGTTCCGAGTGGGACATGCTTGTTACTTCCTTTTATTGCACCCTTACTTTTACATCAATGTGCATCATGTGAAGGGGTACAAATGAAACAGTCACATGATGGAGTATTGCATAGTTTGATACAATACTCCAACTTATGATGCATGGGATCAGAAGTCATTATAGTTGCAACAATGGGAGTTTTGGCATAAGTACAAAAATAGTGAAACCGAGTACAATCAAAGAATAGAGATTTTGAAGGCATTCAAGATGCTCAAGAGTAAATTGCACACATGATAGTTGTCTATATTATTGAGTGGATTTTTGTAGATAAATGTTAGCAATGTACTGATATTATTTAGAACTTTGTGCGTTAGTGAATCACATGCAAGGTTGATATGTTCAGTATCATGATCATCATAATCAATTCTAAAGCATAATGCTTGCAGAGTTGGCATTTGAAACTTTCTTTACTACAAATCCAAGAATCTCCCAACATCAATTCTTCTCATTTTTTATGTTTCAAGCACCCTATAACTTCTAGATGATATTTTTTTCTTGTTTTGGTGTTCATCTTTAGTATTATGTTGTCTCATTTTGGTTTGAAAGTAGGCCTCATAACCTCTCATAATCTTGGAATTCTCTCATTTTAATGAATATAGTGTTCTTTGTTTTACCTTCACAGAGTTCGCCTTTGATCTTGTAGAGGGGTAGGGACTCACCATTCTTATTCCTCACACTTTCTTCTCTCTCTAAACTACACAAAACACACTTAGACCAAATGTTGCACTAGATCAAACCAAGAAATACTCTCACAACTTCCCGGATGGCCAATCCGGAAGGCAAGTCATTCAAAGCCGTAACAAGTCTTTTCCACTACAACGACATATCAAGAACAACCGGAACCAATGGGGGATTGTTAGTCGTTCACTAGATAGATCCTAGGGTTTGGTAAACGTTTTGGAGAGTAGGATGGGGATTTTTCTGCTAGCGGTTACTTATCTCCGCACGGAATCCTCCTTCATATTCCAAACTCGCACCCATACCACTTCTTGCCGGATTTTTGTTCCAGTGTTTTAAAATAACCGCGCGCAAGACCGTATTCACAAGCCTAAACTACTTCACAAACATTCCCTCCAAATCAGATCCGGTCACCTTAGATCCGAATTCCTCCTTTCCTCCTCTCTCTCTCACACTTCAATGCTCTCACAAGCAAACACAAAAAAGTTGGATATACGATAGATCAATTTTGGAACGTCCACTTGGTGGCTCAGATTATAGAAAAGATGACAAGATATCAACTATAAGCATTAGGATGGAATGAGAGGACAACAAGCATGTCCTCCTTTAAAAACTCAAAAACCCGAAGCCAAAAAGGCCACCCAGAAATCTAGGCGACCAATCACAAACCTCTCAAGAAACCCGGAAAGTTAGATCCTAAAAATTTGGACCCGGGCCTTTACCTAGAAACCCAATTCAGATCTGAAATTCAAATCCTAATTAACTAAACCCGAACTACTTCACCTTTCGCGCCTTATTCTAACTACTCATGTCTTGACTTACTAGTGCTTGGATGGATGCCCTCCAAGTCGCCTTCACCAGAGTTGTCTTCACTACTGCCCGGGTTTGAATCCTCCAAATCTCCGGAGGTGAATTTTCCTCTTCTATTTATCCTCCTCTTCTTCTTCCTCCAACCTAGTTTGGTACTCCTCTTCACCAGATTTCTCAATGTAAGTGATCTTTCTTTCTTCCTCTTCTTCTCCTAGAGAAGTCTCATCCAACACTATGGTCGTCTTCTCCTCCTTGGGTTGAGGCTACTGCATATGCTCGAAGCTTTCCAGATGAGTCCGGGGGGGGGTTCTTCAAGCCTCCCATCCAATCCACCAAATCACTTCAAATAAGTACCTTGGGTGTCTGAAGGGTTTCCTTCTTAGCAAAAAAAGGTAGTTGGAATAGGAGATGAGATGGTAATTTCTAGTGGCACTAATTCTTGTGCTACGTCTGGCTGCTTGGCCGGCTCTCAAACTGTCTTCACGCTCCCCCAGATGGTCTTCTCTAATTGACTTGAGAAGGGCTCTGTTGAATGCTAGAGAGTCTCCCTAAGAACTTCCAATCTTGGCAGAAGTGGAAGTAATGAAGTTAGTTTCATCGGAGTTTCCGAGTCGAAAGGAATTTCCGAAAAGTGAGCAAAATCCATCACCCGGTCCGAATCAATACACCCTAAGAGTTGGCACATCTCCTTCAACACTATCTCCATCCGTGATGAGAAATCGTCTAGGACCCTCACTACTTTGGATCCGGTCAAATGTCCTTCCTTGATTAGCTAATCTTGGACGAGGGAGGCTTTGATGATGAGCTCCGAGGGTCTATCTACTAGGTTGGATAGGTTCTTGATGAGTTGCAAAGCTTCCTTCTCCCTCTGCTTTGATGCGGTTAATTCTCCTTCTACCCAATTCAACCTAGACTGGAGGTCATTCTTCTCCTTCTCTAGATTCTCGATCCGCTCCTCCTTCCATCTTAGCTCATCCGGATTTAGAAGTTGCTTCACTACATCCAACACATCCTCTGGCTTGACCTTCAACTTTTTCTTGATTGCCCTAAGTAA
The DNA here is from genome assembly GCA_963920665.1 of Straminergon stramineum. Taxonomy (NCBI): domain Eukaryota; kingdom Viridiplantae; phylum Streptophyta; class Bryopsida; order Hypnales; family Calliergonaceae; genus Straminergon; species Straminergon stramineum. Next base: position 16,035,856 of record OY987273.1, read on the forward strand.
TTCCGCTAAGTTTTTGTGGTACTCCTGTGCTTGCAACACCCTATTGAATCTGGTCTTGAAGAATTTAGAAATTCCTTCCGTTTGCTTCTCCGGAACCTTCTCCGAAATAGGAAGTTTCCCTCTTGAAGCTAGATCGGTGGATTTCCTTTGTCTGCGATCTATTAGCTGCTCCTCTTCTTTCGGCTCTTCTTCTTCTTTGAATGTCGGGTACTCCACCTCTACTTCGTCCATGAGGCCATATTGTAAGATCGTGGTTCCAGTGTTGTATTCTACCATCTTTGCATTACTCAAAAGTTTTGTATAGTGATAGAAGTGGAATAGGTAAGGACCGATTGGGCTGGTTTTAGCCTTTCCTACATGGGTGGCAAGTTTGGAGACTACTGCTCCAATAACCTTCCCCTAATGGACTCGTCTACCCTCCATTGCGCCAAAGATGGTATTGGCCACCATAACCGTAACCTAGGTAGGCTTTCTCGGATACAAGATTGCAATAAGGAATTCTAAGACCCTTTTCTGCCTCCCATCTAGACAGTCACTAATGGCATACCCCTCTTTAGAATGGGCCGCATTCCTAAACTTCCTGGCCGTAAACTTATCAATTTAGGAAGCTAATCCAGATCCTTTTGGGGGGAATCCGTATACATTCGCCCAAACCTCATCTATCTAAGTTCCGAGTCGACCCCTTACTATCAACTTGTACTAATTCGGAGCTCTTACGATGAACTCATGAATCATTTGCTCATTCTTCATGATCTATGGCCTAGGTAATAGGTCGACACACCTAATCATATTCAGGTCGTCTTCTAATTGTGACCAGTTACTCTGTCTGTCCGGAATGGTAGGACAAACCATTCGAATAGTCACTAAGGGTTTACGGCTACCTCCCTCTGCCATTGAGAACCAGAACTCAGTTCGGATCTGGTGGGGAAGGATAGTCCTCAACTCCTAAAACGATTGCTAACTAACCACTCTTTCACTCAATGACACGAGCGCAAACATCTACGGAAGAAAGAAGGAAGAGAAATGAAGGTGGCAGGGGTTAAGTACCCATCATTTTACCGATTGTTCCCAGTAAGCAATCGTTTACCATAATGGTTCCCTACATTCCTAGACTGGAACTTTAGGGTGTAGGTTGTCTCTATCTAGGTTTCCGAAATCCGGATCCCTCCTAGATCTGATTATGGAATACCCGGATCATCTTCTCAGCCTTAATGTAATGTTTAAGCTAAGCAAATTCTAATTCCATTTGCTTAGTAAAATTTTTGAAAAATTCTATCCTATAATAGATCTATTTTATACTAAGTCAGTAAATTCCAAGTTTCCGTCTCGCGACAATTTTGAACACAAGTGGGAACTCTAGGCTCAACAATTTTTGCTAGCTATGTTTTGTTTATGGATGTTTTCCTAGGTTATTTCATTTTACTAAAGTGTCATTCACTATGACCCCACGTCCCCATCAATATCAAATTGGTTACCGCATATCCCCAATAACGTCTTCGCCCGGACTCAACAACGTCCTCGCTTCATGATAGCGTCCCCACCTAGATCCAAAAATGTCTATGCTTAGATGCAACAACTTCCTTGCTCTGAAACAATGTCACCACTTGGCCCTACTAATGTCCACGCCTGGACTCAATAACATCCCCACCTAGACTCGACAATATCCTCGCTCTGTGATAGTATCCCCTCCAAGACGTGATAATGTCCCCGCTCTATGTCAATATGTCTCCTAGGTCTTGATAATGTCCACATTCGTACATGACAATGTCCTCGCCCATCTACTTGTGCCACTTGACATTGCTTGCGCGCCATAATGATATAAGGCCATCCTTGCCCATCTAAATATTGCCTTACAACCTCTTTTGCCATCCACTTCTTAATTGAGCTAGGTGTAGGGCATCAATGTGAGGTCATCTTCATTTGTCATATACAAACTTTTCTCAACTCTTTTTTACGATGACAACACTAGTGAGGATGACAAAAGAAGAACTAGATAAGACACAAATATGACTAGGACAAAAACATCGCAAATGCTTCCATGTGTTGTGCAATCCAGCAAAGCTCACCTTCAGGGGATGGGATGACATACTTGACCCATGGACTATAGATAATTGTAATCAATACATAGAGTGGTGTCACATTGACAAGGAATTTTTGGAAGAACAACAAAACTTCTACTAATGCTTCCACAAGGTAAACTTGACACATTGAATTGATGAGGCATTCAAGAACCGTTGCATGAAGGTGTACCAGGTCCTCTACAACCATCCCATTGTCAATTAGAATGAAGTGAATCTTTTCATTGCCCAAGGTGTCTATACTAAAGTGAAGCTTAATAAGAGAGTAGATTGGTCGACCTTGAAGGAAAGAGGCAACAAAATTCATATTCCAGCCCCTGCCAACGAATTAATTCCAATGAGGGTGCGAAAATATCCAAAAGGCGGATTGGGCTATATTAGGATAATGGTTGAGACAAATGACACATATTTGACTAATAATTCTCTTTAGGTAGGATTGTCATTGTCAAGTTACATTTGGGTGGACAACCAACGACCAAAACATTAGGATTCAACCTTGTGTCCATCAAGATCCTAAATAAAAAATTGGACAACCCATCCATTGATCAAGACAACCTATCATCCACAAGGATGGTTTGTCCATTGACATGGATAGACAAACAGACCATCGAAGTCAATGATAGGCAATTGAAAAAAAAAAAAACTTTTGGTTGTCAACTTTCGGACACAATCCTGATACATCAAGACGCGTCCCAATTGATGCTAACTAACATCACGACATAAAAAGCCAACATAACATCAGGATGGATAACCTTGTCCTAAGGATAACGACTTAGATAGGATTTGTACTCCACCACTTCTACTATACAATGAGGTGTTGCAATGCTCAAAAAAAAAGAAGGCCCTTCAAAGTGCTTTGGATGAAGTTCTTGTTGTCGTGGTAGTCACCGAAGCACTATAGTAGACAAAAATTGTATTTAAATCAACATATTCTTCTAATGTTTCTATGTTAGCACTACAAGAAATTTGTGTTCGTATTGGCTAGTAGTGTCCAATTTGGCAATAAATTGTCCAAATTGACAAAAAATTGGTAGAATAATGTCGTAATAACATTATATTCATTAAAATGGGAGTTTTCCAGTGAAATGAGAGATTGGCACACACTAGAAATTACAAACTTAAGAGAAGTCACTATTAATTACTACTAAATTAGCAATGCAATCACCCACAAAAACCACATTGAAGTGCTATATTTAGAAATTGGAATAAAATATTTTAGAAATAATAATGCTTTTATATAATATAATCATTGAATATACAAGTATAGGATGTATACGCTTTGGATGTATACACTTTTGTCATCAAAATACATGTGCTGAGTTTGTACATAGAGATATAGGAGTTTGTAGACACATTGACACCCCTAAGTCCTTGCATTTCTATTTGGAAATTACATGACATTTGCATTGAAGTTGTTCTCACCATCATTAGAAATGGATGATTGGGAAGTAGCTATGGCACCCACAAACATCATGAAGGAGAAAGGAAGGTCTTCAAACCAATGAATTCCACAGTGGAGGCGAACCAAAGGAGGCAAAAACACGAGATTCCATAGAAACGATTCTCGAACATGACCATTGAGATTGACTCTCAAACACTACGTTGTGTGAAGTATAGCTTGTGAGCGTCATTTTCAATGGCCATGTTGGAAATTGTTTGTATAGATTCTCGTATTTTTGCTTCCTAGAATTCATCTTCGTTGTGGAATTAGCTCGTTTGAAGACCTATATGTCTCCTTCATTCTTTGGATGCCCTCTTCCCAAGCTCCTCCTTTCTACAAAGTCTCCTACAAAGCTTCCAACTTCAAGTAATGACGTCTAATATGGACTCACTATGTACAATAGTATGTACTAGTCAAGCCTACCGTCATGTTTTTGGTAGCAAAGGACCTCATCCTCTTCAACTATGTTGGCCTTGTGAGTAGAAGCTTCAAACGAAGTGGCCATGGTTATTGGAGAAGGAAGTGGACGATGAGCTTTGATGTAGATGCAAGCAATGAAATCCTAGAACTGAAAACATCTAGACGCCACTCCGTAGTTCCCCAAACTGCAATCTAAGGCATGGTAGTTTGGATTGCTGCTCATGGAACTGTTAAGAGCGATGCCTGGATGTTTTTGTGTCTACAATTCTTGTGCTCAGATCTATGTCAGATCCCATCATCCACTTCCTTCTCCTATATCCACGGCCTCCCTGTGTTGAGCTCCTACTCACAAGGCCATCACAATTGAAGACAACAAGGAACTTGGACTACCCTATTTGTCAAAATTGGACGGTTTGCATTGAATGGTACCACTACAATCTCCAAGCATCATGTTTTTTTTATAATAGGAGGATTGTAGCTACCTACATCATTTTCACTCTAAATAAAATTCTCGACTATGTAAATGTCTGTGCATCAAAACTATGAACCATTTGAGAACAATTGACCATCTCCACTCTACAATATATAACTATCAAACGGAACTACTACTGGAGTGATTTACTCTTCATCTTCTCCATGGCTTTGAGAAATTCAGGTCCACAATTGTATCCTTTTGCAATCTTCCCGGCCTCGCGGACTTGTTCTGTCCTCTATGCCTTCAAGGACCGTCGCTCCCAGGAATCCCACGACGGAGCTGAGCACTGACTACATGAAGGTCTAGTGTACTTCTTCTTGATCCTCTTGCCCCAACACAGTAGCTGTTGCTGCGGAAGGAAGGGGGGGTCAATAGGGTGGTGAATCGCTTCATCATGTTTGTTTTCCAAGACTGGGGACAAAATTTCCGGTGTAAACATTGAATAATTCGCGTCTCTGTAGAGCTTCCTTTGGATCCCCTTGTCTAAAGTAGACGGGTCCATTAGCGTGTGGGAAGGCTCTCTGGACTGTAAAGGCGATGGCGAGGTCGACACTAGCAGGTGTGGTTTCCAGTCTGGAGGGCTGTCCACCACCCCATCATGAATGGGTTTGGTAGAGAAATCCATTGAGGAATTCACTGTGGGTGCCGAGCCAAGGAAGTTCCCTGTGCTTAGGATCATGTATTGTCTGTAGTCTAGGATGGAGTCCTCGGACGCTCGGCAAAGGCGATCAATACTTGGTTTTTGGTAGGTCAAGGTGCTGCCCATCTGAAACATAGACAAAAATAGTTAGAACCGATCCATTCAAGCAATTCTCTATAGAAGGTTGAAATAGAATAAGATCCTAGCAACAACGGTGTTTCAGCAATGTTACAATCCATCTCCCCATGCAACACTTTAGCTTGACCCTAGGTGAAATGTAGAATCCTATATAGTATTCCGAATTGCTTGCAAGTGCTATTAGTTAGCTCGATTTGAGCTGAACTGCATACCTTGCCATGTGTCCCTAACTAACACAAACTCGTTGATCCTCGCACAACCTCCATGAGCTTGTCGTACTCTCAATGACCCCTTTCGTCATAGAGCATTCATTGTCCGATTTTCCCTTTCTTATTATTGCAAAACAACTTCAGCCCCACATCGTGATTGATGAGCAATTGCTGAAACCTCGGAAGTAGCAATGCAAGGAGGAAATTGTCCTTGTCGCCATTTCCCTGGTTACTCTAGGACTCTGCGAGCACTGCATTCTCAGGCTTGTTTCTTATGAACTTATGCGGGTTGTCACAGTATTTTCAGTAGTGAGTGGCCCCTCTAGTTTCTCAAAAAGCATGTCTAGGTTCTTTAAGAACAAGTCCGTATCCGTGTCGGGTTCCTTGAAGGCTGTGAGCCTCCCTAATCTATCCCTGCATTTGACGGTCTTGTAGGAGTCCTATTCGAAAACTAGGAACGGCATTTGCCTGTCTCGGAAAAGATATTCACAAATATCATCAATTGTGGATTTCTTCATGGAACTCCACATCGAGACGACTGCTATCTTTTCTAGCTCCACAAGGAACATGGAGCAATTGGGCCGCACGTAGACGGCTTTCGGACCCACCACGTCTGCCATCGCGACAGAGTGTGGCTCTGACCGGTGGTTGAATTGCCTAATCGACCCCTTTGACTTCCAGTCTTCGCACAAACAAAGAATGCCATTGAGATCTATGACGACGTTGATCCTCTTATTCGTCACCCTGTACCTCAATGGCCAATCGACGCCCTGTGACGTTCTCCATGAGCTACTGGAGGGCCGGATACCTGATAAAAAACGGAGGAAATCGCAACCAATTATCAAACACAAAACTAGCACATTGCGGACTCTACACAACATCCAAGACGAGACGCCATACTGAGTTTCTAGTGAAAACGAGAAACGATTGAATCCCGTGACTATACAGAAGGATGGATTTGTAACTCCCGCTGTGTTGAAAGAGAGAGCTGACCAACATCTTCGAGAATTGCAAACGTATGAGCAGGGACAGAGGCCTCCTCTTCGCACATTGTGGCGTCTTTTCCTAGTCTGTCGCCAGTGTTTGGAATGCCTTTGGGAGACAACGAAAGAGTAGGAGCGGCAAGGGGATGCACATAATCATTCAGTTTCTCAACATTTGTAGTGCCTATGATATAGAATTTTGTGAAACACTTCTCTATGAGAATTATATATTACATGCTCAGAATTTGAGTGTCAAAACACAAAATTGAGTACAAAATCAACAAACTCTATGGTTCTCCCCATCAGTGGTAGGGCTTCACCAAAATCGAGTCAATATCTACAAAAACTCTAAAGCTGAGCATTTTTTGTACAAGTTAGCTTGAGTCGAGCTAAAACTACAAAAAAATAGAAATGGAGTTGTCATTGGGCACAACCTATTGGTGGATCTCCAATGGGCAGGGAACAATTTCCAAGTTCCATCTCGGAAGCATCCACAGTTAGGTTGTGCCCAATCTACGCGACATCCACTACTGTTGATGTTGCCTCGACTTCTCCTTTCTTGCACTCATTGATCGCCTCTTCAAGTTCCTTGTCCAAGGAGGTCTTCGTGAAAATTTCCTTTGAAGGTCGAAGAGGTGTAGGGACGGGAGACTCCAACAGTAGAGGTGGCATCACATTCATGATCACTGGTGGACTTGACGCATTGCTATTGTTGGAGCTCGATGCTTGGTCGAGCAACATCTGAGGTAGAGAGGCAGAAGCGGGTTCTAGAGATTGGAGTGGCTTCATTCCATTCCTATCCAACAACAAGGCCAGGATTTCCCTATACGCCCTTACTTCCCTCTCTGTTCGCTCTTGCCTCCTCCCGCATCCACTCATGCGTGCTCTTGTTCATCTTGATGTTCGCCTCGCAGTCCCTCGCCTGTTCTTCCCTCAATTGCACCGACACAAGGTCATTCCTCTGTTATGCAAGAGTTGCCTGTGTTTGCATTAGGGTGATGGACTCCATGTGTGTTTTATTTAGGTCTGCCAATTGCTTCATGACGTTCATGATAGTACCTCTCTTCCGTTTTTTGTCCGGTCGGCCCGAACGTGTCGGCGTCAAAAGAGTGTGGGCAACAAGTGGCAACGTGGAGGATGCAAAGGACCTTGGGATATCGGTCGGTGGACGACTTGTTGGTGTTGGAAAGTCATCCAACCCACCGTCACCCTCAAAGTCATCATCGTCATCTTCTTCCTCCTCCTCGGAAAAATCCTCAGGATCGTCATAGACGGGCACTAGACTCCTCCTTTCCTGACTGCCTGGAGAATCATGCCTAGACCGAAGATTTCTTTTGGATGAGGAGGGCTTCGACTACGTCCCCTGGGTAGCATCGAAGGACTCAATTTTGTACCCACTATCAAGGAAGTTGCTCTTGTCGAGGGTCATTCCCTTAGCGTAGATTTCCTCCCACCAACTTGATTCCTCTAATGGACTAGTGACATAAACGTCGACAGAAGTCATTTGCATGAAGGGAGTGCATGAGTTAGAAAACCATCTATACTATTCAGCTCGACCCGAATTAAAAGAACTTGCTTCTCCAAACACAAAGAAACAAACTAGCAAGCTCTATTACTACAAGTGTTTTTAGCAGGGTTGACAAATCCGAACGTCCGCCCCAAATTCATGTCCATCATCCGGACGTTCGGACGCATGGAGTCTAGCGGATGTAGCGTCCCTAGCGCCATCCGCAGGTAGACGGCGCGGTCACAGCGGACGGGCGGGGCGGACGGTGGAGGGTGGATGGGCACGGCAGACGGTGGAGGGCGGACAGGCGAGGCGGACGGTGGAGGGCGGATGGGTCGGGTGGACGGGCGGATGGGCAATCAACTGGGTGAACGCTCACTATGTAGTACCAACAACTTTTAGTTCGAATTTCCAAATTCTTTTTTTACAATTTTGGGGCACGTAATATACCGTCGGAAAGGTCTTGGAAATACCTTTCCAATGGTATATCACACACCCTGAAACACCAAAATCTCCAACCGGAAATGCCAAGAGAACTTTGGTGCTTCAAAAAGTGAGGGTTTGCCTTGGTGTTTGGCTGTCCGCCTAGCCGTCCGCCCTCCCGTCTGCTTGGCGGACGGGCGGACGGGCAATTAGTTGGGCGGACACTCACTATGTAGTCACAACAACTTTTAGTTCGAATTTCCAAATTCTTTTTTTACAATTTTGGGGCACGTAATATACCGTTGGAAAGGTCTTGGAAATACCTTTCCAATGGTATATCACACGCCTTGAAACACCAAAATCTCCAACCGGAAATGCCAAGAGAAGTTTGGTGCCTCAAAAAGTGAGCGTCCGCCTTGGTGTTTGGCCGTCCGCCCTCCCGTCCGCCACGAGCCTTTCCTTCCGCCATTGCCGACCGCCCCGACCTTCTGAGCCAACATCATGCCATCCGCCTCCTTATCTAACCTACTTGACCTCTGTCCGCCGGCAATTCTATTACATTTAATTCTGAAAAGTGTAGAACTGCAGTGTCATTTCCAAAAAAAGACTCTTTAATACGACAAGTATCCAATGCAATATTAATGTAAGAAAAGAATAATTCCAGGTTTTCCTCCCCACATTTAAACATGCTTTCCAAACCCTATATCCTAAACCCTAAACCCTACAAAAAAAATCTGAATTGTAGATCCCTCAATTGTACATATTAACTTATAACATTGTAGGAGTTTTCAAAAGTAGTGGTGTGATGTGTGAAATATGTTTTATTTTTTAATATTTGAAGTTTAGAATGCAATCATGACAATGTGATGCATATGTAGATCTTACTATCTTTGTCATTTAGGTTTCAATTGTTCTTAAGATTTACTTTATTATGGGCTACAACACAATTGTGGATCATTGGATTATAACCTAGAGTATTTCATCAATTTTTGTTATAGAATGCATTGATAGTGTAAAACACCAACGTAAATATTCTAAAAGAATTTATATTATCTCATTATTCTATTACAACATTTATGGGATGATGCTCAAAATGATTTAAGTACTTTAATATAATTTTATATAATATGATGTGGACTACATTAAAGTAAGCATTTATACAATAAAAATGAAATGGAGGTTCTTATCATACATGCTTATACTTATATATACATGTGTGCACCCTAAATTGTAAACCATCAATAAATTTATCACAACCCTAAAATATTAGGGCTTAGGTAGTGTAAAATGTGATTGACCTTCAAATATGATGAGCTTTCAAAATTCAAATACAACAATTGAGATAAGTAGGTCATACTCCAATGATTACAATTCCGTTTCATCCCAAGACTTTTTCGCAAATGATTTTACGAGAAGGTTCATAATATCATATCTTGTAGATTATAAATTTACAATATTGATTTAATTGCTTATGTAGTTGTGTAGGCCTAGGATTTTTTTAAATCTTGAACCCGCAAAGTCCTAAGCCTTTTTTTTCTATCGAATATCATTCAAAATTGTCATTTCTATTGTGAAGAGCAAAAAACTTTATAAATTAACTTTATATCTAACCATAGGAATTTGTACTAGATTAGTATAAAAATGTATGGGAGCAATGTTATCATCTTGATAACATTAAGTGCATACATTGCATGATATTTGTATTTAAAGAAAAAAAATCTTTTCTTTTGTCTTGCTATACTTGATTCTTGGGCTTTCATTTTCGTCACTTTAAATTTTGGCACTAACGATTTCAATTTTATAATATTTTCTATTGAAAAATCTAGCTAAAAAGCGAAGAATCTTGGATAAAAATTCAAAAATAAATCATTTCATTGAGATCATATTTCACAAGAGTCCTCTATAAGAGTGTAGGGCCTTTGAGACTTTAGGAATTAATTACTTTCCTTCAAAGGCATAGAAATCAATTAGAAATTGAATCCAATTAAATTGTTACAATTTTGACTTTGAATATCTTTTGCTATTAGCCAAAAATTATTGTTGATATGGCAAACTTGTAAAAAAACACCAATGTAAAACTAAATTCCTTTTAATTACACATCCATTTGAATTTTTTGTTTACAAATCAAATGATTTTCCAAAGAAGAGGCTATTTGGTGACACTTTTCATAGTTGTATTGATTTAGTGCCTCACTATATAACATATTAAAGACATAATTTCTATAGCTTTCTTCATTCACCATGCATTGCATGCTCTACTCGTCCGCTCATCCGCCTACTTCTACAAAGTTAAAAACAACTCTCCCTCTCACCTTCTCCCTTGTCCGTCTGTTCGTTGTGGGCCGACCTCCACCAAATTGAAAACACTTGACTCTCGCATCCAACTCTTGCTCCCGCCTTCCTCCCCGTCCACCTGTCCACCCGTCTGCCTATCTACTCGTCCGTCAGACCACCATAGGTTGAATTCCACCAATGGCCCCTTATGCCCGCCTTTCCCTCCTGCCTTTCCTCCCCGTTCGATGTCCGGCCGTCCACATTCGCCGTCCGCCCGTCCGCCCGTCCGCCTAGCGAACAAGAGGGCGAACAGCAAGGCGGACGCCCATGTTTTGAAGTAACAAACTTCTTTTAACATTTCCGATTAGAGATTTTTGATTTTGGGGGCGTGTGATATCCCATTGGAAAGGTATTTCCAAGACCTTTCCAATGGTATATTACACGTTCCAAAATTCTAAAAAACGAATTCAAAAATTGCAAGTGAAAGTTGCTATGACTACATAGTAAGCATCCGCCCAGCTGATCGCCGGTCCGCCCGTCCGCTTGGCGGACGGGGGGCGAGCGGGCGGACGGACACCAAGGCGGACGCCCATGTTTTGAAGCAACAAACTTCTTTTAACATTTCCGATTAGAGATTTTTGATTTTTGGGGCGTGTGATATACCACTGGAAAGGTATTTCCAAGACCTTTCCAACGGTATATTACACACTCCAAAATTCTAAAAAACGAATTCAAAAATTGCAAGTGAAAGTTGCTGCGATTACATAGTGAGCGTCCGCCCAGCTAATCGCCCATCCGCCCAGCTGATCGCTCGTCCGCCCGTCTACTTGGCGGACGGGGGGCGGGCGGACGGAGGGCGGATGGGCGGACACCAATGCGGACGCCGATGTTTTGAAGCAACAAACTTCTTTTGACATTTCCGATTAGAGATTTTTGATTTTGGGGGCGTGTGATATACCATTGGAAAGGTATTTCCAAGACCTTTCCAACGGTATATTACCCGCTCCAAAATTCTAAAAAACGAATTCAAAAATTGCAAGTGAAAGTTGCTGCGACTACATAGTGAGCGTCCGCTCGTCCGCTCGGCGGACGGAGTGGGCGGACAGGATGGCGGACGGGGTCGCGGACGGGCGGGGCGGACGGGTAGCGGTGGACGGCGGGAACGTCCACTAGTCCGCTTGTCATCGGACGTTGTGGACCCCGCATCCACGTCCGCGTTTGGATGTTCGAACGTCTGGGACGTCCGAACGTCGTGTCAACCCTGGTTTTTAGTTGTGGTTCAGCTCGAATCGAGCTAAAGGGCTTTCATGTGGCTTATTATGGCAGCGCAGGTGAGCTTTTCGCCAGCAAATGTCAAGAAGACACACATACTCGGTGTACAAAACGTCTTGATAAGACACAAGTAAAACTCCTTCTGCAGCTCCAAATTATTCATCTGATACTCGAGCTCACTATATGCACGCGCCTTCATGTATCTAACTGTTTCTAGACACTGAAACTCTTTAGGAATTTTGACCTGCACAAGATTCTCCGGGTTCTACAAGAATATGAGAATGACCTTTTTAGGTGTCCTAGCGACCGCTACATCTCCTAGTTGATCATTCTTCCCTGCATAATAATCAGCATACTCAATGTTGTAGGAGTCTAGAACCTTATTGGTTTCTATGTATCTCAGAACCTGCGCTTGTTCTTTTTCGTTAGCTCAAATAAACAACGAAGAAGAGAGGTCTTCAACTTTGGGCTCTTTCTTGAACATTGAGCTCATGACCTCAACAAAATATGGGTTGTCTACAATGGACTTCTCCTTCTTACTAATCCCCAGCAGTGTACAAAAGTCTACCACTCCAAGTCCCATTCACTTTGTGGTTTCCACCTTCCAAGCACCTGAGGGCCACTCTAAGTAATGATTGTTGTTCTTGTCGTAAGTCCTGTAGTGACCACTTGCTGTTGGCTTTACGAACTTTTGCTTGTACTCTAAGAACACCTGGAAGAAAGCAAATGTTTCTTTCGATAGTTGGGCACATGTTTTGTTCCTCGATCTAACCATCTTAGCTTCACTAAAGTATCTCTCCCCTGGCCGGTCGAGGAGGACGTCCATAGTGGCTCTCGAAAACATTCGTTCCTTCTTGAACACCTTCCAATTTTCTACAATGATCTCGTTCTTGGCGTTCATCAGACCCAGCTTAGGATTGATTTGGTGAAGCTCCTTCTTCACCAGATGTTTTTGTTTCCACCTTTTCGCCCAATCCTTGATCGTGTAGCAACTATCAAGTACTAACGTTATGGCTTTAATTGTCACCTTCGAATAACAATGTTTCCGCTTCTCACCCATTTGGTTTAGAATATGGTTGGCAAGTTTTGCTAGCTCATCATAGTTGAGATTCCCCAAGAACTTGAAGAATTCATGATTGAGCATGTAGTTCTCTAGGTTCCAATCCGCTCTAGCATTAAACAACTTATCAGTGTCAGGATTGAAGAGCTCTCCATGCACTGCAACCGTGATGATGTCCTTCCAAAGATTATAGACATCGTCTGGTGCGGTGATTAGCTTGAGCTCGTTTGTGAGCTTCAACTTTTCCTCTTTGTCCTTGGTCTTGGACAACTTCAAGTTTTTATTTACATCGATCATAGAAAATCGTATGTAAACAACCTTCTCAAATTCCTAAAGATTTCATCTAAGGCACAATGTTAGACTTGTTCGATTTAGCTCGAATCGAGCTAAATCATAGTAGAAACCATAAACAAAAGAGAAGATAAGTTCTATCGACCTTGAATACTTACATTGAATTTATCTCTATTGCGAAAGTTCTCTACCATCCGTCTCGTGCTCGATGTAGTCCCCACAGATGAGACCTCCTTCAGATTTTTGGGCTGACCCATGGCCTCCCATACTGATCGTACTCCCAAAATGTTTATTGCCCAAGACGGCTGCGTTGCCACAAAGTGATTTGTTTGGTTGTAATAGGCGGATATATTTCGCAATTTATCATTGTCCACCGACCACACAATAAAATAGTCCCACTTTCGGAAATGCTTCTTCGTTTCTTCATTAATACCATTAGCGTCATCCAATATCCACTTGCTGGTTTCCATGCTATGCTGCCTATTAATAATGTAAAACTGGCCCTCCTTGATGGCCTCCCATGTAATGGGCTTCTTTGCGTGACCCACAGGCATAATGCAAAGTGTTTGCTTGTTAGTCTTGTCAAGAATATTTAAAAGCCAGTTGACCATGTCATCAACAATTTGATTCTCTTTGGACCGTATATTGAATGTTGACGGCGCAGCAATAAGTTTGGAGATGTCGATCTCTTTCTTCTGACCGACCGGAAACACATATGTGTCTTCGCATGTAATCCCAAATCTTTGGTAAACCTCACTAACCGACTTGAAGTCTAGTTTCTTCTCTGTTTTCCGAGAGTGAAGAATCTTCTGCATTTCATCCACATAACTTCCGTCAGCTATTTCCAAAACCTCCGTGGATTTGGTTGGCGTAATTTGGGTTCATGCAGAAGCGCCAGACTTTCTCCCTTGCTTCTTAATGGGAGTTTTTACTTGCTTTTGACTGGCTCTTTTGCCTCTACCTAACCCGGTTTCAATTACTAAGTTACGCTTGGAGCTTACACTCCCACCAGGGGTACCTGTGTTTAATGACATAGAGCGAGCTTTTGTCAACTCGTTCCACAACTCCAGCTTCCCTTTTAGTGTGCTCAAATCACTAAACATGAAACGAAGCTTAGCAATAAGGCATCTCCAATTAATTGGTGTGCCATCCTTATTATGCCACTCATGGTTATCTAGTTTCTTCTCTAGCTCCTTCACCTCATCCACGAAAACATAAGTCTCAAGACTTTTGAGGAAAGGAGTCAAATTGAAGGGAATGAGAATAGAGTCCAAGATGACCGTAAAGTGATATTGTTGCTCTCTTGGAATCTCTAGGACCGTTGTCATGCACTTGATCTTGATCATTGGATGAGTGTCCACTTTGATGTCCTTAACTTTCTCTTCGAAGGAAAGTTGAATGTAGACAATGGAGTTCTTGAACTTGTACGAAAAGGACGTGTCGTTCACAAAGGGGATGATCTGGAAACTCCAGTTCTCAACTTTGTCTGGGTCTTTGAACTCACAGAACTCTCCATCACTGAGCATCATGTCTTCTGCATTGTTATCTACTGGGTTCTGGACCTCGCACCATCGAAAGTATTGTTCCAGGCTTGCAACTTGTTCTTCCATCCTACAAGAGAAAATCCAATTAAATGATGTGTATATTCAGCTTGATTCAAGCTGATTAGACATGTGATAAGTCATTTTTCTTACTCTATTATTGTAGCTAGGAAAACTCTATATGGTTTACCATTCAGTATCAAAATCAATTACTCTTCAAAGAAATGTCATTCGGCATGAGCCAAGCTCATATGACATGATTGAGGGTGTTAGTGAAACAATGATGCTTAGGCTTCGTAGACGATGTTGAAAGATTTATTGGATGCATTTCAAGACATTTGTCCATCGTTTTTTAAGACTTATGATGTCTGTTTACCTTGACCTGAGCTAAATCGATAGAGGCTAAAGGTCAGGGTTTGACTACAAATAATATTTGAGGATCTCTGTGTAGTTTTTCCTCCATGATATATTCGTCATGTTAATTATATTTGTATCTACTTCTTTGTGGTGTATTGAATCAATTTCCTATTCACAAATCTATATAGTTCATCTCAAACTAAGTTAAAATGTTCAAAACTTTGTTTTTGTTTTCTTACATGAGCTAAGGTGTGTGCTCAGAATTTCTCCTTTCGATTATTCTCTAAACTTCAACTCAACTCGAACTAAAATGTAGGTTGTTGTTTTGTTCTCTGTCAATTGTTGCTGGAAAGAACGGGGCAGGCAAGATAATGTCAAATTAAAGGGCGAGTATTCATTTACCTATGCAGTTCAGCTCGAGTCAAGCTAAACTACATGGTAGTATATTATTCCAGTATATGTTTAATCTTATCAGCTCGCCTTCATATCACATGCGCTTATAACGTCGTTCTCATGTGTAGTTTAGCTTGATTCGAGCTAAACTGCAAGGAAGAACGACGTTATAAGCGCATGCAACATGAAGGTTTGTTTAACCATTTCTATGTTCAGGTCTATAGATATTTATCATTTCGTTTGAAATTTATTTAAATTTTCAAATTCACATGATTGGAATTCAAGGCTTCCTTAGTACTTCATGAATTTGTTACAGGTAATTGAAGGCCTTTGTACATGTCGCTTTAGCTCGAACCGAGCTAAAGTGTCATATGGATGTTTACCAATGATAAAATCATCTAAACCCTTTGATGGTTTATAGGGCTGACTACACTAGCATTCAATTGCACTGGAACTTAGCGCTAATTTCTGAAGACCAAAAAATTAGGGTTACATTTCATGGTTTCGAAATCCTACTCATTTCATTGTTATGCAATCTGCAAACGCATATTGTTGACCCTAAACTTGCTACTCCAACCCTTCCACTACAAAAACATGTGGATCTCTAAATACGAAAACGTAACATATGTAATTGGAAAGCTTCTGAGACTCACCTAGAAAAAAAAGGGTGCACAATCTTTGACAACACAGTGCGATCCTTGCACCAACGAAATCACAATTCAAGCAATACTTGAAAACAACATTTCTGAACATGTCATCCTAAAACCTCAAAGTGAAACCTTAAACCCCAATGTTGCTTAACCCTACTGTCCACCACGAAATTTAAGGCACATAGTAGAAATTAGGGACACACATCAATGCCTATAAATCCAATTGATGCAAACATATTGATCAATGAGGTTTAGCAACCCTAGAATGCTTATATTGATACCAAGAAAAGAATCCTACAGCACCATAGAGAAGAATGAGATCACATGCAACACAAGAAAACACTCAAGGTATAACACAGAATTGAAACCAATATAACATGAACTCAATAGGAGACTACATATTATAAGAACTGCTAAAAAGTAATAGAACTTACAGCATTCAATTGACAAATTCTAAAGGTGCATGACACCTACAATCCCCAAACCACAAAGCTTCGCTTTTGTGATGCCCACCAAGAATCTGTACAAACCACGAAACAGACGATGATACTTTGGAACACGAAGTTGAACAAACAAGGAAGCATGGAACCTAGACATGCTAGAACCACCAGACACACTAGAACCTCCAACAGAAACATGGAAACTCAGGTCCTTACAATGCACATGTGACTACAAACACACTTACATAACCAGAAAACAAGTATGAAACATTGAAATTCCGGCAAATCCTACTTTTCTAGTACTGGACTGCAAAGAGAGATACGAACCTAAAGGAAGCAGAAAATGAAGCGCTCTCGATGACGTCCAAAGCAAATAACTCCACACGCAAATAGCAGAAATGGAGAGCACGCCCCCCCCCACACAGAGAAAACAAAGCGCTTCGACGAAGTGCAAACAATGAAACCGCACAGGGAAATAGCAGAGACGGAGAGCTATACACGACGAGGTTTAGGGTCCACTCACTGACTCAGTTACACTCACAAAGACTCTCCAAGAACGGAGATCGCATGCCCACGATGCAAGAACTTCTAGGCGACATGGAAATTGAAAACAAAAAACTCAAAACAAAAAACCACAAAATATAGGTGCACAAAACTCAAAACACAAGCAAAAAACTCAGAACATAGGTGCAGCAAACTCCAAACACAAGCGCACCACACCCTAGCACCCCAACGATGGAGGTTCCGTCCATACCCGGATCCTTCCCTTGTACCTAGGTCCGTGTACAATGGTATTCATATTGATACCCGGACCCTTCCCATGTACCCGGGACTGCCTACTCGGTCTTCATCCACATACCCGCCCCTCCCCTTGCACTCAAGTCTTCATCCTAATACCAATAGCCTCTTATCTCATCTAAGTCTCTCCTAGCCCTAATTGAAGCCCTCAGCAACGTGGCGGACGATTACTATCCAATGAATGATAAGGAATTCTCCTTTGTAGGAAAGAATTGCAACTATTCGTCATCAGAATTTGGAATGGTAGGGAAAGATCTTCTACAGTAGTTTGACTCCCAATGAATATTTCTGGTTCTTGTAAAGTGGATAATGTCACACAGATTTAGAATGGCTGATTTCCACGGTCACCAGCCTAGTGTTTAAGGGTTTACAACCTCTCTCATCATATACTCAACCTATTATTCATCATGTACTCAATCCATTATTGATAACTTGCACCAAAGTCTTATTTGTTTATAGACGGAAAAATCCTACGAAGTTTGTTTGCAACCATGAATACCACAAAACTTCCTTTGATAACCTAATTATTTTTGTAGGTAACTTCGGTTAGTCTTGTAGGTTCATATCACTTAATATCCAAAACCTTCCTCACGTGCAATTCCATGTTGAATGCATAGTTACATCCCTTAATATCTTAAGAGGGATTCAAAATGAGTCATTTACTCTTCATTCGTTTAAGTACACACTAGTGCCATGCACATTATTTTTTTCTTTACCATGTCAATCAATGACTTATGAAATAGTGCAAACATTTTGTTCTATACTAACTTCTAGAAAAGACCTCCGAATTGGACAAAAACAAACTTTAATGATTAATCGTTGCACTTTTGTTCTACTAGTAGAGAGATGCTCTAACAACCTTTGGATTGAAAACATCCTTGTCTTTTTGGCTAGTAACCATGGTAATTATTCCTTTTCTTCATTGGTTGACATAGTCAATGTAATTCTAAAAAACTGAACGTATACATTATAGATCAAAGTGTTGTAGACAATGGTTCTCCCATTCAAGACTAATATTAGAACAGAATAATTTTTAAAATAGAAGTATAATTCACCTAAAACTAAATTCACTATATAAAAAATATTAGAGAATTATAAGTCAAAAGAGAGAAATTTACATATTTTGAAATCTACATAGCCAAAAGAATTTTCAAGAAATTTCAAATATTTGATGCAAAACATAATCTATAAAGAGTGCTCAATTTTTCCATCTAAAAATATTGGTGAAAGGAATGGACACAAATATAATGGTAGACATGAGTGTAACCATGTGATCTAAAAGTTGTTGTTAGCAACTTTTTGTTGACAATTCTTCACTCAATTAATTGTTATTTTAAATTTTACATGAAAGTCAGGTTAGTGTAGATAGCCATAAATCCAGTAACTGAATTAATTGTATAAAAAATGGCCAATTGAATCAATAGATTATTACAACTTTGCATGATATATATTTCTTAAATTAACAACGTGACATGTTTTTTTGATGCTGTAACTATTGTTAGAGATGGAATTAGTCTAAACACCTTGAATTGTGCATTATATTTAAATATCTCAACTATAGGAAGGCATGATATTGATTTGGTTTATGAATGAAGAAAAGAACGTAAAAGTTGTCATGAAAATAAGGGAAAGACCTTTAAATGATTCTTGACAATACAAAATTGATTTTATAATTAATTTCATAATAGGATGAAAGCAAAGAAAAAATTAACCCATCAATGTACTATATTCTCAAGATGTCAACAATGGAAAGTCATTTATAAAAATTTAATGAATTTGGAATGATAGATGAAATGTACTACTTCAAATTATTTTGAAGATGCAAAGAAATTCCATGCTGAATTGTTCAATGCTATAGATTTTTTAACTATACTATGAAGTAAGTTTTTAAAAATAACCCACAATTGTTGCTCCATCGATATTGAGAAGTCATGAAATTCACATGATTGGAACTTGTGTTTTTTTTTTTTTGAAGGACCCTTTCCCACAAGTATTTCATTTTTTTTTCTCAAATGCAATGATAATTCGGTTAACAACGTATTTCCAAAAAATTAGCATGATTTATGTGTAGTTCTGTACTATTGCAACTTAGTTCTTTACTTTATTTCCAATTGTATTTTTCTCACCTGTGAAAGTTCCTTACTTTAAGAAGTTGGGTAAAGTTCCAAAAATAATTACAGGAGACTCATTAAATCTTTGAAGTCATTTTAATCATCTCATAATTTAGAGCATTCTCCCCACCTACAAAATAATAATTTCTTTTAGTTAAAAAAATGCAATGAATGCATGAAACTGTAGTAAGAGGAATAACCTATTGTAAATGCATGAAATGTAACCCCACATTGAACCTAAACACTTAAAAAATGTGGGATCCATTCCAATTAAGCACATAAACTTCTAAATGTAATACAATCCAAGAACATAAAGCATAAATCATAAATCTTGTGTAATATGCTTAAGAATCTTGATGTTTAAAAATATGCACATTGTATGGGCTCATAAATTTATCTATATGAATTTTATGACGTTTGTTATTTGATTAAAAATCTAATACAATCCATGTATTTTTCAAGGACCACACTAAGTAAACCATGATCGAATCATGTTCTCTCATTTGTACAACAACCCTAAAGGTATACAAGAAATGTACATGCTAATCTCTTTGAAATAAAGTATGAAGGCTGAGTCCAATTTTTAAATGCTTCTATATTGTAGGTGTTTTATTTTTATAGAAAAATGCCCATACTTTTCCCAACTTGTAGCATGAGTTCTTGAAATAAATTGAGACGAAAAGCTCCTGTTTTTGAATGTGTGGTCCTTGTAAAATGCAATCCCCTTCACTAGTAAATTTAGTTTCTCAAAAGAATTGAGACGATGTGATTGTATTTGTAAATGTTTGGTCTTAAATTTCATGAATTGTAGGATTTTTTTACAATTTCTAGACTATGTTAATGTCGGCTTGCTTTCCATGCAGTTATTGTAATAGTATCATAGGAAGGACAACTTCTTGAATATGGGGTTATAGAGAAGTTGGAAAGGATTTTCTAATTGCATCCTCATATTTCTAAAATTAAAGTGGATTTGGCACCAATTACATGGTCACTTAGTTGAAGTTCTTAAAAAAAAATATCATTCTCAAAAAAAGGTCGATGGCTTGACACATCTATGTCAATTTTAATCCAATGTTTTGACGATACAATACAGTCTAATTCTTAGTAATTAATTAAAAAAAAATTTCATTTCAATTTATTGTAATTTAAGAAATTCCTTGATGCATGTGAACCTCATATATGTTTACCACAATTGAAAGTTATTCAAGTTCTTTCCATGTGGAGAGCAACGAACTAATTTATAAGAGCATTGAAACTTACATGAGTTGTACTAATGCTTATGAAAAATCAAAATTATGACAAGAAAGGCTCTTCGTACCATTCATTACTATCTAAATTGCAATGATCAGAGTGTAGTTATCATCCAATTGCAATGATTATACCACTTGTTAATATGACTGTTAAATTATTGCGATGATCAAAGCACGTGGAAAGTTATGAAACATGGCATTACAATTGCATTGATCCTAGAACTTCACTTTAATCCTCAATTGATTATTGCATAATAATTTTTATAGACACATGCCATTAACATTGCTCATTTCATGACTTTAGTAAATATAGTTATTTAAACTACATTGGAGGGTTCAAGCTATATTTTTTTAGTTTTCTTTGAAATTATAGTTCTTTATATTACATTGAAGGATTCATAGTGGAATTTTTTAGTCAACACTGTATGAAAAAAATCTTTACAATGCCTTTGTAAAAATGTGTACTAGTATAGCTTAAATCGTTACTTCATTTCAAACTTCATTATTTTCACCAAAAAAAGGGCTTTACTTCAAGGACTTTTGAAAGAAGATTTGAAATTAAAGAATAAAGTATAATACACTTTGGGTTCATACTTCACTTTATTTTTTCTAGAATTAAAAAAATAAATTTGCATCAATTTCATGAGTTCCTAAACCTCTAATTTACACATCATTTGTAGTTGTCTTTTCTATTTTTTTTCCTCACCGTGATGTGCTCTTCATTTCAAGAAGTATTAAATATTAATTCTTTACAATAGAGTGAAAGCACCACAATTCATGGGAACGTTGCGCTTCAATCTGCATAGCTATTCCTAATGTACAATGTATACACTACAAGGAAAAATTTATTTAGTTGTATTTTGGAAAATTCAATTCTCAAAAGATATGAGATAAAGATGAAAATGAAAGTGCAAGCAAGAGAAGTTGAAAAATTTGGAAAAAGGTAGTGAAATAATGTGAATCTCATTCAATCATTCTAGTCATTTGTAGGAAACCAAAAAATTTAAAGCATTCCCTTCCAAAAAAGAAATTAATTTGTTATTGCCAAAAAAATGCAATGAATGGATGAAACCATAGTAACAGCAGTAACCTATTGTAAATGAAGGAAATAAAATCCCAATTAAAAGGGAGACACTTGAAAACAGGGAATTCATTCAAAGGAATCAAAGTAAGTTTTCAATGTAATAAAATTCAAAATAAGATAGCGTAAAGTATAAACCCAATTTAATGTGTTCATGAATCCCCGATTTTTGAAAGTAAGCACAATGTATGGGGTCTTATAGTTGTCCTCATGAGTTTTATGCTTTTTGTGATTTGATTAAAGCCCTAATACAAGAACAAATGGAATTTGAGAACCTATGATTTCCTATTCTGAGAATTATGCACACAAAAGGAATCTCTAAATTTTGTAAGAGATGAAATTTATATTTCTATTGAAACAAATAGGTGTTTACATCAAATTTTGAACCCCGAAGAAGCTAATTTAATGAACCAATGACTTCATAGAATACATTGAAGAAATTCATTCATGCTTGTAGCATGAATTTTAATAATTTCATGGAAGTACACATCTACAAAAGATCTATTTATTGTTCAAGGAAAAATTGTTCTTCCTAATTAGTTCTAGAAGTATTCAGATCATTGTAAGAATTCATTAGAAGTTAATGGAAGTACATGTTGTATTTAATACTTAGAACCATTTGAAAGAATATAGTAGTTGATGCATTCTCTTTTTAAAAAAGAAATTGACACAAAAGTTTCAAATTTGGGGGGATTAGGGTAGCATTCATGTTTCTTAGAAAGGTCTATGGTGCTTAGACCATTCAAGAAACAATTAGGGGGCTCCAAACATGAAAATTTTTCTTTTCATACTCTTCAGATGCAGACATTGAAATATGTTCATGTAGACCCTAAACCCTAAACCTAACCTACCACACAGAAATTGGGAGAAAGTGGAATTCAAGGAGCATTCCTTTATCATTATTATATGTGTAGGTCCACTTTCTATTTTGTGCTGCAAAAAAGAAGACATTCCTACCACACAGAAATTGGGAGAAAGTGTTATTCAAGGAGCATTCTTGTTTCATTATTATATGTGTAGATTGACTTTGTATTTTTGGTTGCAAAGAATAAAACATTCCTACCACACAAAATTAGGATGAAGACAACAATCAAAAGTCCATTGTTCTTGAAATAACCCAAATACCTTTTTTGGTGCTACAATAGGAAACCGCATGAAATATCTAATAGATTGCGAATATTGTTCAAACTTTATAGTTGTGAAATTTGTCATTTTTGTTTGTAAGGCTTTAAACCTGAATTGGAAAGAGTAGGTGAAGCTTACATTGCGATTGGCATGCAACCACGATAGTCTTCAGAAGTCAACAAGTAATTATGATAGGAAACCCTGTAAACTAGACAAGGCCGTAATTTTTGTGGGCCCAGATACTTAATTCAACATTCCATGTCGTTTACTATCGTGATTCCTAGTTTTTTCAAAATTGAAAAGTGTGTGGTTGAGAACTCACGATGAGTTCAAGCTCTTTTGTTCCCGCGCAAGTAGTCGAGACACTCTCTCTGAAGTCACCATCCCATTTGCAAACACCTCTTTTGAGCTTATTCCTCATTTTTGTCGACATTGGTGTCCATCTGTTTCTTGTGCTCTTCATTCGACTTGTATTGTTACGCCTTGCGAAGTATTTCAAGAGTTCGGTTAGCGTTTCGTTGTATGTTGTTGCCCTCTTCAACAAAGCGTTTTGTTGTGAAGAGTTCGTGGTTAGCTATTCAGATCTCTCTGCTGCTTGAATGTGACTCTTTCAATGTGATGCACTCATTATAGGCTTATTATATTACCAATCAATCCTTTCTTGTCAATGAGTTGTATATGGTGTTTACTTCTCACTTCTTGATTTGATAATACTTGTAGTTGTAAATTTGTAAGTTTCATGAAGCGTCGTTTTTATAGTTCATTGTAGGACGATGCTCTACGTATGTAGGAGGTTGTTCCAATTATGTCACCGGATTTTTTAGCTTACTAAATATAGAAACATTTGGTACTCCTTAAGAAGCTTTAGAACTCCAAAAATAACGGATTACTGTAGCTCTAGTATAGGTGAAAACCAATACTGGTTTTTGCAAGACGTTATCGCAATTTAGCTTGAGTCAAGTTGAATTGACATATAAGATATTCTAGTAGATCAATACGACGTTTGTGAATCCCCATTGCAGATTAGCTCAACTCAAGCTAAATGTACATTGATCCCACAAAAATATGATTTGAAAAGCATTGCCTTCTTAATTCTTTGAAATTAAAAGTACTCTCATTTTATGTGCGATTGCAATTTAGCTTGAGTCGAGTTGAAATGGCATATGTGGAGAGTTCATTATTGAATGAAGTACTAGAATTGTTTTAGTTCTAAAACAAATCAGTTATAATACATTATATGTAAACTTTGTTGTCAAATTCAAACCCCGACCATCGATTTAGATTGAATATTTAAAATTTAAATACTAAATCATTAATTCTTTAATGATTGCAGTTTAGCTCGAATAGAGCTAAACTGACATATGGTTGCTTGTGCATGAAACAAGCTAATGTGCTGAAGTCTGTGGATGACTGAATGAAGTAGTATAAAAATAAGATATGTCATTCTATTCTCAGGTCCCATATTATGTTAGGAAATTAATCCGAAGTCAAACATCAGCACATGTTTAAGTATTATGAAACTATAACAATGACTGTTTAGCTCGGCTCGAGCTAAATTGCTGGGTAGGAATAATTCGTTTCCAAAAAGGAAGTTCCATTACAACACTTGAACTCCGATTGAACTGAGGTGCTTCTATGTATCCAGTGCTTTCTTAATGCTTTCTTCACCTAGACTAGAGCTTGTTTTGGCCATAATCTAGGATTGTATTCTTGGTAGATTTATGTGATTACTTCTTCTAATGGTGTCCATAGTGTTTCCATCAGTAATGAATATGAAAATCAGCTTGAGTCAAGCTGATGTGCAATTTGAGATTTTCTCATCTTCAATTGCTGACTACTGTTTCTTATCCTTTATGTCTATCTTGGAATATATAGGTACTGTGAGTTTCATGGAGAATCCAATGGACATGATGTTCTCATCGGACGACGAATTCCAAGATGTGGAACACATGAATATTGGCGCTCCAGAGTGTGAAGGTCTTCCACGCTGTCTCTAGGTTACGAAGTGCGTGACTTTGTACAACATTGAAGGCGTACTTGTTGGTGAAGGTACTTGCCATAGTGTCAACTCTGACTTGGTTCTTGGTGCGAATGGTCCTCTCAGAGACACACATGTAGGGATCGACATTTCGAAGACACATTCTAAAGAAGACATCCCCCATAAGTAGGTGTATTCGCTCGTAGCATGGCCTATTAAACTAGTCCACTGCCATGGAGCAAGTCTATACAATCATGATGCCCGAGACACGTTCAATCGTATTCAAGCTAGTCTACAAAACCCTCCTTCTGCGTTGTCGGCCCGACCATATTCAAATATCATCCGGAACCCTCCTCGCGAGACTGGCTTGAAGGCAAAGGAACTTCTCACTCAAGAGTCTATCAAGACAGTGTCTAGTAAGGATTGCTGCAGCAAGACTTGTGTGCAGCCATTTCCTAGGGAGAAAATTCGTGCCTTCCATGAATGCAAGTACCAGAGATCGACCTTTAAGTTCAGAGCCCACATGAAGACAGATGTTCACAGGTCGACTCATCATGACTTGCGTGGGAGGAAGATGGTTACGGTAGAAGGGATCAATGTTTGCATGCGAGTGTGGATGCTAATTGTTGGAGTCCCAAAAGCGACGTTCTATCGTTACCAAACATATGCGAAGAACCAACGAGAAGCCAATGATCATGGTAATTCGGGATTGCTTAAGCTAAGGAAGCACACAAAACAAGTTGCTACGACTTTGAAGTGCATTCTAGACAAGGAGGTTGATTACATGCCACACAAGACTAGGACTTTGAAGTCAGGAGAGAAAATTGTGTCCATGATTCTCTTGGCTACCTTTCAATGGAAGGATCAGATTCCAAAAATCAATGAGGCCAATGTTGCTTTCGGACTCAAGGAGGTCTCCACTTCCAACTTGAGCAAGATTAGATCTACCAAGTTCCCAGAGTACGACATCAAGAAGCCAGGTGATAATTTTTCTTGATGCGGCACTTCTGACAAATTGCCAAAGCTTAGGAACGATGCTCTAGTTGGCTCTCAAAGCGCTTTATATGGTCGATCAGGTTGGACAAGCATCTTGCAATTGCTCGTGCACATAGGGAGTTGTACTATGCAAACCGTTATATTTTGCATACTTCTCCTCACGAGTGCCTTACAATTATGCACGCCAAGATGGATCATGCCAAGACCGCTTCTCCAGTCTTTTCTCACAAAAGCAAAGAGACGGATGGCTTAGTGAAGTTGCCCGTTTCCGTTACCAGCATGATTGCACATGGTCATGGAGATGTTCGTTATGCACATTATGGCTTGGATATCTTCCCCCATGATTCGAATTATACTATAGGGTCGATGGCAAAGTTGTTGTGAGACTTAGAAGAACCACCGAAGTCTTCTTCTCGCCAATTGTTTGTGGGGTCAGGGTCGACACCTTTATTTCGCAAGGTCCTCAAAGGTGCAGAGATGTGCGAAGCATCACTACCCCCAGTCTCGGAAATCTTAGTTCCAGTGACATCATTGCTGCCCATTCTTAATGTGCAAATGGATAATGCCACCAAGGACAACAAGAATAGATATGTATTCTGTTTCTGGTCTCTACTTGAGGCAAACAAGATCTTTCGAGAAGTTTACGTGAACTTCATGATTCTGGGTCACACGCATGACGACATTGATGCATTGTTTGGAAGATGGAGTATGTTATTGAAGAAGGAGAACTTTCCAACAATCCCAGCTCTCATGAAGTCCTTTATGGATGTAGAGTCCATTCCCACTATCCCTCACCTCATTGAGGAGGTGCTAGACTTCAAGGGATTCATTGCAGGTGCATTTGTTGATGGTGATGACATCCTTGTTGGACATACAAAGCCACAACAAGTGAAATTCTACTTGGATTCAAATGGAACTCCAGTCATGAAGTACAAATTGTTGTACACTAATGTGGAATGGTTGGGGGAAGATGGCAGAGGTATCAAGTTGTGGAAGGAGGATTCTAAGGGGTGTAGTATGTGGCCTCGTGGAGTGTCGTTGCTAGTTCCTTCGAAGCTAATGAAGGGTGTAGAGGACGTTATGAAAGGCATATTTGGGTTTGTGAAGTATTGGGAGAACTTGTGCAATGCAAATGTTACTGGAAAGTGCCAAAGACGTTACAAGCATTTGGTGTACTATTGGCATGATGTGAGGGAGGCTTTGCAGGAAACAATAACTGCCTCTGATGTTCTAAAGGATGGATTTTGGCCCACTACCCGTATTCAAGTGAATGCGGTAGATCGATTAAGAGAAGATGGCGAGGATTGTGAAGAATTTGGGGAAGATGAAGTATATGTTGGACCTCTAAGGGCAGGGTTGACACGACGTTCGGACGTCCAGACGCGAACGCGGGGTCCACAACGTCCG
>OY987273.1:16063393-16224538 GCA_963920665.1 Straminergon stramineum
ATACACGACTAGTTTGGATTGCAAGGGCCTTGTCTAATTCAAATTGTAACCCTGAGAAACCGAATTGTGTTCTCATTCAATACTTTCATCCAACATCGAGGAATCAAGATGTTCAAGACTTCTACACTAGATGGGACAGTGAAAGAGGTTTGCGTTGGAAGGTTGATATAGCTGATCCGCATATTTGGGAAGAAACGAACGCTCTCATGATAGCATGGAAGTCTCAAATTCGAAAGGATACTCGCCAATGTTTGCTCAAGATCCCGGCTACACAAATTGAGATCATCAACCACAACCTCGCTTCATATGTTTGATATGTTTTAATTGGATTCACTTATTTCTTATAGTTCTTGAAGTGATAATATTGTGTATTGAATATTTTCTTGTATTCCTTGGATAGTCGTTTTGTTCCATAGTAATAGTATACTTCTATATATTTTTAATACAATGACTATTATATTTTTGTGTGTTCCTTTCTTTTTCATTCTTGGTATTGTATTTTCTTATTGATTGAAGAAATCGCATTTAGAAATAAAAAGTGATTGGAAAAAATTGAGTAGTGGATACAACCACTTTTTATTTTGTTAATGTGTTAAGCACTTGTCACGCTTTCAGATAGGGGTTTGGTTGGTTGTTGCAACTTTCATGCTTGCAAAGCTCACTTAGCAGCACCAAGTCATGTATTTTTTCAACCGTTCAAACGAATTCAACGGGAATCGAACTCGGACCACTTGAAGAAGATAAATAGCCTCTTACAACCAACTGTTCAGCTCATGACTTGGTGTCCATTAAAGGGCACAATCTTTACTTGTACGAATCAGAGCACTATCTCAACAACAAATTAAAACTACAAAAACACTCTCAAAATTGCAAAACTATCATTTTAATGGAAATTGCTCTTGTCTTAATTAGAAAATTTGATATTCATCAAGCTGAATCTAATGGAAATAAAATGCAAGTTTTGAGTGTCACATAGGTAATATTATTTTGAGGGGGTCCTTAGGTCTCAAAATATTGAATATGATGTTTGATTGGCACTGTTCTCTTATAGTGTAGGTGAAAAATTTCATAGGGATTTATGTTGTAGCTGTTTTCTACTCTTTATAATCATGTTGAAGATAACATGATAGGTTCCCTTTGTGTTGAGGATATGTTATTGTTGTTTTCACATCTTGGGTTTAGGTTTAATGTAACACAAAAGATGTTTGGGAAAACTTGAATGATGAATGTCGCCACATAGACCTTCAATTGATATTTTGCCTATCTACATAGAATATTATATACAATCACTATTCATAGTGGAGGAGGTGAATCAACTTCAGATTCTTGCTCACTATTTATGGCCCACTCCCGAGGATGTCCATGAGGTACTTCTTGATGTATAAATGAATGATCATTTGACTTCTTTTACAAAACAACAGTGGATGGATTTTTGGTGCTCATTACTTTGGGATGTAAGCCAAGCTGGACCAAACATGCTTTTGTTCATAGCAACACTTCCATCTTCCAAAAAACAAAATGGATGTATGAATAATGCTAAAAAATTTTGAACTACTTCAAGCAATGAACTTTTGTCCTTTACAACCTTTGAATTATGTTGATTTCCAAATTTTCTACGTAGTTTTCTATTTTTCTTGTCAAAAAAAATATTCAGACTTTCCTCTTCATGGGTACAAGATTTGCTTCTTTCCTTTAATCACATTTGTAAGACATATTCTTCATACCCAATCTCCTCCTTTGGAATGCAATGTGCATTTCAATATAAATTAGCAATGATAGACTCTCACAGAAATGGCTTTCTGTCTTGTGCACTTGCTTTTATTCTAACATATACTAAATGTGCCACTTTTGCTAACTTCTCAAATTACTCAATCTTAAAATTGCAATTCTTTTTGGAAAAGCCCATTCTTTTACATCTCTAATTCTGTATGCTAATTTCAACACTTTTATAGAAGAATGTATAGTTTTTTTAATGGGCCTTCATTCACTCACACACATTCATAAACAGTTATTCATACCACATTAATGTGATAACATACATGGAAGACACTCTCAATGCTCATTAGTGTTATACAATCATCAATATAAATGGACCAATCATTTCTGTCGACATGAAAAACTTTACAGTTTTAGCATGCTATACTAGGTATGAATAAGGGTGATTGCATGAAACACTTGTGCTATTTTTCGTCCCCTTTCCCTAGGACATGTGTTTTTTTGCTCATAACTTTTGCATCATTTTTTTGTTTGGCATGAAATTTAGAAAGGTACATGCACTAGTTTCAAATGTTTTCAAATTCTTTTACTATTTTTTAATTTCCCCCAATTGGATGTCTACTTTAGCCATTTTGGAGGTTTCTCATCCTCTTTCTAACCCAAAAATGAAAATTCCAAGCTACAAATTGGATATGTTCAAGGTCTAATAACATTACAAGGACTAACAATGAGCTTTTATGAAAATAGCCACATGTCAATTGCACACATAGGGTCAAAGTGACCTTCCTTTGTGTGAAGGCTATGAAGTGGGAAAAAATCTCTTACATTAATTTTTTTGTACAAAGTGAGCACAATCTTCTCTAGCAAAATTAGTTTTTGTATGAAATTTTTTTGAATTTTTTTTGAATTACTAGAAATGAAAAGGTCCATAGCCCCCTATTTTGTTATTTTTTGCTTCTAGTGGCTTCTATAGTACCCCCAAATAGTCTACAGTATCGCATAAAACTCTCAAAGGGGTCAGTGTGTTAAAAAAATAAGGATATAGGTGCGAAAAAACACTATTTTATAGGGGGGTATTACTTTTTTTTCACACGCTATCATTATTTAATTTTCTACTTTGGATTAATAGAGAAGGGGCTTGTACCACTTCTAATTCCAAATTGATAGGAATAAATGATATGGTAATTTCAATTGAAAAAAATTCTACTGCAATTTTTGTCCCTCATCATATTGTGAACACATACATGAAATCAAATAATGTAGTTTAAATTGAATTTGATATCAAAAAGCAATTTGTATAGATCATGTAAAAATGATACAAATCTTTAGTATGAAATCAGTCATATTATGAAATACAATGTACAAAGTATTTGTGCACAATCCTAGTAGTATGAAATAGAATGTTCTCATTGTGTTCACAAACACAATCAATGATACAAAATGTGCATATCATGGAGACATGAACAAAACTAAGGTTGTAAACCTAAACTCCAACATGCACTACTATAACCATGATTCAAAATCCCCTTCACTTCTACACTTGCATAGCAACAAACATACACACTTGCATTAATGGAAACATCCAAGAAAGAAATGAACACACAATGAGCTCAAACAAACCCAAACAATGCCTAAGACATCTCCAAGTAAGTGTGGACGACTACTAAACAAAACAAATAGGTGCAAGGGGGATCATAGACTAGGGTTCAAGGTTCTTACGATGCGATGTTGAACAACCTAAGATAGGGTGATTGCAAGAAACACGTGCCAGCTTCGTTGCATTTTTTTTTGGAGCGCTATAACTTTTGAATTATGAATCCGATTCCAAAACCAAAAAAGCTTTTTCTAGATATCTTTCTTGTTATTGTAATCCTTATTTTTCAAAAAATTTTAAAAATCATTTTATATTTAAAAGTCAATTTTGATAATTTGTCACACTTTGACGTTTAGGGTTTTTTTATACTATTAAGTGGTTTAAATTAGTGATTTTCAGCTGAAATTTCTATGGTATATTAGTTTAGTAGGCATACATGTGCATACCAAAGGAAATCTAAAAATTCATTATTTTATATCGTCCACGTTCATGCAAATAGGCCTCTCTTGCAAGCGCAATTCTAAACAATAGAGATAGTTATGAACTCATTTTTTTGCTCAAATCTCATCATCAAAAAGTCCTCCCAAATGTCCAATTTTTAGTTTTCTTGAAAATTGTTTTTCCTATTTTCTACAAATTAAAACGTCAAAGTATGTATTTTTCATGATATATTTTGGGACATAGAATTCTAATAAAGAAAATACATACTTTGACGTTTTAATTTGTAGAAAATAGGAAAAACAATTTTCAAGAAAACTAAAAATTGGACATTTGGGAGGACTTTTTGATGATGAGATTTGAGCAAAAAAATGAGTTCATAACTATCTCTATTGTTTAGAATTGCGCTTGCAAGAGAGGCCTATTTGCATGAACGTGGACGATATAAAATAATGAATTTTTAGATTTCCTTTGGTATGCACATGTATGCCTACTAAACTAATATACCATAGAAATTTCAGCTGAAAATCACTAATTTAAACCACTTAATAGTATAAAAAAACCCTAAACGTCAAAGTGTGACAAATTATCAAAATTGACTTTTAAATATAAAATGATTTTTAAATTTTTTTGAAAAATAAGGATTACAATAACAAGAAAGATATCTAGAAAAAGCTTTTTTGGTTTTGGAATCGGATTCATAATTCAAAAGTTATAGCACTCCAAAAAAAAAAGCAACGAAGCTGGCACGTGTTTCTTGCAATCACCTGATAGCATGGCCAATCTTCAACCCAAGCCCCAAATTTGAAGAATTTCCAGGGTGCAACCTCCTTGCAAAATTTTTCTGATCTAGCACCTACATCATGCAATCAACTACATCAGAAAGGGATACCTAAGAACCCTTTTCACATCATCTTTGCAAATTCCCTCCTTCTTCGGGTGATCATTGTATAGGATCTCCTTCTTCCTACTCCATTGCTTGATGTAAAGAGCGGAATGCAAGTGAGACTTCTTAAAATTCGCAAATAGTTTTGTATAGTACTCTCGGAATGATCACAGCATGTACCCCCGATTTCTCTCCTACACTCCCTGCAAAGTATCTTCACAACTACCACGCCATGGTGATTGTAAGTCTTGAGGTTCCACACATGATCAAATGAATCCATGGATTCTAGCTCCCTTCTTAGCTTCTTAGCACCCTGTGTGAAATTCTCAAGCATGTCAACAGATAAGAGTGTTGATTGCAACAAAGTCTCATCCTCTTTAGGAACTTCAATCGAATTTCGTTGTGTGCCAACTTCTACCTCCTCCAACATCGGGGCAACATTGCAGTCCAAGACATCCGCAACATAGGGTTGGACAAATTCAATAACTCTAATTTCCATTTGGCGCTCTGTTGCAAATTTGTTGCTCCCCACTTGGGTTGTGTTTCAAAGACGACAGTGCTTCTGAAGTCCACCATTGTCATCTAATGCAAAAATGACATAGACATGGTTTGTCGCAAGATTTATGGCCTCAAACCTCTTGAGGATTTGACATTCATCTTGGAAGTCCCCCCAAAAGAAGGGCCACTCCATGCATCCCTTGTTCTCCAAGCGTAAGTGCAAATCAACATAAGTGTAGTCCGTTTGGCAAAAAAAGTGACTCAGTAGTCTCGACCCCACGACATTATCTTCCACTAGGTATAACCTAATCTTGAAATTGAGCGCCATCTTCCACGCCCCAAATCCTACCCTCAACATAGAGAATCTTTCGCTATACCTTAATATAGAGATGCACAAGAAATTGCATAAGAAAGGCAGCCTAAACCCTTTAATAGTAAATTGTAGACCGGACAAGACAATCCTAAAATAGACTTCTTGCAAAATCCAAGTGCCTCCGTTCAAGGGTGCAATTGGGAGATAGGTTGTTTATACAAACTAACAACACGATGCTTCAATTTCAAAGATTGATACCCTAAACCCTAAGCTCAAGAATCAATCAAAAGTATTGTCAAATGCTAGATTAATTACCTCAAAACTAAAGGTTTCACTGTAGTTGCAGGCATACTCCAAAAGATCGATACAACGTAGTAAACCCTAAACCAAAAATACAGATCTGCACCAACACATAACGAGGGTTGTGATAAGGTGCAATTTTCTTGTCACCACATTCTTCACGGGGAGTCAACATCGGTAGGTGCACATGGTGAGGTCAGTTTTGACTATGAAGCTTGGACTTGGGAATGGTAATGCAAATGTGTGAATCTCAGATGTGTTGTGTGTGTATCATATTTCTCTCAAGTGGAAGAAATAATCTTTGTGCGTCATAGACAAATTGATCTCCTTGCAACTCAAACCCTAACACCTTGAACTTTGTTTATCCTAAACCCTAGAGTATTCAAACTAGATTGCCAGATCATTGGAATAAGCCATTGATGGCCACCGTTCCCACCAATGCCCAATGCAATAAAAAACAGCGATAAAACCAATAAGGTATGTATTGTAAGAGTACTACAAGCCCCAAATTTATATGTTGTAAGAGCTAGTGTAAGGGTGGGCTTCCATGTGGAGTCCTACCAATGAAGTCCACCAATTAATGGTAGAATGGATGTCTAATTTTTTTGGAACTCCTTGTCCACTGCTAATCAATGAACTTTACCAACCTTGGCTCTACATGGAAGCCCACCTTAAGAGTAGTGAAAGCCACTAGAGGTATCCTAGCCTAAAAGACAGTAAATGGACTAGTGAATTATATTTTGTATAGTAGAATACTATGAACATAGTAATAAAAGTTTCTATTCTTTTACCTTAACCAATATGCCACTCACACAGTAGCATTTTCAAACTTTTGGCCAAAAAAATAATATAAAGGGGGGTATTTTAGGACTATTGCATTTTCATTTTCGATATGTATATTACTCTAAGCCCATTTATAATTTTTTTCTCCCATGTTTTTAAAATACCTTATCATTTGTTCGCACGTATATTGCTACTCCAACGACTCACTATCCCCCCCCCCCTTGAGATAGTACTATATAGTGTTGAGTTGACGGTTCAAATTTGGAAGCGCCTCAAATCGACAATTTAGATCTGCCAACACACTATTGACATACAATATTGATAGTTTAGCATTGTATAGTCAATTCCATGCTAGAAACTACATTTTTGAGCCTAAAACGTGAAGTATTTCTTGCAATCACCCAAAAACACTTTTGAAGTTTTATTGAAAATTCTCAATAAAGCACTAACTCTTCTAATCAATGGAGAATACAAAGACCTTTAAAGTGTGAATCTCTACCTGCTATCAACATCTCTATATGTGGCTTCATAGTTGCAGTATCACCATGACCCCCTTTCACTTTTGTTCTACAAACCACCTTCCAATTCCTCCATCATTGTTTCTTTGTTCGATATCATTTAAGAAGAAAACTTGTTGGCACTGTGTTGGAAATGCAAAAGAATCCAACTCCAATGGTAAAGTATTTGAGAAATTAGCAACTGTGAATCCGTACTTGTCGTGAATGACATTTGCATTTGTTGCTCCCAATTTTGCGAGTACCCATGAACACACTAGCACAAACAATGATTGCAATAGTCAAGCTCCAGAATCTCTTTAATCCACCCAATATACTCTAAGCTCTGCCACTTCCAATGTTGATTTGAAGACCTCGCCTGATTTTGATGCGAGACTAAGGTTGCAATACCACTATTACAAGTTATCTTCTCTTCCTCTATGCTCTACACATGCAAGTGCATTCCATGAGCATACATGTCTTGATATGATGTTGCTACTCTTTCTAAATGCTTTGATGCCTCAATAACATCTATAGAGGGCTTTTGTAGTCCACTGTTGGCCTTCTCTACTTGTACTCGTAGCCACTCATCATTCATACGTTATTCACCCAAACCTAGAACAACTACCACTTATTTTAGGAGATACGTAGGTATTCATAAGCTTCTTTGAAAAAGTGATGGAATTTTGTACAACACTATAAGGAGCATGCAACTCACCATCCAAGACAAAAGATTGTTCAATGCACTCCTCTACTTCAATCTGTGCTCATGAATCATTTTCAACATCCTTCCTTCCACCATTTGATAGATATGCATCACGTTCCTCACCATATCATCTTGTCTATTCTCTTGTTATTCTTGTTGTAGTTATTCTAAGCTCCATCTTCCCATCAAATTATAAGTTTCTATGATATGAATGATTTTTGCTTGTCCACCTATAGCTACCAATATACAAGATTTTACATCTTTATGCTTTTGGGGGGGCATCCATTTTGTTACGTGATGTTGATGCTCTAGCATTCGTAGAAGGACCATACATTGTACATGCTTTTTATCCATGTGTACAAAGTCCCAATGTAAGTCCATATCCTAGGTAATTGGATGTTGTCCACATCAAAATCACTACAAGAAAATGGGGGTATAAATGATTGTGTAGTCATTTGTGTCTTGACAAAATGACTAGAAAATGAGTATCCCTCTCTAATTGGATGGTGTGGCCTTTGTTGACAATGTTCAAGTCATTTTTTAGTTATGCCCATGACTGGTGGATGAAGAAGCGATGAAAACCTCATTTTATATACGTGTTTTTGTTCATTATTCATTTGTTTTGGTCCACTTCAAGGAGAAGTCATATTTTGGGACTTGGCATTACTGATATGGAACTCCATAATGACTGGTACTTCACTGAGCATGTTTGGCAGGAATTTGACATTGCCTATGTGGATTCTATTGTGCTAATGTGTCAACACTTTACAACTAAGTCATTTACAAGTGAAGAGAAGTTGTAGTTTGCCACTAGTGGACACTTCCGTCCTACTTCCACATGACTTTATCTTGACTCTCACGTACATATAGATGGAGACATTTGTGCCTTGCTCTCTTAGGGGAGGATTCTTTTTTACAATAGTATATTACCAACCCAAGAAAGTTGAAGATAAACAACATATTTGATTGACTTTTGACTTGCAAGCTCAGTTGAAGCATATGGTTTAAGGATTTTTACGGTGCAAAAGGACTAAACAAAAAAACTTTATACTTAACTTTGGAAGGTGGTACAAGACCATAATCTCATGTTCTGTGCACTTCATGAGTGCAATAGTAGCATGTCCATGCTAGGGCTAAGTGGGGACTCCTTAGACAAAGGGGAGGAGACCACTCTGAAAATGATGATATGATTGCATGACCAAGGTAACGACTAGTACTGCTCCTACGCTAATACGTTGTCTTCCTTGGACAATTCAATTGCCCCTACAAGATTTGCTACCTTTAGGGAATCAAGACAAATCACCTAAGCAATTAAGCCATCAGTCTCAAACGTGGTGGTGATAAAGGCATCTGTTCTATCTACAACCTTCTGTTTTACTCTTGCTTCTTTCCATAACACAACTTTCCATCCTAGTTTCTTTACAACATCTGAGAAAAAAACTTGCTTGACTTAGCTGGGGAAAATGAAGGGCTGTGTCATCCTAGGTAACATGTGCCGGAAGTTCACAACCAAGAAACCAGCATCATCCTGGGTATATGTTGGATTCCCATGATTATCTTGGGCCTTCACCCAATTACATCGTAGAAGAGTGATCTTTGTATTGAGACCTCCGTAATCCAACAACAATGTATTTGAGCACCTCTACGTAGTTGATGGACAAGTCGTGAGCATTCTTAGTAGACAATTTGAAAACCAACGCCACGCCATTGTTGTAGCTTTGCATTCATGCACTAGTTTCATCGTCCATGCAAAAGTGGTTACTGAAGGCAGTGATTTAGGAGTACCTTGTGGCTCTTTGGGATGGCTTCACACTTAGCAAACAAGCGATCCTGGTCCTCTCACTTCCACATATCCAAATCAAAATTCTGGACAACAATAACCATCTAGTCGACCAATGCTGGAGTGGATGGATTCACACTCTATTCATCCCTCCATTTCCTTCAAGTCCCAGTTATTTAAATCATTAAATATTCTATGAATGAAAGTGTCATAGTATCGTAACCTATAGATAGACCTGGGTTGTAGGACTCCACATGAAAGCCAGAACAATATCATGACTTCCAGTCACCTCAAAGAAGTCAACATGAAGTCACATTTTACTATTGCAAATTACTCCATGGTAGGTATTTAACTTCATCATGACTTACTGACAAGTGAATATTACTCTTTCAATACTTTAGGGGGCTATGGATCTTGTCCATGAATCCCATACAATAGAGGACTAGCATACATGTCTCTTCGCGTGTGAATACTAATGCAGAATTATATAAATAGGACATTCCATGCAATGAAGTGGTTAGACAAGGCACTCATGCATAGAAATCTTCCATGACGGTTGCATTCATGAACACATACTCATGTGCTATGTCTCAGTGCAATGATCATCACATATGGCTTCTTTGTACCTTACAGGACCTCCTTAGCATCCCTGTACTCTTCATCTTTGTCCCAAACTCGTCTCTTTGTGAATTCAAACCTCTGGAGGTACTTAGTAATGAAGCTAATGCATTCAACTTTTAAGTACCCCTCAGCCATGTACACCTCAAGCTAGGTTAGATTTCGGACGTGGTTCTTCAATACTTCCATGTATTGCTCCATTGGATACATCCACCTCGCACTAACTAGTCCACACAAGTCTAGTTCCATAGCTGAATGGTATAGTAGATGGGTCACTATGTCAAAGGATGAGGGAAATTCAATCTTGAGCAACACCATGTTCTTGTTGACATCAGCTTCTAGTGAGGCAAAATCACTAGGATTGTAAACCTTGGTATAGCGCCGGAGAAATACCTTGTATATTCGTATCACAGCCATGCGAGGCCCAAGTTTCATTAGACCATGCAGAGCTAGCGATAGAACTTGCTATATCAACACATGGTAGTCGTGGGATTTCAAGCCCCTCCAATTTTTCTTTTGTATGAACTTCTTGAGGTCCAATGCACACCTAATCGGTGTCTTTAGGGACTTGATGTACCTCACAAACTTTTCAAATCCTTCTTCATTTAATATGTAGTTGGCTCTTGGCTTCACCATTTTATCAGCCTTGCGAGGGTGTGGGGTTAGCCAAAGGTGCTTCTTCACATTCCTCCTCTACAAGTTCCTCCTCACCTTCATAGTGTCCTTCCCCTTTACGGTTTCAAGAAAGTTCTTTGATAAGTTCATTTTGCAGTGCATGACATCTAGCTTGTTGCGAATGAGAAGATCTTGAACATGAGCACAAGAAACAATACTTAAGTGATAGTGAGTGATCCTCTTGCCAAGAGAAAAGAAGTTGTACTTGTTGAGTAATAAGGGGCCCGGCTACCCACATTCCATTTGCAAAAGAGATGTTGCAAAGTCACATAATGCCACTACTACTTGATTACTACTTCTGTGTAATTTTGACACAACCTAATAGTTGTGAAACAATGGCGTCAAAGTCATGTATCATTTTGTGTACAAAACCTATAGCTGTAAACCAAGACTAACCTTCCAATATGGCAATTTGAATAGAATGCTCATGTGCTTTACGCCATGAATTTTTGAAGGGTCATTCGCACTACCTTCTCTATTACCGGATGCTTTCCATACTTCATATTCCGCCGCATATGCTAGTTGCACCTCTATTGTGATTGCCATTGGTTTAGGTCTGTTTTCCATGGCTCCATTAAAGTGGTTCTTCATTCATACAGACTTGTGTGGATGTCGTTCAAGTAACCACTGATGTGTCCCATCGTAGGTTTGCTTGCCGAGTTCCATAGAATGCTCATTGCCGAAGTTCACGTTGCACTACGGACATGTTGTGTAGCCTTGACGAGAAAATCCTCCATCTGTCCTATAGCTCAAGAAGTCGTGTACAATCTACAACAACATGGCGCGAAGTTGAAATGCCTTGCATCCTACATCCTTTATAACATCATATGTAGGAACTCCAAACCACAACTCCAGCAACTCATCGACAATAGGCTCCAAGTATACGTCAAATACTTCTGATGTCACGGACTCCCTCCTAGAAATTAAAAGAGTCAATAGTACAAAGAATTTTTTTTGTGCACAGCCAAAGGGGGACACTGTAATTCAAAAAAAGCACTAGCCATATTGACGAGGATGACCGGCTTCGTTTAAACAGGTTCATGCCTTCTCTAGCCAATGCAAAGTGAGCATTATGGGGATCAATTGGTAGCAAAAGTGGGATCCACATTATCTTGGAAGTGACTCCAAGCTTTCGAATCACAAGGATGCCAAACAAGGCCATCCCCTCCTACTTGATTGCCATGATTCTCATGATGCTAAAGCATCAGCATGGACAAAGTGGGACTCTTGAACATTTGTTGTAGATGTGGAATGATTGGAAAATGGCAAAGAATCTTCACAAGGAAGGCCTTCTAATCTTCATCTCTAAATCTCCACCCCCCACACTTTGGGCAACGGATTGCATTAGTGTGTTCTCTTCAAAACAAAAGACACCTTCCCTCGAAGGTGTGAATGGTATTGTATGACAAACCCAACTTCTCTGTAAGGGACTTTGCAGCATGGTATGTCTTGGGCAAGGCATTATTCTCAAGGAGAAGATGCCAATTCAAAATGTTGAAGAGTTCGTTTGCACAGGTATTGCTAACACCATGCACTATGCAGAGATTCATCAATAATACCATGGCGGCTAGTTTGCTAGACCTTGCGCCAGTGTATATGGCATCCATAGACTATTCTAGTGCAATCATGTCAAAATTGTTTTCCCCGTCACTACCATTATGGACCTCTTCTTTTGCCAACTGTGGGTCACGACACTCTTCTTGAATGGAATCAGCTATAGCGAAGGTGGCCAAAACTTCTTCCTCAAATCTCTTCGCTATAGATGGTGCGTCTTCGACAGTGTGTGTTCCTTGATCCACCATGTTGTGAACATCTACTATGGCATCCAATTCCATTGTGGCCTCCTTAGGCTTGTTCCAAAATTGCTCCCCCCACTCTCCATCAGAAGAGTCCGTGGTACCTGGTCCAGTCCATCGTCATGAACCAAGATCCCTACCATATTGGATCAGGTGGTCTCGTATGTTCCCAATAATTAGTCTCTTACATCCCTTGCATTTAGTGCAAAGACAATGAAGTTTCATGAGGTTTAATTCTAAAGCCTTTTCACTATAACAAAACATGGTAAAAAAAACCATAGTCAAAATTGAATACGGTTCTTTTTGGCACGTTTTTGTGAAGGCTTGCTATGTGCACAGCCAACGTTTTTTGCAATTTTCCATTGCAATTTATAGAATTTTGGGGTGTGTAATATACCATTGGAAAGCTATTGAAAATATCTTTCCAATGGTATATTACACGTCCGAAAATTCCATAAATTGCAGTGGGAAATTGCAAAAGAAGCTAACAACCCATTATGCACACATGCACAAAAACATGGCAAAATGAACTATAGTCAATTTTGACTACGATTTGTTTTTACCATATTTTGTTATAGTGTTTGCACCTCCCTTGTCCACAATTGTTCATCTTGTAACCGTTGCCTGTAAGTACTAAAAAGGTTAAAAGGGATTGTCTAGCGGGAATTATTGTTCAAGGTTAGGGTATTATTGTTGATGAGGATAAGTCACTGCACTCCAACCACGCCCAAACATCAATGCAAAATTAGAGGGGCAAACATTTAGGTCAATTGCAAGGTGACAAAATTAGCAAACTTAGGCATGACTTCCACGTGATAGTCTATAGTCATGCTTCAATTGTTCTCTCCGCACATGACTTATAAATGACATCTACGAGTCGTGTCGACAAAGTCATCATCTATGATTGGCCTTACGATACATTGCCTTAGAGGACTTCTCGGTTGCAATCAATAGACTTTAGATTCCAATTTTGAAATCACAGTTTTCAATACGCGTAACTCAATATAGAATTTAGTAGTTATCCTACTAACGCAGGCGTTAATTACTTTCAAGTTCTTTGAAGGTGCATGATAGTTTGATACGGCAATTGACTCTTAAGGGAACTCTACTTATGAAGAGGGAGGCCAGAAAGGAAGTAAGGATGTGGACAAAAATCAAAATCAGAGGAAAACATGTGCACCAAAGAAGAATAAGAACACCCAAATCAAGATAGTGCATTTGTCCAATGAGGAAGAGGGTGCATGTCTTTCAAAGAAAAAGGGATAATGAATGTAGGCCGTGTTATAGCATTTACATATGAAGCTTCATTTCATCATTACATATTGTGTAATCTTCTTCCCATAGTTTGAGGTATTGTAGGCCAGCTTTGGTTGCTATTGCTAGTCTTCCAAAACGAGGACCTCTTCCAAACTAGCTATATTAAAAAAAAACCATGACAAGGTTCTTTTTGCCAACCAATTAAGCATTACAAAATACAACTTCTTCCCTACAATGTTTTCCGTTTCTCTGCAACAAGAAGACCACAGTTGTCATCAAATTGAATTTATATAATATTACTTCAATTTTGAGGTC
This sequence comes from Straminergon stramineum, assembly GCA_963920665.1. NCBI lineage: Eukaryota > Viridiplantae > Streptophyta > Bryopsida > Hypnales > Calliergonaceae > Straminergon > Straminergon stramineum. The sequence goes on from OY987273.1 coordinate 16,077,563, forward strand.
GAAAAGTTTAGCAACTAGGCAACAACAAATGCATCATAATGAAAAAAGGGAAACGGAAATAAACAAGGGGAGTAGGTACAGAAATGTAGGCAATAACTAGGCAAGATGGATCAATTCCAACAAACAAACCATAAACCACAATGCTAGAACAAAAAAAATAGGAAGAGAGAATGCCAAGAATCAAAAATGCCCGAGGAGAATTCAACAACAACTAGCTTGTTTAGGTGCACAATAAATGATACAAACAACTGTGTCTATGGGGCAATTAGAAAACGAAGGGGACAAAGGTGGCAATAAAGGGGGCTCCTATAAGATATGACATGTCTGTCAAGATTAGTATGCAAGACAACTGAAACATACCGAATTGGAAAAACTTGAACTATTGATTGTAAATGATAATAGAATCAAGTGAAGGAATCAGAAGAATGATGACATCCTAAACACTAAACATGTGATCGCACTACCAAGTAGATTATAGTGAACCAATAGTCATTCTTCATTACTTCTAACTTCTTGTCAACTTCCTATAATCATGTCGTAATTTGATAATGACTCTAGGAGTCGCAAAGAAGTCATGTTTTACGGCTTTGAACTTCCGTGCAACTATAGGAAGTCCAATAGGGGGTCCAATCATTTCCAAGACCCTAAGTGGAGACCTCGGGTATTTAATGAACTCTAATTTCGGGAGTTAAGTGGTACTTCTCATCGAATGATGACTACCTATTGGTAGGCCTAATTGACAAAATCAAATCCCCTCTAATCCTTGCTCATTTATGGATAGCTCTCACGGCCAATCAAAGCAAGATTGTGTAGGTTGAGGTTGTAAACTCACATATTCGTCCTCAATAATTACTACAATTAGATATTAATGTTGAGCCTCTGAAATCGCACTTCCTAATCATGGAACCCATGTTCCTCATACAACAAGGAGATACAAATACTAACCTACTTGGCAGTTCCTTCTTCTAGGCTTGCAAGGTGGCAATGGCAACTCATTCCTCTAGACTTGCAATGTTGTGATGTAGTAGGTGAAGACGAAGAGGGTATAAGCAACTCGTGGGCGATTGTACAATGCCGATGCGAATTGTAAGGCAGTTGTTCATGATCCGCACACTCCTTCATGCATTGAAGGCCACTAAGGCAAGTGGACTTTAATTGAACTAATTCTGTCCACAATTGGGAATCAACTCGAGCTGATGGAGAGTTTGTCGATGGAGAGCCGATGGAAAGTCCAAATACGAATTATGGAGAAATTAAAATGTGACAGAGGTTCGGGCAAAGATGCAACCTTTCGTTGAAGCTAGACGTGAAATGTAAGTATAGGACGCTCTCAATTCTGCATGTTGATTTTCAAGGCATTGATTGAAGCATGTTAACAGCAATAGAGCCGCCTTAGCTACATAACAAGGACCCTAGATGTTATGTAAGCACATAGAGGCAATGCATTTCCTTCCTCTTTGCACGTCATGACGACAATATACTTCGTGTGTGCATGACTGCCTATGTGAAATCGCTTTTTTCTATAGCCACATAGGCGGTGGCATAGTAGGATTTTCACCAGCAATCTTCAAATGTAGAGTGTCGCCTTCCATGTCAGTGCCTCGGTAGTTGTCCTGTATTCATGAGGAAGTCAGGTTTTGTTTGTGGTAATTCCTTTGCGACTAGTTTCTAGTCACATACAAGTTGTAGACAAATGGAAGTGCATTTAATGCATGTTGGCATTGAGAAAAGGAGCGCCTATTTCCATCTAAGTGCCTCATGGACCCTAGGTTGAAGTACACTAGACCCTTATACTTTTGAGGCTACAATGCAATATTGGTAGTAAACATGATTTTGTGCTTCATAATACTCAAAATTTCAAGGTTTTTTTACGGTTCTAGAGTGTTCTCATGGAGGCTATATATGTTAGGTACCTAGGCGCATTACTAAATTAATTGAAAATATCATTTCATGCTACAAAATGTGTACTTTTGTGGATGACTATTAAAATGTCACAGTACTACAAATCACTTAAAAGTACAAAAAAGTTTTGACCTCCGAGAACTCACATTCTATTGCCCTTTCTTCATAGAAAACAACAAAGGATCTTCTATTAGAATCTGCATTCAAATTCCTAATAACATCACATATTTGGCGAAGATCTACAAAAATAGTATCGGTTTTTTGTCATGGGATAACTTGGTAGAAAAGTATAGTTTATTTAATCGCTTCCAAGATTCAGGATCCTTTCACCGAGTTCTAGAATGGCTAAACATCAAAACTTCAGTAATATTGTTTTTCCCCAAAAAAAAATTCCACCTCTCCCTACGTCTTTTTAGTACACAAGTATTTCTTAATGTACTTCAAGTACATTTAGGTTATTCTTTCATTATTGGTGCCGCCAAGGAATTTCGGAAATGCTATTCTGAAGGATCACTGATCTGGATAAAGCTTGCTTTCTCATTGCCAACATCGACCTCGTCTCTCTCACCAAGTCTCCATCTCGTTATTCGAATCTTCATGCATGTTTGTTGAGTTGTGCTAGAAACACTCACTAAGTTCGGAAAAAAATTTCCTCTTTGAGCTTCAAGTTGCATGGTACTTGAGCTCATGTTGTCGTCTCCCTTGTTTTTCACATCGTCATACCCCCAGAGTGTGTAGATATGCTGATTCAGCACAATTGGTTGTCTAGGTTGTTTTTGTTATCACGCCGTCATCTCTCTATGGTTTATATGTCTGGTCTTCTATCCCGCTCAGTCTAAAGGATGTCTAAATCAACCCACTACCCTGTTTTTGTCCAAAAATTGATTACCTCTTACTTCTCTGCAAGTGAGATGTGTTGTGAGCTTGTCTCTATTTCAACAGCTCAATCGGGTTGTATTTGCTCTACGTGGACTAGTGATTTTGGATACATATTTGAAACTCCAATGTCTAAGCAAGGCAAGAGTGAATTTTATCTAGGCCAGTGCAACACCATAGAAGAGTCTCCTCAGCGTGCATTTTTTATGAGTACACTATCTATAGCATTTGATAGTTATCCCACAACTAGCTTCGAGTACACGTCTTCATTGCCTACCATGAGGACTTCCCCTATGGGTAGTTGTGAATCCATTGTGTTTTGAAAGTTCGAGAAGTTGTCACAAGGTGAGTTTCTTTCGGTGCTTTGAAAACAATTTGTGAATGCTTTGCTTCACATTTATTACCCCTGAATCTTGTCAGTCTCACAATTCCTCAACTATGTACTTTCATTTTGTGTAGATGACTAATAATTGCACTGGGTTTTATGAGCCCTTTTTTTGCTAGGTTGGGTTTTATGGGCAACGCTGCCAAGAGACAACATTTAAGGCATGGCATTAGTCGTCCTGGTCCAACTGCTAGGATTGCCGAGGCTCGTATGCAAAAAGAGGCCCTATCTATAGTTACAAAAAATGCAAGAGAGAGGAAGGCTCATCAAAGAGCACATGACAAAGATAGATTGGAGTCTCAATGTTTAGCGCTTGCGCTTCCAGATCTGGATCGTGAATTGGAGGATCACTTACCAATGAAGGAGGTGCATCGGAAATCCCTACGCTTGGTACAATATATAATTGAGGAATTGAGAAGTTGTCTCGGTCCGTGTAGTACAAGGGATGTTATGGAAAAGGTTTTGTGCCATGAAATTATTGGGCCTTTGTTACTTGTATACTATCCTTGTCCACAGGAAGCAAAGGTCATTCATTCCTTGAAAACTCTAAGCATGAATTGCAGTTAGTGAAGGTGGCCAACTCCAACGAGTTATTAGCAAGGAAGAGTGCCCTGTTAGATGCTATTGTGAATTCGGGGGTTAACGGGGTGAGAGCATTGTCACGGGTTCTGGATACAACAACCAAGAGTATAAACTTGCTTCGATAAGGAGGGTCTATGCATTCAATGTTCAAGAAATAGTGCCCAGGCTACGATTGTAGAGACTCAAGAGAGAAGGTTCCTCCGACTACATCAAAGAATGTATCGATGCATGGTGGAATGGCCAGACAAAGGTATCACCAAACCAGAAAGACGTTGTCAGGTACAGAGTGGTGTGTGTGCAATGGGATGAGCCTCATCCTACTCATTATCTCTGTGAGACTCAAGTAAGTTTCACCTTTCAAGTATCCTTCTTCTAGTTCTACCTTTGTTTTGTCTACTTGTTTGGTAATTTTGAGTGCATAGTAAGTCACATATGTAAGACAGAAGTGCACTTTAGATCTTAGATGTATGTTCATATAGAAAATAAAAAATTTGGAACTACCAAACATAATTGCTCAAAACCTCACTAGGTATTGAGAATAGAGTCGATTTATATGTTGATTACTTTCTACTTTGTTTACATCCATTGATTGCATGATATACTCTACGACTATTTCCTAAATACGTAGTGTACTTATAAGTCCCTAGTTGGATATAATTTTATTCATACCTCCTTGGTTTAGTACTGATAGTTGTTCCCTTGTGTTTTGATAAAACCTTTCTTGTGCATTTAGTACAATGAGAACATTTCTAGTAAAATGAAAATATTAGTCCTTCACTTAGTTGTACATAAGTACCTTTGATGTAGTGCAATATGTGGAGTTAAATAAAAAATTCAAAACTACTTTCATGTTTTTAATACTTACTATACTAGGATAGTTCTAAGCTTGTACTTCATATAAGTTTAAATTATGTGTATGTAAGGAAACAAAGTAGCCCGACTATTTTGTGGTCTAATTATGATACAATTACTACATTTCCATACATATGACTAGCCTAAAAAATACTATGATGTAGCCTAAAAGTATTTAGGTTCTAACTCCTCATTGTTCCCACTACTCATTGTGTACTAATATCTGCTTTGTTTTGAACACACAATACCTTTCTTGTACAATGAGAACATTTCTAGTAAAATTTAAATACTACTGTTGCACCTAGTTGTACATAACATATTTCAACATGGTACCATTTCAGAAGTTGAATAACAACTTGAGTACTAATTAAATGTTTCAAAATACTTATTGTACTCTATCAGTTCTATTTGTGTACTTTGTATACTTCAGAATTTTGTACATCTAAGTAGACATAGTATTCTATAGTGAAAGTATAGTACTTCTTTAACACTTTAAGAAGTATGATTAGTTAAAAAATGGACAAAGTATCTAATAGTATCCATATTCCCTCTCCTATGTTCCGTACACATAGTACCTTTCTTGGGCAATTAGAACAATGAAAATATTTCTAGTACAATGAAATACTAGTCAAGAACCTCATTGTACATTGGCTACTTTTATTTAGTACCAATTGTGGAGTTCAATACCAACTTTAGTACTAATTAAATGTTTAGGGTACATATTGTACTATGGTAGTTCTGAAGTCCAACTTCATATAGTTTTAAATTGTATACAACTAGTTGTATAAGGTCCTCACAGTATTTTGTGGTGAAATTATGGTTCAATAAATACATGTAATGTGAGTTTGATCAGTTTGAAAACCACTACAAACTTTTTAATTATATCCCATTCTTGGTGATGTGGAATGTTTGGAAAACTTGTTTCTTCTTGTGCTTCAAAGAGACACATCCTGAATGTACTGTGCGCTAGAGAGCTTTTGAAAGGCCTAAACCGCGGTGGGTGAGAAAACTGAAAGAGAGGAATACATGTTGTATCTACCATGTGGAGATGGATTTTATGAAGGTTGTTTTGAGTAACCTGAGGGACAAACTAAGGGGATTGCATGCAAGCATGAATTGTGCTTGTCAGTGTGTGGTCTGTGTAGGCAATGGAGAGGGAGGTTACTATACACATGAGCACATTTTTAAGCAAATCACTTTAATGTGGGAAGCGTGCGTTTGTCCCAAGGGAGAGTTTGACCTATGGCATAGGCTAGAATGCCTCATGGGAGATTTTCCTTACTGTGGATTCCATTTACTAACCTTTTGTGAACTAGAGTTATGTAGCTCTTCTTCATTTCCCTGGAAGTGGAATTGCTTTGAGTATTACCACATAGGGGTGGATGCCACAAGGGGTAGATGCCAACACTGGGAAGCCAAAGAAACGTCTTAAGGAAGTATTTAAGGAGATTGTTGCACACGTCTTCTTGTCATACATGGAGAAGATAGTGACGAACTTCATCATACACAACTTCAGAGCAAGGTGGCAGGACGAGGAATGCCAATTGATGATGACGAATGTTCCAAAGGGAGTTGTTGTTTCTCACATTGACTACGCAAAGAACTATTCTTTTGCCATTCAGAATGAAGTTCAAAGATTGTATTACTTCAGCACTTCTGTCACCATTTTGGTTCGCATCACCATGTAGAGAGAGGGAGATGAGATTTTGAAGCAGACTCACTTTTACATTTTTGATGATAAGGACCATAATTCATCATTTGTCCAACATTATTTGCTTTTACATTGGGATTGGTTGGTGGATTGAGGGTTCTCTCCCAAGGAGCACTAGGTTTTTAGTGACGGTTGCAGTGCCCAGTTCAAGTATACTATAGCAATGTACTTTGTAGCTCAATACCCCGTGCTCACTAGAGGGTGTATGATGCATTGGAATTTTTTTGAATTGGCCCATGGTAAAGGGGAGTGGGATGATGCAGGACCAGTTGTAAAGAGGGCACTTGCAGTTGAATAGATTCAAAATCCCTTACGCCTATTGTAGAATGCTAGACAAGTGGTGCAATTCTTGGAAGAGAAGTATACAAAGCGTGTTGTTAGTTCCTACGTTCAGTCAAATACATCTGCTCTTTCCAAAGTGTTTTGGTACATTGGAGAGAAGAAGGTGAATCATGACGACAACAATTTGAAGTGCAACACTATTCTTGGTTCAAAGAGTTTACACTCTATTATAGGATTTTCTAAGATGGACCCTACTTTTCTCAAAACTCGTGCATTATCTTGTTTTTGCATTCCATGTGTTGATGGTGATTGGGATGATTGTGAGAGATCTTCACATGTGCAAGAGTGGCAGGTTCAAAGGCTAGTACCTATTAGTGCTACTGCTGTGGCAGAGCAAGTTGAGGAAGTAGATGAAGTGGAGAATTGGTTGTATGATGGAGTGTCTGTCGAGATTGGTGACATGGTTGAAGTTGGGGACACTTTATGGTTCCAACAGAGGAAGAGAATGAGGGTGGTGTGCAATTCTACATTCTGTAGTACCAAAGGACGAAGTTCATTGTGTAGGAGCCTCTTTCTCGTCCATGGGGTGGGACCTTCAGTGTAGGGGATGCTGTTATTCGAGGCAAGTATTATAAGAAGTTTGGGCATGGAGACAAGACATACGTGTTCTCTGACAAGGTAGTAGATGCACATGTAGATGCATATCTTGTTCGAGCTAGCAAGTTTCCCATGGTTCTTGCTTCACACAGGGTGAAGGGAAGCCATGTGTACAAGATGTCTACTAAATCCCAACGAGTGTATGATGATGCATTACATGAATGGTGGGCATTCAATGCAGAGTAAGATTTTCATTTTTTCTTTCAAATGTTTGGGGTTTTTTTTAATAGCTTTTTTGGATATTAGAAGTTTCTGAATTGTTTTATGATTCTAGTATTTTTGGATACTCGAAGTACAACTGACACAGGATTATTGTTCATGAAGCTCTAGGTCCATTTGGCCTCATTAAAGCATTGTATGGATCTTCAATTCAATTCTCTTATCTACACCCATATCTTTTATTTGCATAATGGTATTGTCAAGAATGTTTCATTGGGGTTTCTTTCCAAAGTGTGTAGGATATGGGTTGTTACATGAGAATCATGTTAAATAAGCATGGATGACTTGGCATAATTTCAAGAGTTTATTTTTAAAGTTCTTTGGAGTAATTTGGGTTTTCGTCATCACTTGCAAATGAGCACAATGATCTACAGTAAGGGCATGTGGATTCATTGAATGTGGTTTAGATTAAAATTGAAGGCAACCAAACTAGTATCATTTCAAACAAGTTTACAAACTAGAAAGTTATTGAGCAAGTTTTGTATATCATAGAAAAGAATCCATGAAAAACAGACTATTTCAAACAATTATTAAAGACTCAAAACTTAGCATTCATTATCCATACACTAGAACTTCACTTACCTCAGTAGAGGCACATTAGAAGTGCATTACTAAGCATCCTTATATATAACATATGTGCATCCCTCAAAAGCTGAATGAAAGACTAAAAATGACTTCAAAATATGAAATTGGACTATTAAAGGACCTCAACATTGTTTTGTTAAAATTGTTATATATTGCAAAGGATGGAAACTAAATTAGACTACTTCATTGAAGTACTTACAATATTAAATGTATCAATCTTTTAAAGCCAAAGTAATTAAATACGTACTAAAAGTACAAAATCTACCAACTCCTCACATCTCGCTATCGAGTACAAAAAACTCCATACTTCTACCTATGAAATCAAGTAGACCTACACAAGGTAAATGAGCCCATTGCAAGCCAAATGGGAGCGAGCACATTTCAGGCAAAAACATATTAGTGGTGCACATTATTGTTCTGGAATGTGATCCATTAATATAATCTTTTCTATTATGGGCTAGCTCCCACCTGTCATGCAATGGGCTCAAATATCTTGTGAAACTTGATCTCTACACATGCTACTTCTACATTTACAAGCAAAGGTGGCAACATTGGATCATGAAAGTTGAAATCAATGCCATAATCCCATGTCAAACCCTCAAGGGCTTTAATCGACCACTTCGTGAAGAATACAATGTGGTAGAAGTTGTACCCACCATTCTCAATCTTCATAGGCATGTCAATGAGGTTTGCATCTCCACATTTGCAATGGATCAATGCAGTTCCAATTAGAAAACCCAAGTGCATTGACACACACAATGAACACTTACTAGGTCGTCATAGAGATCAAACCTATGATTCAAAAATCTTGCAATGTTCCCATAGTGAGTGGCATCCTAGCATAAAGTTGTGTTGTCATTCGCTTTCCGTTCAGTGGTCCAATGAGCATCATGTTGCAATGCATATGACGGACCATCGTGGACTACATGGTTCCTAATCTCCATCTCTACATTTGTTAATATCTCTCTAATCATCTCAAATACATACACACCTTTGGGGATGGATTCAATAGCTCGAATCCCCCATCCTGTGTGCTTTGTATGAAGAACTTCTACTAGATACTTCATCCCCTCCTAAACCACATGATTACCACATTTATTGTGGCATCCACATTTAACATCAGGGTTGCTAGCGTGCGAGCCTATGAGCGTAAGCTTGTGAGCAGGAAAAAAAAAAGTGGAAAAAACCAGAGAGGTACCCATAACCGTGGATATACCTATGACCATAAATGCACAAAATATTGATTTCCCAAATAGTTAATTCATTGTTTTCTCAATTTTGGAGTGACTCGTGAATTTAAGGAAAAAAACATGCTTTGACATTTGCATTTGGTTAAGGGGATTGTTTATATGCACCTATCTATAACTTGCTAATAGCGTTTTAGTTTTGGTAAGGGTCTTTGTTTACTTATACTATTCTTTTTGCTTGTTCTAATTTTTTTTCACCCCATCGCTTATTCTAATTTTCCTACTACACCCTATTTTTTTTAATGAGGACTATGGTGTTCTAATGGTTTTTTCACACCCATTTTTTTTATCATGACTCTAGGGTTATTATCATGTTCATAATTTTTCACACACCACATTTTTCCAAAAAGATTATTGTTATTGTAATTAATTTTTTTGCTCCCTATTTTTTTTCTTCAAGACTGTGGTGTGGTAATGTTTTTTTGAAACCCAATTTCTTTTATAAAGACTCTTGGGTTGTTGTCGTGTTCATAATTTTTCACACACCACATTTTTCCAAAAAGATTATTGTTGTTGTAATTTTTTTTTTCGCTCCCTATTTTTTTTTCTTCAAGACTATGGTTTTGTAATGTTTTTTTTACACCCTCAATTGCAACAAGCATTAGTATGGGATTGTGAATCAAATGAAGCAATGTAAAAATGTAAAGGAGAATAAATGACACACCACATGTAGCCATAAAACTCACAAATCCAATAATAATGGAAATGAAAACATAGTAGTTTGACTCATCAGATATGTCAATCTCATGAATCTAAGTCACAGTTGACTCTGTCGTAGAGTCCTCATTGGTAGAGGAATCTGAAGTGTTTCTCCCTTTGGATGCTAATCCATCTATAAACTCTAAAACATTTAGAGCATGTATATCTCTATGACGTTTTGGTTTAGAGCAACCAAAATCCACAAAGGCTAATGCCATCTATTCTGCATAAACTAGAAGATCAAAAGGCCTCTCTGGACTAAAGAGAGGGCTTTGTTACATCATTGCATCCGATGACATCAATCCTCGATGGCTACAAACACATATGACACAATGTTAAATTCTTGCAACATAAATATTTCCACGCAAACAAAGAATTATAAAAAATACAAACTTACTTACTGAATGTTTCCTTCTGAGGAAATTTTTGAGGTACTATAAATAGTTCATCCAAATCCTGTGATGCTTGAACTACGGGTGGTTTAGGTGGTCCCTTTTCCACACCTAAAGTAGGCTTCTGCATGGGTTTTAAGAGGGCATCAAAAATGTTTTGGTTCTCCTCCAGAGCCACTATGTGGCATCCCATGCCATGACAAGCGGTAATTGATGCACCTAAAGTCAACATAAAACAAGATATTAATTGAAGGATTGGTTTTGAAAATTAGTTTTGGAATGGATAGTAATGAAATGGATTATTCACCTGTAGATGCGATGCAGTCTAGAACCAAATCTCCTTCGACAGTTGTTGCTTCGATGAAAAGTTGGAAAAAACGGGGATCTTTTTCATGAGCCCCTCGCCATGGCTTCCCACCATTCATCGCCATGTCATCTTCCTTGGTATAGTTCATCAACATGTCATCTCGTCCAATGTCCACAATTGCACTCTTCATCAGCGATGTGCATTTGAAAGAGAATTTGGATTTCCCTTTCCCGGCAAAGTCCTTAACTAGGAGGCTAATTCCGAACCTTTGCGTCTACAATCATCAAAACAAGTTACACATTAGAAATGAACAAAACTTAATGCCGAACCAAATGGCATTGACATCTTGAAGAACCAAAGGATAGAATTTACCGTAGTTGTGGGGTCTAACGCTGAGGTCAAGTGTAGGCGGTTCATGTCCATCCACTCTTTTTTCTTCACCATTTGGTAAGTCCCATACAATCCTGCAATACTACTCCTTGCATCTACACTCCATGAATAAAACAATATCATGCAACCGTGGTCCTGCAAATGCTTGTATACAAAACGAAATGCTGATTGAAGAGCCTCATCCTGCTCATTTGCGTTCCAATCTGGCACCTTCGTTGGTGGAGAAGACACCCTCGACACAGGCAAGTTATTTGGGTAGTCAAAGAACACAAGGTCTACTCCTGGCCTAGTATTTGGTACACCATAGTACAAACGAGGCTTCCCCTTGGATAGCTACAAATATAGAGTTCATTAAAAAATTAATTACTAACGTATACAATGTGAATTTATTTCAACTCATATATGAAATTGCAAATTCAAATAAACAAAATTACCTTTTGCAAGAAATCCATGTCTTCTCTATACCAAGTTGGCATCTGACTCTCCATGTCCTCCACGAGGTCCTCAATAGCAAGGTTTAGGATTAAATCCTTAATCTTATCCAAGTCATCATCACCAAGGATGATCATTTGTGTCCCATGAGTGATGACATCCTCTGTTAGTTGTGTAAGTGCCGCCTTCCTCTTCTACCCGCTTTGAGCTATGCCTTCCATTTGAGAGCCTTTGCCCACTATCGATGATGTTGGAACAAGGCCACCACCTTCGACCTTTTTCTTGCCTTTGGCCTTAGCCTTTTCTTCCTTCTCCTTCTCCTTCTCTGCCAACTTGGCCAAATGCTCCACTTCCTTCTTCTCTTTTGTTTCCAAAATAACTTGGAGCCAAGCTTCTTTCTTCCTATCATTCGCTTCCCTCCTTGCAATGGCCCTCTTCTTTTGCCTTTCAGTGAGTCCTACAAACTCATCTACCTCTATGTCGATAGTGCCAATGCCCTCTAAAGAGTTTCATAATTGTACCTCCGATGGATGAGTGTAGGATATGGAGCAATCCAAGTACCACCCTCCACCGCTAAGATGAGCCATTGTATAGGTGTGGAGTTGGTTTGCAGTGTACATGAAGTCCGCAAAACTACGATCCAACCAATTGGAAAGGAATGGAGGGAGGTCCTTCCGCACGATTGAGCCTTTTGCTTCAAGTTCATGCTTGAAGAAATTGCAAAAGAAGAAACCAAATCATTATTGAAAAAAAATTTAAGTAAAAAAATAAGGCAAAAAGGGTGTTGCAATCTCTTATACACAAAGGAAATCAATGAATTTTAACATCTTTGTCATCAAATGAATGATGGAACAACAAGTTAGAAGATATGAAGACTCAAATTTTGGGGGTCCTAGAGGCACCTCTAAAACCTTAGTCAGATCCGACTGAGGTTCTAAAGGTACCTCTAGGACCCCCAAAATTTGGTCCCTTGCCACATTGTTGATTTTGTTTAAGAAGTCACCAACATTAGTTCAAGGGCAAACAATCTCAAGGCTTCTCAACATAATTTAAATGAGAATATTCAGAAGTGCTAAAACTTTACTGGAAAAGAACTCTTTGAACTCCCTATTTCAATCCTTCAAAATTCATGAAAGAATCACTTTTTTTGAAATAGTTTGCTCCTCTCAAAACAGCTAAGAAGCCTTGATCCCAAATTTTCCTCCGCCATCCTTCTATGTAATCTATTAAATACTCTAGCTGTTGCGGGACCTTCATATTAACCATAATGTTGTCCTGTCACTACATCCTCATAGTACTCCACAATAGCATCTTTGATCTGTAGAAAGACTATACCAATTAGCCCATTGCAATGATTATAGTCAAATGCATGAATTTCAATAGTCAAACATCCCATTTAATAGGTAATCTAAAGTTATGAAATTTATACAATTCCACACACATTTGCACTTACATATGCATACCATAAACATCTGTTTAGAAATGGCCCAAGAAGAATTTAAGACACGGGCCTAGGTGGAAACCTCTTGTCGTCACATGAGGGCGTAGATGAATTCCACCACTTGAGGAACTTTATCTTGTTAATGGAAGTGGTATTGCACGTTGCAACCATTTGGAGTTTCTCCAAAGTCATCTTGAGAACCTCATTTGTGCTCTAGTGCTTCTCAACCTACACAAACAAAAATTTATAGTTCTTTCCAATAATGACTTCCAACATAAAACATAAATTCATTTCGGGTTTAGGAACTTACTTCTTCTAGAAAGCTAGGACCATGAGTAGGATTAGCCAGTGTGAGCAATTTGATCATCTTCACATATAGCTTTGCATTTTTTTCTTTTGCTCCAATTCTCATAGCATCTGCTACACCTTCGTGACTTTTCTCTTCAAACTGAGTAGCCTCATTGTACCTTCGCATAGCAGCATCTGTTGCAAGGGCAATCTCTTACTACACAAGTCAAATGATTTATGAATGACAATATATTTTCAATAATGGAAACAAAGAATACAATAAAATAAGTGTTACCCGAAAAACAAATGAAGTAAAGACCTTAGCTGGCATTGAATACCAAGTCTTTTTCACTTTTTCAACTCCACAACGTTTGACCTCCGATGGCCGCAACATCTCGTTGAACCTGTCCATCAGTAAAAGGCTGTATTTTTGAACCCGGTACAACGTATGGACCAAATTTGTCTTCACATGGGAGTCTTCCGTTGATCTGCAATTTATACAATGACCCTTGGAACATTTCTAGTAGAACAGGTGAAATATATGCAAATAACACTAAATGAACTAAAATACAACAAGTTAGATGAGCGCAAGTAAGATGAATACTCACTTGTTTATGTCATGCATCACGTGCATGACCAACTCAATTTTTCCCTTTGTATCCAATACTATGCAATCTACTACATAGTGCCAATTTTGGTCGATGGAATGAAGCCTCAAAATTTAGTTCATCCATGCTAGGTGGTGGTGATTTCCATCACAAACCCAAAATTTCAGGTTCTTTAAGAACTTCAGCTAAGCAATTGAATCAACGTGCTTTTTGAATCTCATTCTTGATCTTCCACAATGAACCCGACTCATCAATCTCTTCCTTACAAAACTCAAAGCTCTCTTCGGCTTCATTCGTTGTAGTCACATAAAAAACTCTTGCTCCATCTTGATAGCCATTAACAAATTCCTGCTCAAGCTTCACAAGATCACAGGATAGGGTTGGTCTCACCATGGACATTGCCACAAGCCTACATAAAGGAATTTGTAGGCGAAAGAGTTGATCTAGCTTCATTTTTAGAGAGGAGATGGTAGCAACGGAGTCCACTTTTTGAAGTCTTCAGACCTCATCCTCAAGCAACTCCTTTTCTTTGTCCTCAACCACATCATCCTCCATGAAATGTCCTTGACCTTCAATTCCAATCTCTGGTTGCGTAGTGTCATTGGTCCCCGAAGTCTCAAGAATTCTTTCTTCTTGTGATAAACTCACCAGAGACACATCCATCTGTGAAGTACAACCCAAAAATGGTTCAAGATTTATAAAATTTTTACATACCACTCAAATCCAAAATCCAAAGTATTAAGTCAAAAATGAAAACTAAAACTTTAATATAAGAGTTATTGTCCATGAACATATGAAGATTCAAAACCATAATCCCCTACATAGGCAAATTAGGCATGCCAAAACCTTTGTAATGATAATAAAAACCCAACTCCTTAACTCCAATCAAATGGTATCAATGTCTACACTTTCATTTGAGTCAGAACTCAAATGAATGAGCACCACTTTGTGCCTACTCTGACTAGCACTACATGCACAATCTAATGTGTCCTCAAACATTGGACTACAAATGGAAATTGAGGTTTGCGGTTCCGAGCTATACTTTGTCTCGGAACTCTCTGGAGAGAACACGGGTTGTCTGCCTTTGCGTGGCTTTGGAATACTAACCCGACTAAGCTTAGAATGCTCAAGTTCATCCGCTGCACGATCACATGCATCTATAATATCATTAAAACTTACCAAGTCTTCTTCTCCACCTTCCTTAGCGATAGAGACATTGGAGACCTGAAAGTTGGAATTTATAGGAGTCATGGGCTCAGAAGGTCCTACCGCTTGAGTCGGAGGGACATTGGTAGTTAGAAGAATGGATGAAGAGGCAATCCCTCTATCTCTGCCCTATTGTTGAACCACCAAATTTCACAAAATTAATATCAAGGGATTACTACATCAACTAAAAATTGCTTTATAACCATCATTCAAAGAAGTCTATAAGTTTGTGGACATTTCAAAACTTTGGGGCCCACTTTCAGGAGTATCTCTAGGTCCCCCATAGACCTTAGTCACATCTGAATAGAGTCCATGGAGAACCTAAAGATACTCTTGAAAGTGGGCCTCAAAAATAGTTTTAGCATGTCTTCAAAACCTATAAAGAATTATAGAGTGTTCAAAAATCTAAACTAATTAAGAATATTTGATTTGGAAGATTTTCACAAAACATTGTAAGAACAAACTAAAAAGAGCACAAATCCTCAACTGTGAGCAAGCAACAAGGGATATAAAAACTCTAAATAAATGAAAGGCTTCAAAAGAATGATCTATTAATTTTCTTTGATCAATTGATTTCATCAAAACAAGCCGCTCGTATGGAAAGAAAAAAATCAAATCAATTGTGAATACATAAAGCAACAAAGGTATGATCATCAACTAATTCTTGAGTAGTACCAATTCTAGGGGGTCAAGGAGATTCTTTTCCAACCTCAGTCGGATTCAATTGAGGTTGGAAGAGAATCTCCTAGACCCCCTGGAATTGGTACTACTCAAGAATCAATTCATTTCTCACTCACAAATTGCTTACAAAAGGTCAATGAATAAATGACACTATTTCAAAGTAACTCTCTACTATAAAGAACAAAAGGCTTATCAGTCTTCCCTAAGAAGAATTTAAAGGTGAATTCCAAAATCCTTTCTCTTAGCACTCCTTACTGTATAAACAGCAAATATCAATTTAAATCAAGTCTCTTTTGTTCAATTTTAAGAGAACAAGCAAATAAAGTTGGAAATGTTTTAAGATGTACCAATTTTGGGGGTCTAGGAGAGTGTTCTCAAACCTTAGTCGGATCCAACTGATGGTTGAGGACACTTTGCTTGACCCCCCAAAATTGGTACCTGTCCAAAAAAATCTAGTTTGTGATATTCCATTTTTTTTCATAGCACAAATTAGTGGGATTGGGAAAAATCTATAAAATTCTAACAACTTAGAACTCAAAATTCAAATATTTGTAAGAAAATGGCAAATGCAATTTCATAAATAATGAACATGCACTCCATTTCTCTCCTACATAAAGCTTCCTAATTGTCTTGATCACATTTCATACACATAAGGCTTCTAAAGTCGATAGTTTAAATGTTGAGTATAAAATGAAATCTTGAGTGCAAAATGTACAAAATGTTTAGAAGCAAAGACTCTAAAGTGTACTTTACAACTAATTAATATATTAAGATGTAACTAAATATGCATTCATATTGGAAAAATGATGATGCTGAATTACTGGCCATGGGTCCGACATTTGTAACAATTTCCTTCAAAATTTGTAGACAGTGGAACCATCTCTTTCAAGTGGGATTAGAAAACCAGCATTTGGATAACAATACTAATCTCAGCCAATTCTCCAAAACACGTAACCTCAAGCAAATGGACCAAATCAATAGGGTCACAGGTCTAGAAATGTCAAAGAATCTATGACTTGGAAATTCATTTGACAATAAATTTTCAATTATTGAGATTCACAATTTGGGCCTTAAAGTGAAGGAAAGCTAATTGGATTCAAGAGAATTCCAAATTACATGAACAAATCTTATGGAAACTAATTGATTCACATCTTCGAGATTTCCAAACAATCAATCAACACTCTCAGTGATGAATCTTGAAGAACCTAAAGAAATCCAAATTCAATATAACGATCATGACTCTAGACCACAAAGCTTTAGAGAAGAAACTTCATATGAATAGGGTTTCATACTTCAAATACAGAGATCTTGAATGAGGTGCAGGAATCTAGATTTATGACGAGAGACTAAGCATCAGGCTTTGGAATTGATATTTCTTTTTAAAAATCGTTGGAGAACCAAGAAGGGTATTGGATCCAATGGGTCTAGTCGAGTCTATCTAGAGATCAGTCGAATTCGACTAATCTTGAGACTGACTTGACTAGACCCCTTGGATTCGATACCAAGGTCTTTTTTTTATCGTTTTCGACTGCAAATTAGGAGCATCAGTGATTTTCATTCAACGTGAACTTTGTCGATGATGTTGACCTTTTCAATTGAAATCACAATAATAATAATTCGGACGATTTAAACAAATTCCCAAAAGCCCCACTAGCCTAGTTCATGCATGGGTATGAAAACAACTTGCGGCGTCCAACTATAGAGTTCCTTTGAATCTCGATGTCAATCTCTCATTCCAAAGAATCAAGAGAAAACACTTTTCAAAATATTTCATACTTGTTGTGGTTGACGACCTCAAGTCTCTTGTCTACGCTGTTGCTCTAAGTTTCTACCATCTTTAGAATGGCTCCTCGTATTATGAGTCATCCTCCCTTGCTGCAATCCGAAGACAAAGAAAACTCGGTAGAAGATTGTGCTGAGCTCAAGATTGTGAATAAGCAACCCCATTCACGAATGTTTTTTCATAGTTCTTGAAGAAACCACCTACACTCATAGTAGGAGATAAGCGCCGCCACATAATCCGCTGCACTGCGCCATTTGCCCATTCCCAATGGTATTGGAAGTTCTAAAATTATCTTGAAAAAGCCGCCTCCTTGTAACTCATACTTGAGAAATCGGGCATTGTTGGTGCATGAACACAGGCCGACCAATTTTAGGGCCATCAAAAGTTTGGGATGCCACTTTCTCAAATTTACAAACCACCTTTACAATCCTTATCAGAGTAGATTTAAGGATTTGAATAAATCCATATGCACAGGATTTAGTTTACTCAGGATGAACTAGATTCAGTTTCCTCGGGTTTGAATCAGGCTTTGAATCGAGCTCAGGCATGGGTCTCAAACATGCACTCTTGTCGCGAGCCGCAATCCTAGAAGTCACTAGGTTAGTATTTAAGAGTCTATAATTATATAGAATTTTCCAAAATTTCTAATAGGCAAAAAGGATTAGGGCTCTCTTAGCCTAAACATCTCATCAAGACTAAGAGGATGCTCTAGGTAATCCATAACAGGATCCACGACGGAACCGAAATCCAGAAACCTGGATAGTGACAACCTACGGTCTAGACTTCCGGCCTAGAAAAATAGGGATCTGTTACGGGTAAACGGTCCGCTTCAGGAACGGTCGGTAAGATGACGGGTACTTAACCCCGCCACTCTCATTTGTTCTTCTTCTTTCTTCCAAAACTGTTTTGTGCGCGTGTAGTTGAGTGAAAGAGTGGTGAGTTAGTGATCGGGTGAGGAGCTATTGCGTGTTCAGATTTCAATGTAGTTTGCAATGACGGAGGGAGATATCCGGAAACCGTTAGTAATGGGGGAGATGGTTTGTCCAACCATTCCGGAAAGGTTGAGAGAGCGGTCACAGCTAGAGGATGATCTCAATGAGATAGGGTGTGTCGATCTGTTCTTGTGGCCATGGACTGTAAAGAACGACCGTATGATTCAGGAACTGATTGTAGGTGCTTCGAACTAGTACGAGTTGATAGTGAGAGGGAGACCCGCAACCTGGATTAACGAGGTCTGGGCTAAGGTTTATAGATTCCCCCCAAAAAGATCCGATTTAGCTTCCCGGACAAACAAGTTTACAGTCGGGAAGTTTAAGAATGTAGCCCATTCTAAGGAAGGGTATGCCATTAGTGACTGCCTGGATGCAAGACAGAGGCATGTCCTAGAGTTCCTCATCCCCATCTTCTATCTGGAAAAGCCTACCCGGGTTATGGTTACAATAGTAAACACCATCTTTGGTGCTATGGAGGGTAGGCTAGTGAATTGGGGCAAGGTAATTGGAGTAGTGGTCTCCAAGCTTGCTACCAACGTAGGGAATGCGAAGACCAGCCCCATAGGTCCGTATCTATTCCACCTCTACCTCCATGCAGAGCTTCTGAGTGATGCGAAAATGGTAGAGTACAATACCGGATCTACCATCCTCCAATATGACCTCACAGAAGAAGTAGAGGCAGAGCAATCGCCGATAGAGGAGGAAGAGGATCCGGAAGAGGAGGAACAACTCTTAGATCGAAGGCGACGGAAGTCCACTGATCTGACGTCTCGAGGGAAACTTCCGGCTCAACAGAAGATTTCGGAGGAAGAAGAAGGTGGCATATCCGGATTCTTCAAGACCGGATTCAACTGGGTACTACAAGCACAAGAGTACCACGAGAACCTGGTGGATCTGCTAAGGAGGATTAGCTGGGAGTTGAAGACGGATCCGAATTGAATTCTGGAAAAATAGTGTTCCGGAAGAGAGAAAAGAAGAGAAAGGAGTGCTTAAGCCGGTAGAACGGATAACCAAGGCTTGCAGCAACATACTAGAATCCCCTGGACGATATTTTGAGGTAGTTTACACGTTTTGGTGTTGTAAATGGTATTTACAGCATGCTACACATACAACAACTCTTAGTCTTGGTTGACTGGGCCTCCATCTCGGGCAACGTGGACCCATGCATGATTAAACATTTCAGTCATGATTGGCCTGCTTTACCCAATACTAGTTGACTTGGCTAATATTGAATTCATATTAGGTAGACCAACTAATTACCATCCTGATTCGCAATCCGAGTATATTAGGACCAACTCTAGGAGGGGCACATATTTTTCAAAGGTGTGTGCATGTTTGAAGAATCAAACCCAAGTGGAATTATAATTTTTCAATAAAAATTGTAATTTCTATGAATTTCTGAAGTGGTCTATCCTAAATTACAAAACCGCTACTAGACTAGAGTCATAAATGTCCTATCCTAAACCCTTGTAATTGCCATTACATGTACCTATTAGCACTAGAATATCCACCAATCAAAGGCCGACATGTTAGCCAAGTTGGAATTAATGCACTAAAATTGTCAAAATAGTGAATGGATTTGGGTGAGTTTTATAGTGGAGATGGGGCCAAAAATAGAATGGCGGTTATAGGAAGTTGGTAGAAATGGGCCAATCTACCTTATTCAGTTATAAGCTTTGAACTCCTTCAAGTCCAAAGACTCTCCACAATTTTTAATGTCAAAGAAATCAAAACAAAGTCCACTTCTAAAGAATATTGCTAAATTGACATTCGAATAGAAAATGGAGACTGTGAGTTGTACATTCCATATACACGGTTAGATCCAACTATACTTTCACTAATAATTGCTTATAAATTTTGAAAAGGAAATTTCTAAATTACTTCAAATTTTAATAACAAGGATAATATAATCATTTTTAGATTAAAATTTGTTGAATTGGTTTTGGGTTTAGGTTTCTCTTCCAGGGTTGCTAGCGTGCGAGCCTATGAGTGTGAGCTTGTGAGCGGGAAAAAAAGAAGTGGAAAAAACCACCAAGGTACCCATGACTGTGGATATACCTATGATCGTGAATGCATAGAATATGGAACTCTATATTAGTGAATTTATTTTTTTCTTAATTTTTTACTGACTCATGAATTAAAGGAAAAAAAAAATGGTTTGACATTTGCATTTGGTTTAGGGTTTGTTTGAAATGCACACATTTGTCACTTGCTCATAGCAATTTAGGGTTGGGTTTAAGGTCTTTGATTCCTTATACTCTTCATCTTGGTTATTCTAATTTTTTTAAACTCCATTGCTTATTGTAATTTTTTTGCCACATTCTATTTTTTTTATGAGGACTATGCTGTTGTCATGGGTTTTTTTAACCCTCATTTTATTTATGAAGACTCTTGGGTTATTTTTATGTTCATAATTTTTCACACACCACATTTTTCCAAAGAAACTTGTATTGTTAATTGTTGCAATTTTTTTTTCACTTCCTATTTATTTTCTTCAAATCTATGGTGTTGTAATGTTTTTGGCACACCTTATTTTTTGGTATCAAGATTTTGGGTTATTTTTTGTTCATAATTTTTCACACACCACATTTTTCCAAAAAGACTTTTGTTGTTGGTATTTTGGTTTCACTCCCTATTTTTTTGCATGTTGTAAATGTTTTCCCTCCCTTCTGGTGTTGTAAATGTTTTTTCCACTCCCTATTTTTTTCATGAATATTGTGGTGTTGGGATGTTTTTTCCACTCCCTATTTTTTTTCATGAATACTGTGGTGTTGGGATGTTTTTTTCACTCCCTATTTTTTTTCTTTAAAATTGTGGTGTTGGAATGTTTTTTCCACACCCTATTTTTTTTTCTTTAAAATTGTGGTGTTGGGACGTTTTTTTCACACCCTATTTTTTTTTAAGACTCTTTGGTTATTGTTACGTTCAAAATTTTTAACACACCACATTTTTTCCAAAAAAATCTTATTGATGTAATTTTTTTTTGATTCCCTATTTTTTTCTTCAAAATTTTGGTGTTGTAATGTTTTTTTCTCACCCTTTTATTTGTATTAAGATCTTGGTTTATTGTTATGTTCATATTTTTTTAGGGTCCACTTTTTTCAAAAAAAATTTTATCATTGTAATTTTTGTTTCACTCCCAATTTTTTAGGTTCAAAATTGTAGTGTTGTGAATGTAATTATCTTCTTTATATCCATTTAGTTTCGGTTTAGGATAGTTTAGGGTAGGGTTGTCCATGTATGGACATTCCTTTTTTACCATCTCTTTTTTGGTAAGAAGTTATGATTGGTTTAGGGTTTAGGGTTTAGGGTACTCTATTTTATTGAAAAAGACTTATGTATTCTCGTGTTGGAATGATTTTTTGTTTCACTCCATACTTTTATTTGGAAGGACTTTCAATAAGAAAAAACCAAGAATGCATGAGAGTCAAGGAAAATGAATCACACAATATGTAGCCATAAAGCACACAAATCCAATCATAATGAAAATGAAAACATATGGGTTGACTTATCACATATGTCAATCTCATGAGCCTAAGTCGCAGTAGACTCTGTTGTAAAATCCATGTCACTAGAAGAATCTGATGTCTCTCTCCCCTCGGATGCTGATCCGTCTATGAACTGCAAGACATTTAAAGCGTACGAAGGTTCACGGCATTTGGGTTTTGAAGTACCAAATTCCGCAAACGCCGGAGCTAGCTGTTCTACATACATTGGAAGATTGAAGGACTTTTCTGGACTCAAGATAAGTCTTCGTTTCTTCTTGGCTACATCGGTTGACATCAATCCCTTGTTGTTGGAAACAAAAATGATAGAGTGTTAGATTTCTGAAGCATTACAAGTACCATGCAAACCAAAAATTTTGAAATTTTGAAACTTACTTACTAGGTCTATCTCGCCGAATAAACTTGCGAGGTACCATGTTCATGGCATCTGGATCTTGTGATGCTACAATTGCAACTACTTCGTTAACAATAACTGTTGTGACTAGAGTAGCGGTCTTCTTCATGGACTCAAGAATGCATGAAAAAATCGTTTGATCTGCCTCCAACGCCACAATGTGGCGTCCCGTTGCACGGCATGCTGTAATGGAGGCACCTAAAAAGAAAACCACAAATCAATATCTCATTGATTTCTTGTATGACATTGAGATTAGAAAAATACTTGCGACAATCCAAACTCACCTGTAGATGTTGTGCAATCAAGGACCACGTCTCCCTCATCGATAGTCCCCTTAACTATAAATTGGATGAAGCGGGCATCCTTCTCTCGTGCCCCGTGCCATGGCATTCGATCCATGTCATTGATCAACATCAAGTCTTCGGTGGTGTAGTTGATCAACTAGTCATCATGCTTGAGGTCAACTTTTGCCTTCAACATTGTTGCCGACCACTTGAAATAAAAATTGGATTTACCTTTTGCACCATGGTCTTTCACCAAAAGGGTGATGCCGAACTTCAAAGTTTGGAAGCATAAAATGATAAAACAACACATATATAATTAGAACTCGAGGAAGATTACGAGATTAGAAATGCAAAGAGAATTCTCAAAAATGAATGAAATCATACTATGTTGTTTTTGTCAATGGCCGACATCAAATGCACCCGATTCATGCCCATCCACTCTTTTTTTTTCACCATATTGGGGAACTCCTGACATAGTCCGGCAATGGTGCTTTTAGCATCCATGCTCCACAAATGAAATACCACAATGCAACCATGGTCTTGCAAATGCCTCTCCACAAAGAAAAATGCTTCGTAGATGATGTTGTATTTAGGGTCTGAGTTCTAGTAAGGCACATGATTTTCGGGAAATGACACCCCTGGAACTGGCAAGTTCTCTTGGTAGTCAAAAAGCATGAGGTCAAACCCCGGCCACTGATTGACTACTCCATTGTATACTCTGGCCTTCCCTATCGCCATGTGCCAAAACAAATTTGAACTTGTAAGTACCTACGACGTAGAAGGTGTAATAATGACATACCATACTAATGTAGAACAAGGGTAAAATATAGAATTATACAATTCATTTTCCTTCTTGAAGAACTCCATGACCTTAGTGTAGCAATTCAGGCTATTATTGGTTTCATTCTCTACAACATCTATAATGGAGACATTGAGCACTAACTCCTCTGAAGTCACATCTTCATTGTTGCCTATAGCAATCACTTCTGTGCCTTGGGTAACCATCTCTTCGGTGAACTCTGGTAGTATGGCCTTCATCTTCATCCCACTATGTGCTCCGGCTTCCATCTGAGAGCCTTGATCTACCATCGGTGACGTAGGAACTATACCTTCTCCATCTTCCTTCTTCTTCCCTTTTGCCTTGGCCTTCTCCTCCTTCTCCTTGTCCTTGTCCTTCTCCTTCTTTGCCAACTTTGCTACACGCTCTGCCTCCTTTTTCTCTTTGTTTTCCAAAGCAACTTGGATTTGAGCCGCTTTTCTCCTGTCATTGGTTTCCCTCCTTGCGATGGCCTTCTCCCTCAGTTTATCAATTAGCCCTGCAAACTCATCGACGTCCATGTCAATAGTTCCCATTCCCTCCAAGGAGTTTCATAGTTCAACCTCCGATGGATACGTGTATGAGATGGGACAATCAATGTACCATCCGTTGCCACTAAGGTGAGCCATGGTGAATGTTCGGAGTTGATTTGCTGTATACATGCAATCTGCAGAAGTATGATCAAGAAAAGTCGAGAGAAATGGAGGCAAGTCCTTTCTCTCGATTGCCCATTTTGCCTCTAACTCTTGCTTGAAGTATCTACCAAAATATTAAGGAAGATTGGTACATGACATTAGAGATGAATAGCAAATATTAAGGAAGGCCAAATGAAATTTCAACCTCATGTAGTACTACATCGAAATAAGAATTTGAACTTTACAAAATATTGAACTATAAAAATTACATTGTGAAACCTAGAGGAATCCAAAATGGGGGGGGGGGCTACCAAGTACTTGTAAAACCATTGTCAGATCCGATAATGGTTTGGAAGGTACTACAAGCACCCTCCACTTCTAGTCATTCGCTTTGTTTCCATGTTTTCTATCATAATTAAGGGTGACCAGAACCAAGATATTCTAGAATTTGAAATGCTCAAATAGGGTGAATCAAATAACTAGAAAGTAATGGAGGCATACCAAAAAAGCACTCTTCACACTACCTGTTTTGACCCCTCAAATGTCTTGAAGTTGTCACTTTTCTTGAAGTAGTTTGTTCCTCTAAGATGAGCCATAAAGCCTTGGTCCCAGATCTTCCTCCTCCAACCTTCTATATATTCAGACAAGGTCTCCGGCTGTTGTGGAACGTTCTTGTTGATGTTGATGTTGTCTTGCTTCACCACGTTCTCGAAATATTCTACAACTACATCTTCAATCTATAAAATGTGTGAATTAGTGAACATTTAATATGGCCCTATAAGGATTTCAAGAATAAAAAATTTCATTAATTCTAAACTCTTCCACTTTCGAAATCCAAATATAAGGCAAGAAAAAACTTACCCCAACGTACCAAATGCATTTGTTCAAGAAAAGACCCAATAGTGTCTCAAATATAGGCCTTGACGGAAACCGTCTAGCATCATGTGAAGGCATTGAGGAGTTCCATTACTTCAAAAACTTAGTCTTGTAAAAAAGAGTGGTGTTGCAAGTTGCCACCATTTGAAGTTTTTCGAGAGTCATCTCGGGGACCTCATTTGCGCTCCAATGTTTATCCACCTACACCAAAAATATCCGCAATATAAAATCCAATTTACACTCCAACCGAGACAATTGTCATGCTCTTATTATACGTACATGAAACTTACTTCTTCCAAAAATTCCGGCTTGTGAGCAAGATTGGCCACTGCCACCAATTTCATCATCTTGACATTCAATTTGTTTGTCTTCTCTTTTGCTCTAGCTCTCATGGCATAAGTGTGACCCTCAGCAGTTTTTTCTTGCTCAGGTGTCATCTCATTATACTTTCGTAGTGATGCATCCATTGCTTGGGCTATCTCTTGCTGCACAGATCCAATCAAAATTTTTTTTTAATAATTCTTAAGACAAAAGCTATATTAGAATACAATAGGGTTTAGGACTATCAGTGATTGTAAAAATGTATAAGAAATAATATATTCATGTAGAAGCATAAAAGAAGGTTAATTTCATCAAATAATTTCTCACCCAAAAAACAAAAGTTGTGAAGACCTCTAGGGGCATAGAGTACCAAGTCTTCCTAGTTTTGGGTGCCCCACATCATTTGAGCTCTAACGGTCTCAATATGTCGTTGAAGCGCTCGATGGGAAGAAGTCCATATTTCTGAACCCAATACAAAGTATGGACCAAATTGGTCTTCACATGAGAATCCTTTGTGGACCTGCCATCCATGGTCATACTTTTGATTAGGGTGTTGCTTGCCAAATGCAATACTTTCAAAGTAAATTCTAAATCCAAGACAATGCCAAATTCACTAAGTGTAGAAGAAGTTCTTACTTGTTTATATCATGCATAACGTGCATGACCAATTCTGTCTTTCCCTTTGTATCTAGAACAATGGAATCCACCGCACAATGCCAATTCCATTCCTTTGAGTGTTTCTTCCTTATATGATTCATCCACGAAATGAGCTTGTGATTACCGTCACAAACAAAAAACTGGAGGTTTTTCAAAAACCTCATCTTCAACACAGACTCAACATGGGCATTGAAAATGTCATTCCTCTTCTTCCATAACGGACCCCACTCCTCCATTTCCTCCTCGGTGAATGCTGAACTCTCTCCCGCTTCGTTTGTTACGGTGACATAGAAAACCGCGGCTCCATCTCGATATCCTTTATTGAACTCTTGCTCAAGCAACTTCAAATCACACGCAAGTGTTGGCCTTACCATAGGCATGGCCACCATTTGGCAGAGTGGGATCTGCAGTCGAAAGAGATGATCGGGCTTCATCCTTAGAGAAGCAATGGTCTTCACAGAATCCACCTTGTGATATGACCACAACTTGTCCTCGTCAAAATCTTTGTCTTCCTCTTCTAAGATGGCTACCTCCACCTCCTCTTCCACAAAATCCCCTTCATCTTCACCTTCAATGTCAGACTGAGGAGTGTCATCGTTGTTTTGGGTATCCATTATGGTGTCATCATGTGACCAGTTTGTGGGAGACACATCCATCTGTTTGTGCACCAATGAAAATTATCATAATTCATGTACTTGAAATAACAAAACCAGATTCAAAATGAAACATACATAATCAAAATTATAACATTACTCAATGAATGCAAATGCAATCACATAGAAGGATGAATCCATTAGTGATTTTGAAAAAGGTGAAACAAGTATGTATTTTTGATCTAGAGGGATCAAAATCAATGTGTCTATGGAATGATTTGCAATGACTGGATTCAATCAATGTCTACATCCTCCTCAGAGTCGGAACTCAAGTGAATGATCACCACTTCCTGTCTACCCTAAATTGATCTACAATCACACTCACACCGACATGTGTCCTCCCATATCGGACCATCGATAGTCACAAAAACCTGACTTTCTGAACTATATTCAGTATCAGAGCTCTCTAGAGATATTACGGTCGTCTTCTGTGTAGTAAACTTCAACATTCTCTAAAGACGTCTATGACGCCTATGGACGTTGGGGTCACTCACTTGACTTAGACATGATACTTCAAAAGCGTCAGTAGCACGATCAGCGGCATCCATAATATCATTGAAACTTACTACATCGTCCTCTTTGGCTTCTTCCTCTCCTGAGTCACTGAAGACCTCCAAGGCTTTGTTTGCCGGTGTCAAAGGCTCAGATGGCCTAGCCTTGTGAGAAATTGGGATATTCTGAGGTTGAACAATGGGTGTTGATGTGCTCTCTCTACGTCCTCCCTCTTTCCCAAGAAACACAATAAACAATCTTGAATTGAATCATACAATTCACATTCAACAAGAATTACATGAAGTACATGATTCATCTTGTTGATAGGAGAAGGAGAAATCCAGATTTTAGGGGTCAAGTACATGTTTGAAAGAAGACTGTCGAATTCAACGGTGGTTAGTTGTTCCTCCATTGGACCACTAATTTAAGGTTCACTTTTATTAAAAGCATGAAACACTCAAGTATTCACTATAAGCATACTAAAACCAATAATCTAAAAAAGAATTCAAAGCTATCAATGTCCAACAGGTTCAGGTAACCTACAAATATCTAGGTATAGAAACTAACTATGAAACTCCCACAAAACAAATTATCCCACTAAATCACAATACCAACAATGTATTCAACAAAAACTAAATAGCTCAAAGAGAGTTTTCATTTTCATAGTAGAAGCTTGAAGCACCAAACTATTTTATCTATTTAAAATTTTCAAAAAATCACTCAACTCAAGGAATGACTAAACATGAAGAACCTAAGAAGAGCCAAACTTGAATAATGGGAATCACACAAGGGAATGACGGAAGAGATCAAGAAACAATTTAAAAGTTCACCTGGAATTAAAATGTCACGCTAGGCGATTTGTTACTGTTGCCTTGAGTTTTTTTTGTTTGAAGTACAATCCCATTTTATGAAGACGAAATAACATAATCCCACTTTAAAAGAATATGGATTGATTTGTGATAACCTAGAGCAAATACAGAGGATTTCACTCTAACTATTATTCTATTTTAAATATCCAGTATGGATGTAAATAGCATGATGATGTATACAAATTAATTTTGTATATAATATTCCTATTTGGATATTACTCTATTTATTCGTGCTTCAAGCTTTATAATCATATCTAGTGTGCAAATATGAAAATGTTAATGCAAAATTTATGATGTCTAATCTTCAAGGACGAGAACTATAATCAAAAATTCTAATCTCTAAAATTTCACTAGCACATTCTTCGGATCGCATTGTTCAGTTAAGAAAGAAGCCTCATCAATACCAAGCTACTGTTAGACTTTGGCTTCATGACACAGAGGTCAAGCAGCTCATTTGGGCAATTAAACTTCTCTACTGAATCTCTACTGAATCTGAGTACTGGGAACGAGTGAAGTCATGGTTTTGTGGGGTCAACTTGGTTGTCCTTCCTCATCTATCGGATCTGATAGTAGCCAAAGGATTCTCACCGTGACCCCTCTAGTCGACATTCATCGAATTTCGAAATCCAAACACGGGGTAGGAACAACTGTAACAGAGAATCAAGATTTCTGCTCGGGACTTAGAATCAAAAATGCTACCCTAACAAATCTTACTAGCACGTTCCTCCGATCGCATTGATAAGTAAGCAAGAAGCCTCATCAATACCAACCTGCTCTCACATTCAATGTCTTCACGACACAGCGGTCGGCAGTTCATTGGGGGTATTAAACTTCTCTATTGAATCTAGCAACTAGGGAACGAGTGAAGTCACCGTTTAATGGGGTCGACCTGGC
Organism: Straminergon stramineum; assembly: GCA_963920665.1. Lineage (NCBI taxonomy): Eukaryota > Viridiplantae > Streptophyta > Bryopsida > Hypnales > Calliergonaceae > Straminergon > Straminergon stramineum. Next base: position 16,106,478 of record OY987273.1, read on the forward strand.
TGTCCTTCCTCATCTATCGCATCTAACAATAGCCAAAGGATTCCCACTGTGACCCCCAAGTCGACATTCAAGGAATTTCGAAATCCAACGCTCGAGTGGGAACGACTGTAACAAAGAATAAAGATTTTTGCTCAGGACATAGAATCAAAAATTCTACCCTAACAAATCTCACGAGCACGTTCCTATGATCGCATCGATAAGTAAGAGAGAAGCCTCATCGATACCAACCTGCTGTCAAGCTTTGGTTTCACGACACAGAGGTTGGAAAATCATTTGGGCAATTAAACTTCTCTACTGAATCTAGCGACTGGGAAGTAGTGCAGTCACCGTTTCGTGGGGTCGATCTACATGTCCTTCCTCATCTGTCAGATCCGACAGTGGCCAGAGGATTCCCACCTCGACCCCCAAGTCGACATTCATTGAATTTAAAGATCCAATGGCTTCACGACACAGAGGTCAGGTAGCTCATTTGGAAGATTATACTAATCTACTGAATCTGAGTACTGGGAATGAGTGAAGTCATGGTTTTGTGGGGTCAACCTAGCTATCCTTCCTCATCTGTCGGATCCGACAGTAGCCAAAGGATTCTCATCGCAACCCCCCTAGTCGACATTCATTGAATTTCGAAATCCAATCGCGGGGTGGGAACAACTATAACAGAGAATCAAGATTTTTGCTCGAGACTTAGAATCAAAAATTCTACCCTAACAAATCTAGCCAACACGTTCCTACGATCGCAGCGATAAGTAAGAGAGAAGCCTCATCAATACCAACTTGCTCTTGCATTCAATGTATTCACAATAGAGGGGTCGGCAGCTCATTGGGGCGATTAAACTTCTCTACTCAATCTAGCGACTAGGAGGCAGTGCAATCACCGTTTCGTGGGGTCGACCTGCCTGTCCTTCCTCATCTGTCAGATCCGATAGTGGCCAGAGGATTCCCACCTCGACCCCCAAGTCGACATTCATTGAATTTAAAAATCCAAATGTTGGAGAGGGAATGACTAAAGGAAGAATCAAGATTCTTGCTCGGGAATTATAATGAGAAATTATAATCTCTAAAATTTCGATGTCGTACCTGTACTGTTGGTCGAGCGGGAGCCTCGCGTGGACACCTTTCTTCCAAGTCCCTGTCCCTTCTTGATTGACTTCTCGTATTCCTAGCCATCCTTCCGAGCTGCAAGAGAACGATTCTAATCTAGTCTCAGTACTTGTGGTGAGGTCAAAATAGCTAGCAAGTACTTTGCGTGCAAGAAGACGGTATAGAGCTTCAAAAGGAACAACACTGCAATGTGCACAGAGGAGCAAGGCACCAGCTTCTGTGGCTTGGCCTGCCCTTATCATTTCCTCTCGGACAAGTAGAGAGGGAAACATTTCCAAAGGTGGAAGACGACACCATCGCGCCGCCACCAAAACCGGAACCATGCGCCTATTCTCATTCCTTCAGCTAATGAATGTGGGGAATTTTCTATTTTCAATTTATTGTTGCCGGTGAGCCTGTGAAGCACTTGCTGCCGCAAGTACATGGTCAATAGATGTTTGGAATTACTTGAAAGCATTGAAAGAAGGCATAGGGAAGAATGTTGCCGCCTACAACTACGCCTAAACGCACCTTTTTCCATTCCACCAAGTCAATTAATTTTTGGAATCCTCTATTTTAAATCTATTGTTGAAAGTGAGCTTGAGAAACGGGTGTTGCCGCGAGTGCATACTTGACCAATGTTTGGAATTTCCCAACGCTTGCCAACGCCGCCCCGAAATACGGTACAATGCACCTGACCATTCCACTTGGCCACACAATTTTCTAGAATTTCCAATTTTGGAGGTACAGTTGAAAAATGCTTCTCAAATTGATGCTGTTGCTGCATGCTCGATGGAGGGTTCGACTGGAACATTCAATCTCGTCAAGCAGTCCTTGAATCAGTTTAATGAATGGATTTTTAAATTTAAATTTTAGATCTACGCTCTCCGAGTTATTGAATTTATAAACATCTCACATACCTAAGTGCACTTGCAAATCTCATCCTCTGTAATTTTAAAATACCTTGAAAATAGATGAAGCTTCCATGATTTTGTATGAAGCAACATCCACCGAATTCTAGGCCAGGGTGAACCACTCCCCTCTTTCATCGCGAGCATTCGCGAGGGAGAATGCTACTCATAAGAGTCGTCACAAAGGATGAAATTTGCAAATTTTGAATTCATATTATAGCCCCCTAATTACTATAGGAAGCCATATAGCATAATTTTAGTTTACCGAAAATATTGTTTTACTAAAGTCGCTTGAGAAATGACTGTGGGTCAAAGTAAACTGCGCCCCCTCAACGTCTTTCGAGAAGTCATTCCAAGAATGCATGCACAAAAAAAGACACCCTATTTCGTGCCTAATTCATTTATCCTCTACACCTCTCTTGGATAATTTGGGGCCATTAATTGCAAATACATATTCAAAAATTGAACGTATGATTATGTGTGGCAGAGGAAAAGTTTAACGTTTTCACTCATGGACTAGCGATTGGAGCTAGGGGGGCGGTTCACCCATGTCAACTTCTGGGGCCGAGTGGGGGAATTACAACCACCCAAATCCAATGTATTGGCGCTATTTACCCATTAATTGAACCCACTAAGTTTCTTACATACATAATTAAATTTAGATCAGAATTTGGATTTCTAATTATAGGACCTTGTTTAGCGAAGATTGGTGCTTTAGGTAAAGAAATTAGTACCAATATAGGATCCTCTCATTCAAAGTACACCCCTGAATTGACATAGAATTTCTGAGCTAAGGCTTCAATCTAAGAATACACATATATCTTGAATTGACTACATTTAATTAGGGTCCTCACATAGGGAAAATTTCATTATAAATTAATAATATTTATAAATTTATATTACCTAGAACTATTTTTTATTTTTTTTATTTTATAAGAAATCATGTAGTGGACATGAAGAACCTGAAATCGCCATTGCATGAGGGATTATTTAAAGAATACATGAATGTCCCCAATTAGAATGTGGGAGCAAACCTCAAAAATATATTATAATAGCCACCATATAAGGGTTGAGACACGTAATTTATTGGTATTTATGAATGGCACGAATTCTAATCCCTTCCACAACATCAAGATGAAACAACATTGTTTATTCATTTCGTTGTCTTCATTTATTACATCTACATAGAAGCACTAGGGTAGTAGGTCCATAAAGCACCCAGCTAACAACTCAAATAGAATTTTGGGGTGCTGGAACTTATTGAAATAGGGTCCAGTAGATTTTTCTTGAAAGACAAGAGGAATTGACATCTAACCCAAGTCGTTTCATATTTTTGGGAGCTTTGTAGAATTAGTTAGCCATTTCGGAAGTTGAAATGGCATAGGGCTCTAAAACCGCACACTTCCTCAAATGTACACTACTCGTACATCCTTGTAAAGATGAAAAAATCCTTTGTACACATAGTGCACATTTGAAGAGGTGTGCGGTTTTAGAGCCTGTGCTAATTTCGAGCCTCCTACCTTAATGTCTCACAAGTTTACTAAGAAGCATTCCTATATCTCATAACCCTAAACAAACCATTCAACTCCTACGATATTCAATCACTGTAAGGAGCAATATCCTAAACCCACATTTTAGGTGACGAGTCTAAATTCTATAAAGCAAAGTTATGGCGATGTCCTACATTATGAACATCCTATTTTATGTTAAAACATTGCCCAGCATAATATGAAGATGTTATGTTGGATGTCAATGTTGACGTAAAAAGTGGGATGTTCCATTAGTTGTCACCTAGAATTAATCCTATAAACTATTGGTTCTTTTTAATGGAGAGAGAAAATGTTTTCATTCCTGTACATCTAAGAAGGCATTATCCCTCACGAAGACTAAGAAGCACTTATATGAAACGCAATGACAATGAACATTCATCAATTGCAAATTTGCAATGACAGTGAACATATGTCAAATGCAATGTCAAGGCATTCAAATCAACTGCAATGACAATGAATCAATTGAAGAAAAGGAATGATTTGGCTAGGTTCTTACAGAAGTGGTGACCTCATGTTTGTCCATCAGTTTGTCCGCTTGTCGTATCCTCCGACATGTCTTGCAATACATCAAAGTTTTTCGCTCCACCACTTTCTTCCCCACTCCTATCTTCAGTAACAAAGCGAAGAGCTTTGCAAAGGTCTCCCGATGTGGATTGACTTGTTTTGGACCTAACTTTCTTCCCTCGGGTCATTCTAGATCTCCGTAGTTCCTTATGAGAAGAAAAATACAAAGCCCTCTGCCTACTCTTTCTCTTTCTCTCGAACGTACTAGGATTGGATGCACCCAAGTTCTCTACAAGCATAAAGAAGGCAACTACATGAAATCTAACACTCTAGACTCTGTCACAGACCCTAAACTCAAAGCACACAATGGCTGAAGATGGTAGAAATGACTTCTATTTATCAAGTTCAAAAGAATGGTCAGGGTGAATACACTGCCACATCGGAAAGTAGAGTGATGACTGAGGCTTATATTGGCAGTGACCTAATGGTATGCCAAAGTTGGCTTGATGCGCTATAAACATTTGTAATGGGAGGTTAGTTAATCGAAGCTTAAATCTAACACATTCCAGAAACTGAAAGGCCATCCACAGCGCGGCTTCTATGCATTTATGATTTTTTTGAACATAGGTGCTCTAAAGGGAGTAAAAGGCGGTGAAGGACAAGCCTAGAATGATTAGACTTTGCAATAGATGACGGTGAGTGTAAAATAGATTAGATGGCTAGGGGGGCAATAGTTATTGCATGTGGATGGTGGCTACAAACAATACTTCAATAGCCGCTAATTCTAGTATGTGTCATTCAATAATTAGTGTAGATGGCGGCACATGACGGTACTATAATAAAAGTGGATGGTGGCGAAGGGCTACGCAAAAGTACATTTGAAAGACCTATTCTAATGGTGGACACAAAGTGCTAAGAGGACTACTAATACTATTTTAGAAGTTGATGTAATTGACGGTGATGAACCATTTGAGCCCCTTCAAATTCTTTAAGTCTCCATTCCATGCTTAGGATTAGGGGTCTTCTATTTCATTACCGTATGCACAAGTTGTTGAGATGGCTTGCATTCAAGTGGATGGTTATGAGGTACCTCTTATGTTTCCCGTAGAGGATGGAGGACGTGCTAGAGTTCATAGTCACCTTCTCCACGTCCGATTTAGATTTCTAGAGTCCTCCATTTATGTTGAAGAAGAAAGGATGTCGGAGTTAGGTAGAGTGAAAGAATGTGTCCTTGTTGTAAAATCTGTAGAAGATGAAGGACATTGCTGGTACCTTTCTCCCAGGAACTATAGGGCATATGAACTTCCTCTCTCCATGCTGGGCTCTTCCACTGAGATTTTGAGTCGCCAGTTAGACAATTCAACAGTAAATATGCCATATATAGGACACATTTCACCTAGTGGAAGTCCTCAAATTGCTCCTGTTCTTCTAAAGCCTATATTACTTCATACTATGAAGATAGAGAAATTAGATCCAATCATAGAACTTTCTAGTGAATCAGAAGGAGAGTCTCCTGAATTGACACTCAGAAATCCAGGATGTTCTATTGGAACTACAAGTACTGGAGGGGCTCTATTGAACTCTACATCTAAGAATCCATCAAATAGTCAATTGCAATCCGCATTGTCTCATCCTCTGTTGCATCCGTATCCAATCAGCGAAGTAAGCATAATGGATTGTTTGAAGAGCCTAGACAACATGCATCGGTCTCGAAACGAATTATCCATAATGGATTTGAGCGTCATGAAGCACCACCGTGTTGCTTTTCTTCCAGCAGTATTTGATGGAGATATCATTTTCGAAATACCACCATGCCGCTCCACTTCGTCTTCGTCGGCAAAGCGGAGCTTGGATCAAATGGACAAGCGCTATGATGGGCACCCATGGTGTCGACTCATCACTACAAACATCAACACCAACAACCTCAAGTTTCGTAAGTCTTACTATGCTGGCCATCTCTCTTGTATGAACCCAAACTGTGATTATTTGAATAGAACTTCCAAGCAGAACAAAACAGAGTGGAGTGGCTTCACATCGATTCCTTTTGTAGTTGGAGATGGGCCTCCCAAAGACAGTACCTTAGTTTGCAAAGTGTGTAGAAAACCACCTTCATGTCTTAGCCCCTGCAATGCTAGGATATATTATGCTTTCAATGATAACCCTGAAATGAGTAGGGCTGCTATTCAATTCGGAGAGCACAACCCCCGGTTGCGAAAGGCATGTATAGAGATTTTGCGGAGCAAATCTATGGGCTCATTGAAGAGCAGGTGGCTAAAACACCAACGGCCACAAACTCGGCAATAGCTCTATCCGCTAGTAAAGAGTTCTTAACCAATTATCTATTTCATAACGGAGATGGAGAGGAGTTATTGAAGGGGGAAGAAATGGATGAGGTTATGGATCGCTTCCAATATCTCAATAGTCCAAATATACAGAACGTGATGTCCTCTTTCCGCTCAAACAATAGATGAGGGATCATTGACAACATTATGACCATGAAGGAGACGAAATTCGAATTCATACACAATAGTGTCTTCCTCGGCCAAGGGAAGGAAAAGGTTTATGTCTTCAAAATGCTCACAGAAGGACCAGGAAGTGGAGTGGACCTTGTAAGGCGCATGCAACCAAGAGGTAATCTATAGAACGCATGGTTGATGTTTGACCACGTGAAGTGTGTGAAGGAGTAGACCACAATGGCCTGCCATGTATACAATGTTGAGTACAAGAAGGTGATGACTATTGCAATGTGCAATATGCAGTCCAAAGATACTGAGGTGCAAGTACAATTTTGGAGGAGCTTAAACACTGTCATGGAGCAACAGGGAGTGGCAAATCCAAACTTTAAAGGATTCATGGCAGACAGTGCTATGGGCAATTGGAATGCGGTCCGGATTGTCTCTGGCAATGGATCTGCCAATGAGGAAATGGAGAATTGTGAAAGGACCTGTTTGCTACATTGGAGTAGTTCTCTTCATAAACACATCCAAAAGTATATCAAGGAAGTACTTCAGCAACAACATATTTCTCTGTGTAAGCAATATAAAGATTCCAAGAATATAGATGAGGCAGAGACACATTACCTAGTAATTCGATCATGGTGGTTATCATTTGGAGCTGCAAATGAAGAAGCACTTCATCACTTAGACCATTGGCTAGCATTTTGGCATTTTCGATATCGGCAATGGGGAGGCTTCATGGATATGGTAAGTGAGGTATTTCTTTCTATGCATAAGGGGATTTCAATTTTTGAAGGTGTCACACCGTATAATGTACAACTAAATCTATGGTGATACATACAATTTGCTTTCTTTTCTAATGATGTAGAATAAAGAAAGAACTTCATTTTCTAATTTAAAATTTTCTGAGTTATACTTCCTAGATACCTGGAAGAGGGGGTCTACAGAATAGTGAAAAAAATTATGTCGGGTCCAACATATGCCTTTGTGGTGTTTACTAGCCCCCCTCTATTGCCTGCCTTTAAGTGACCATACAAGTTTTCAAAGTCCTCATGTACAATGTCACTACTTCCTTATACCAATTCATTGAAAGATCATTATGTTCTTCTATTTCAATGTAGTAAAATATGTGTATTTGAATTTGTCTTTGAATGTACTTCATTGTCTAATAGGGCATGTTCAGTAGAACATAGAAGAGTCCATAGTTACAAATATGTATGAGGTATTGAAAGTGAAGTGCTAACTTTTCCCTGAACTTGTGTTCATTTCTAGAAATTGAAATTGGAGGAGATGCTCGACATGCCATTGTGTAATTTATCTAAAACTGTTCATAACAAGTGGCTCCAAATGTCCAAAAAAAGGGGAAACAACTTGTTTGATGCTACTTATGACGACAATATTCATGCTTGGATGCAAATGACAAATTATCGAGCATACTTTAGAGGTCATGCACATGGCTCTAGTCCATTGAAGAATGAATTGAAGTTGAGGGCTGCCACTCGAAGTAGAGATCCAAAGAAAATTGCCGAAGCACTCAATACTTTGCTTGGAGTAGAGGGGCTTGGAAATTGAATACTACATTTAGAAGGAGAAGAGATCTTTGGAAGCACAAAAAGGAAGTTGGATGTACCCATAGGAGATGCTGGGGACTCACATAGATCGGACAAACTCAATTTCTCTCAACCACATGTGCTTACGAGGTCGACATTGATTTCTATTGAGATCTTCGATGCAAAAGGTAATGAGCCTACCACAAATATTTCTCCACATGTCACTATTGCATGTGAAAGTGATTGTGATACATCAAAGTGGCACATTGCAAGGATCAACCACAAATCGAATGCAAAATGTCACGCTCAACAACAGGGGTCAAATATCAAGTGCTCTGCTAGAATTGCAAGGGGAAAGAACGATAACCCTACTCCAACCTATTGAGGTAGAAAACTAGATTATGATACTAAGCGAGAAGTGGTGGTTGACTTCTGGTTCTGCTAGGATGATATTGAACGTTGTGTGAAAGGTTTGAAATGGAAGTGGATAATTGACTGGCCAAAGGTGCCTGAAGTTTGGCTTGTTCTATCAGGGACACACCTCAATCGGGAAGAAACTCTCCTCTTGCAACATGCAGGATTTCAACTCCAACAGCGCCCTACATTGTCGCCACGTCGACTTTTCAACATGTCAAACATTTTCAAGACTACCTTGTTTGACCACCCACCACCAAAGAATGCAGATGCATATCCAATAGTTAGGAATAGCCGAACTATTCGTAGGATTGCAAATGCACCGACTATAGAGCAGCGGAACAAGTGGGAGAGTGCAGGAAACATTAGAGGGCAAATTCTGGGAGTGACCTTACTACCCCAACCGGGCTTAGGTGCAATAGTCTCGTTAGAGACTGGGGCAGACCATAATAGAAATGTCTACCGAATTACAATTGGCATGTTTTCCACATGCACATGCCCTGACTTTACAAATATGGTTGTTTCTGCTATTGGAGGTCAACAACAATACGTAAATTGCAAGCACTTGTACTATTTGTATAGGTACTTCTGCAAGATGGATGTCAACGAAGACAAATTCATTCATGCACCTAGTTATAGCTTCAATGAGTTGAAACTCCTTCTAGTTTGAGCTGGAATTATTACAATTCTTGAATAGGCATGCATTCTTTTTCAAGCACACTTCATTTGTATTGTATTCATTTACATATGTTATGATTGAAATGATTTAGCACACTTGGAATTGAAAAAGTCTACGCATTTCTTAAGTATTAGAACATGCGCCATTCATGAAGTATTTTGAAGCATATTCCCGTGACTGATCAGAAATTGTAATCATAATTTACTATTGCACACATGAGTATGAAATTCTATTTAATTCCATTCATTCTATATTTGTACTACCTACTTCATTTTTTTCTGAATTCCTTTGTCTCACTTGTCTTTCTTATTCTTTTCAATCTTTTCTTTTTTTGGATTATCCTTCACATTTTCTTTCATTTTCTTTTCCTTTTCCTTAACCTTTTTTTTAATATCCCTTTCACTTTTATAATGAAAGTTTTTCATTTCCTTTCCATTTCCTTTTCCATTCTTTTTTAATGAACTTCCATTTTTTCATCCTTTTTCTTTTCATTTACTACCGGTTTATGTCTTCACTTCCCATTTTTTACTTACTCTCATTTTCTATTCCTTTGCTTCCAATTTTTTGGGCACTCTTTTTATTCATTTAAGTCCTCACTTTCATGGCTTGTTTTTGTCATTTCTTTCTTGGACATGTTCTATCTTTTATAACTCACTTATTTCTATAATTTTCTACAAATTTGTGCCACATGTTTACATGTGGCATCAAATTAGATGCTCCCTAAGATTAATTCTTACAATTTAAAATTATCCACTGCAACACTCTTACAAATGAGAGTAAGCTTTTTACCACAATGATTTGTCCTAACTATGTCACCCTAAGCCGTCAATTGCCAATTCATACTTCACGTGCCCTCTTGTACTAGCGCATGTTGAAAATTCTTATACATATGCGGTACTTAGAAGATACGATTCTTTGCATGAACTAAAGCTAGGTAGAAAATTATAATTCACTATTTCCAAAGTGACATGAGTTTACTAGACATTAAGCGGTTGGCATATTCTCTACTATAGTTAATAAATAAATTCTTTGACCTATGCACAATATTCCGAAAGTTTGAATGCATGGCTATAGAAAACCCTAAACTAGAAAGTATAAAATTTTATCATAGACCACAGTCATAGGGTACACAGTCATAGGTCATTGAATTTACTATAAATAGTAAGGCTTCCTCCATTTTTTCTAACAAAAATGCAAACAAAAAATTTTGGACCAAAAAATTCCACAAAATAGGGTTTGGGGGCTCACTGCTCACAAGGTCCACGCTCGTAGCTCGCAAGCTCACTGCTCCAAGCTCGCACGCTAGCATCGTTGGTTTCTCTTCATACTATGAGAATTTGAAATTTTTATGTTTTTTTAATATATGAACTCACTTTTGCAAAATCTCATATATACTACAGTCAATGCAATTTTGAGATAGTCAACAACTTGAGTTACTTGACATAATTGCACCTTCATAATATTAGAAAAATATGTATTCTACAAACACCAAATCCAACCATTAAATAGAAATAAAAAAACTTCATTAAATATTTCCATAAATGAGTAGGATTTCCATCTAGGCAATAATGAGAAAGAAATTTGATCACTCTCCAAAATTAGACGTTGGGGCACTTAAGGGTTTGTTCAGAGGGGTTTTGAAGTTAAAGAAATCACTATCAAATTAGGTCCCTTTATTTGAACTCATACAACTAGAATGACCTTGACCTATCTAGCTATTGTTTGCATCTAAGAATGTTCATAGATTTTGAGTTCGTTGTATGTAAAAAGCATCCTAAAAAAGAGAGAATTTTGAAATTAATTTGCCTAAAGTTTGTTACTGATTGTTAATAGTGTATAAGAAATCGCATAGCAAATATGAACTATTCCATTCTATTGCTAATGGCCTTGGTATTCCTTGTAGTGTGTACATAAATGTACACAAATAGATTTTGGGAGGTAAACCTAAGTACCTTAGAGAACTTTTTTCCATCTAAGGGTTGATACACCTATGTATTGTTCTAAGCCTATGTTCTCAAGATCCTAAATGGAATGGCAAAATGCAACATCCAAGAATTTGTAAGGCATGACTCTTATTATATGGAGAGATAAATGACATTCTCATTTTGCTATCTATATAATCATACTCCCTCAGGAATAGTTCAAATGAAAAACTCATATATTCTTTCATTCCCATATCCAAAATGACGTTTTCCTCTGATGAATAGCAAAAGAAAAGGACTAATTCAAAGAAAGAGAATGTTGCTCTTAGATTCTTACATTTCCAACGTAGACTTCTCTTCCTCCAATTTGGGTACCACTAGTGTCATTAGATGTTCCTTGCACCGCATCTGTGTTGTGGACTCTAGCATCCTCATCCTCACCACTCCCCCCCAATTCCAAAATGACAGACTTTCCGAAGGTCACCAGGCATAGACTGTCCTGTTTTGGATACCACTCCCTTTCCACCAGTCATCCTAGACCTTAATAGTGCCTTTGAAGATGAGAAATAGAAAGAACTTTGCCTCTTCTTTCTCTTCCTACACTCTGGACTAAAAATGAAAGTACCTGAATTCTCTACAAACATGAGGTTGATCAAAACTATGTAAAACCTATCACTCTCTATAGCAAACTATGTTTTCAACCCAAAGCATGGAAATGGATCTTGTCTATAGAAGTGGCTTGTACTTATGTAGTTGAAAGGTTAAAAACTTGGAATGTCAGAGCACAATGATGCTAGCATGCGAGCCTGGAGTAGTGAGCTTGTGAGCTGCGAGCGTGGAATTTGTGAGCCTAGAGCCTCCAAAACAATATTTTCTTAATTTTTTTCAAAAAGAAAATTTTGTTTTAAAAAAAATCCAAAATTTGAGGAAAATTTATTATTTATAGTAAATTTTGTGACTTATGACTGTGTCCCCTATAACTGTGGATTTGTGCTAATTTCTTTGTCTTTGTCTTCAAATTGTTATAAATTGTGGACCAATACCTTCAAACTTTGGTGCGAAGTTTGAGCACTCAATTCATCAACTACACAGAAATTATGTAAGATATTGCAAGTACACTAGATAAAAGTCATTTTGGCAAAACTTTGTTGTGTTGTTTTGACTAGCTAAATTGATCATGTAAAACAATGACTTCTCACTCATCCTCACAATGAGCTAAGTTTTGATGTGCTGCCATTGCTTTCAAATTCAATCATAACATGTCAAGAAGAATTTAACTAAGGTTGTTTTCCTTTGCCATCCATAGGCTTTGTAGAAGTTGTAGTTACTTGTAGTTACTTCAAGCTTGAGTTTGAAGCAAAAGGTACAATCACTTGGAAAGATCTTCCTTCATTCTTGTCTATATGGTTGGACCATAGTTTAGCAGAGTGCATGTATACTTCAAACTAGCTTTGCACCTACACAATAGCTCATCTCAGTGGTGGAGGGTAGTACTTGGATTGCAGTGTCACCTTAATTCATTTGTTGGAGGTAAAGCTATAGAAATCCTTTGATGACGTCGATGCTATTGACTTGGAGGTTGATGAGTTTGCAAGACTTATAGACAAACAAAAGAAGAGGGGCATTGTGAAGAGGGACGCTAATGATAAGAATAATGAAGCTTGGGTTCTAGATATTTTGATTGTGAAGGGAAAAAAATGGAGCAATTGGCGAAATTGCTGGAGAAAGAGAAGAAAGAGAAGGTCACGGGCTAAGGCATAAAAAAGTCCAATGGTAGTGTCTTAGTTCGAGCATCTTCTACATTGGACCAAGGCTCTCAAATGCAAGGTGGATCTCAAAGTGGAGTAAAGAGGAAGGTGACACTCTAATAGGTGACAGAAGACATGATTGTTCATAGGACACAAGCTATTGTTCTCAATGAAGATGAGGTGGACAACACTGAAGAATTAATCCTCAACATCTATGTGGAGGATCTCGTGGAGAGCATGGAGTTTGAGACACCGACATGGTATACTAAGGTGATAGAGTTCTTGAAGAAGGTAAATGTTTTGGATTCTAAATTGTAAATTCATTTATAAGGTCAATGACATGAATATTGTGTGGGTTGTTTATTGAATTTATTAAATACTATATGTTTGCAGTTGTCAATAGGGAAGTCTTGCATAATAATGGTGTAGTAAAACTAGAGGCCAGGAGTGGACATCATGCTTTTTGATTGCTAAGAAAATTTGTTTGTATTAGAGGTGCCTTATCCTCCAATTGTAAAATTGTTGTGGAATTCAAAAGAAGAGTATTAGGGTCTTCAATCAACATATAGTTTTGCAGACATGCATATGTAGACCACAACTACATCATAATGTTTTATTTATGGTATGCATATACAAAAAATAATATTGCCATATTATGTCAAACATACAAAATGGTGAAAAAAAAGTGGATGGACATGAACTGTCTCTACATGCCTTCAACATTGGATGTCACTACTATGATAAGTTTTCTTGACTTTTTCAAGATTCATGTATTCAATTTCAATATGTTTGGATTGTGTATTTTATGGCTACATTGCTACATTTAGGGTGTGTTAAATTTTCATTTCAACTTTTGCATTGTGTGATTGCTATCAAAATCAAGTACAATTGATTGTAGCAATGAAGATTTTTATAACCTTGTTTGTATGCAACTTAAATTTTGGAAAAATGAACCTACATTTCTAAAAGAAAAAAATTACCTACACCCACAGTCATAGGTCCCCCATCCATTTTTCTCCCCCAAAAAATTCCTACTCACAAGCTCACAGGCTTATAGGCTCACACTCACAGGCTTGGCCGCTAGCAACCCTGTATCACAGTACACAATAGAATACTCGTAGAACTCTATGTTGGCATTCATAGTCTTGTACGTATCAGTTCATTTCATGTGCCATGATTACCGTCAACACCTAAGTTTCAAGTCATGCAAATTCCAAAATGGTCTTGACACCTTACTTGAAATTACTCCCACAATTTACTTGATGAATGTATTAAACTAAATCCTAAACCACGGGTAATGAAGTTCTTCAAAGCAATTGGACTTTGATAGTGCCACCTATTGGAGGTCATTACTCTTCTATATGATAGTGCCATTAAAGACTTCAATGGCAGTAGATGATAGGACTCCAAGGGATGTACATGGCGGTGGCTTTAAGGATGTCAGCAAGGGCGGATGACCAAGCTACAAGGGTCTTCAATGGCAATGGATGACTAGGCCGTTAAGGACATTCATAGTGCCATTTGACAAGGCTATAGGGAACGTCAATGGCGGCAGATGACCAAGCTATAGGGAATCTAGATGGTAGTACCCTAAACCGCAAAACTAGAAGTGTGTAGTGGCGGATGACAGTCCATAAATGGATGTTGTTATAATGGTTTTCAATGGCCATTGAATATGGAAGCCACTACTTAAATTTGGCTATATTCGTACTTAGTTTATAATGATGAAACTTCAAATGCTAGAGTGTTCTCTCTCATTACAAATATAGGATACCTTGCCCTCATTGATGACATTCTTTGTAGAGATTAGGATCATGGCTTGCATTCAAGTAGATGGACATGAGGTTCCCCTTCTTTTTCTAATAAATGATGGAGGTCATGCTAGAGTACTCAATCACCTGCTCCATGTCCATTTTAGATTTGTAGAATCTTCCATCTATGTAGAAGAAGAAAAGATGTGGAAATCGGGTGAAGTACAACAGTCTATCCCTGTTATGAGGTCTATGGAAGATGGAAGGTAGTGTTGGTTTCTTTCTCTAGGGAACTATAGAGTATACGGGCTTCCCTTATCTATGCTAGCAGCGTCAACTGAGATTCTTAGCCACCAATCAGATAATTCAACTATGGATATGTCATATATTGCACACGATGTTTCACCTAGGACCCCTCATGGAGTGAAGACGGTCCTTCCAAAACTTGAAGTACTTCGTGTAGTGAAGGTAGAAAAATTAGATCCAATCATAGAATTGTCTAGTGAATCGAAAGGAGAATCTCCTAACTTGACTCTTCAAAAACAAGCATGTCCTATTCTAACTTCGTCAAGGGAGGTGGATCTTGTCATCTCTATATCCGGAACTCAATCACAAAGTCCTTCTTTGTCCTTATTTAGTTGTCCTCCATTGCACCCATATCCAGTTGCAAGAGTAAGCATCATAGACTGTTTGAGGGGACTAGCCACTATGCATCAATCTTGAAATGAATTGTCTACAATGGATTTGAATACAGTGAAGCACCATCGTGTCCTGTTTCTTTTGACAGTATTTGACGGGGATGCCATCTTCAAATTGCCTCCATGCCATTCATCTTCATCTTCATCAACAACTCGGAATTTGGAGGGAATGGACAAGTGATATGATGGACACCCATGGTGCAAACTAGTGACCACAAACATCAAGAACTCGGACAACCTAAAGTTCTATAAGTCCTACTGTGCCGGCCATCTTGCTTGTGAGAATCCAGATTGTGATTACATGAAAAGAGCTTCTAAAAAGAATGAAACAGAGTGGAGTGGCTACACATCATTTCCTTTTGTAGTTGGGGATAGTCCTCCAAAGGATTGTACTCTAGTTTGTAAGGTTTGCAAGAAACCACCTTCATGCCTGAGCACATGTGATGCTAGGATGTACTACTCTTATTCAGACAATCCAAAAATAAGTAGAGCTGCTATTCATTTTGGTGAGCATGCTCACCTTGTCACTAAGGGAATGTATAGAGATTCTGCGGAAACTATTTGCGGACTCATTGCAAAACAGGTGGCCAAAATACCAACAGCCACAAATTCAGCAATTGCTCTCTCTGCTAGTAAAGACTTCTTAACTAACTATCTTTTTCACAATAGAGAGGGAGAGAAGGAGATGTTGAAGGGAGAGGAAATGGAGGAGGTCATGGATTGTTTCCAATATTTGAGCAGTCCAAATATACAGAATGTTATCTCTTCTTTCTGCTTAAACAATCGAGGAGGTGTCATCGACTACATTATGACCATGAAGAAAGAGCCTAAATTCGAATTCATACACGATAGTGTCTTCCAAGGCCAAGGCAAGGAGAAGGTGCACATTTTCAAAATGCTCACCGAAAGACCCGAAAGTGGAGTAGACCTTGTCAAGCACATGCAACTAGGACGTGATCTACAAAATGTGTGGTTGATGTTCGACCACGTGAAGCGTGTGAAAGAGTGGACTACAATGGCTTGCCACATATATGATACCGAGTACAAAAAGGTGATGACCATTTCAATATGCAATATGCAGTCTGAAGACACAGAGATTCAAGTACAATTTTGGAGGAGCTTGAACGCAGTCATAGCGCGTCATGGAGTGGCTGATCCTAACTTTAAAGGGTTCATGGAAAATAGTGCTATGGCCAATTGGAATGCAATCCGTATAGTCTATGGTACTAATTCTGCAGATGAAAAAATGGAGAATCGTGAAAGGACTTGTTTGTTACATTAGAGTAGTTCTCTTCATAAATACACACAGAAACATATAAAAGAAGCATTTCAGCAACAACATATTACTTTGTGTAAGCAATACAAGGATTCCAAGACTATGGAGCAAGTAGAGACCCATTATCTTGTAATATGGTCATGGTGGCTGTCATTTGGAGCTACCAATGAAGAAGCGCTTCATCACTTAGATCATTGGCTAGCATTTTAGCATTTCCACTACCGGCAATGGAGAGGCTTTATGGACATGGTGAGTGCATTTGTAATTTGAATTGATATAAAGGTTTTCATTTCATAAGGTATGCTTTGTTATAGAATGTTGTACCTAATTTGTTGAATATCTTTATGTGTTATTTTCAATGGATGAATTTGTGAATTCAAGGAGCTTATTTTGGTTTAGGGTAGTTCTAACAATTATTTTAAAAACAACCCGAAAGGGGGGGGGTCCTGTAAACATTTTAAATGCATCAGTCGGAACCGACTGATGCATTTGTAGTATATGCAAGAACCCTTGTTTTTTGTAACTTCCTTAAAAATATTGGGGGGCTCAAATCATGGTTGTAATTATTTACCTTAACCAATGACTTGGATAATTAATATAGTAGCCATTCTAAGAGTAATATGTTTTTATATTAAAATGTATTTAATGTACTACCCCTAGAGACTTGAGAGTCTAATACTTATTTTTTGTGGAACCTTAAATCCTATGAATTTGACGGTCTATAGAGCTTAAAAATTGAAGGGCTAACTCCTTGGTAAACTTGTGTGGATTTCTAGAAATGGAATTTGGAGGAGATGATGGACCTACCTTCATGCAATTTATCTAAAACAATTCATTACAAGTAGCTTCAAATGTCTGGAAATGAAGGGAACAATTTATTTGACACCACTTGCGACAACAGTATTCATGCTTGGATGCAAATGACAAACTATTGTGCATACCTTAGAGGTCATGCATCTGGATTTGGTCCATCTAAAAGCAAGTTGAAGTTGAGAGCTTCCAGGCGAAGTGGAGATCCAAAGAAAATAGTAGAGGCACTTAACACATTACCTGGAGCTGAGGATGTATAAACTCGTATACCGCATTTAGAAGGAGAAGAGATCTTTGGAAGCATGAAAAGGAAGTTGGACATACCTATTGGTGATGAAGGAGACTCACACCGACCAGACAAAGTCAACTTCTCTCGACCTTGTGTTCAAACAAGGTCTACCACTACATCTATAGATTCTTTAGATGGCGAAGGTAAACAGCATGAAGTAAACACTTCTCAATATGTTACAATTGCATGTGAAAATGATTGCAACACATCAAAGTGGCACATTGCAAGGATTAGTCACAAATCAGTCACAAATCAAATGCTAAATGTCAAGCTCAACAACGGGGATCAAATATCAAGTGCACTGCCAAAATTGCAAGGGGAAAGAAGGGAACGACAACTCCCACCTACAAGGGTAGAAAAGAAGATTATGGGAGTAAACGAGAGGAGGTGGTAGATTTTTGGTTTTGTTGGGACGACATAGAACGATGTGTGAAAGATACAAAATGGAAGTGGATCATCGATTGGCCAGAGGTGCCAGAGGTTTGGCCTATTTTGATTGGGACCAACCTCAATCGAGAAGAAACTTTGTTGCTGCAACATGCGGGCTTCTGCTTGCAAGAGCATCCTATATTGTCGCCACATTGACTTTTCAACATATCAAAAATTCACAAGATTGTGTTGTTTGACCAACCACCACCACCAAATCCAGATGCATATCCAATGTTTAGAAACAATTGAATTATACGGCGAATTGCAAATGCACCAACTACAGAGCAACGGAACAAGTGGGAGAGTATTGACAATATTAAAGGACAAATACTTGGAGTGATAGTGCTTCTTTTTTCGGGGCTAGGAGCAATTGTGTCATTGGAAACTGGGGCAGACCATAACAGAAATGTATATTGAATTACAGTGGGTATGTTTTCCACATGCACATGCCCAAACTTCGTCAATATGAATGTTTTTGCCATTGGAGGTCGTCAACAATATGTGAATTGCAAGCACTTGTACTACTTGTATCGTTACTTTTGCAAGATGGACATCAATGATGACAAATTTATTCATGCACCAAGTTATAGCTTCAATGAATTGAAGCTACTTCTAGTTCGAGCAGGAATCATCACAGTTTTAGAATAGGCATGGCTACATTTATCCTTGTACTTCACTCATATTGTATTCATTCACATATATTATAATTGAAATGATTTGAAGCTTATGGAATTGTCTAGTGAATGAATTCTTGGAACTTGGAAGCAAGTCTCATTAGTCAATTGTTTTGAAGTTAATTCATGTAAATGACTAAAATTATGTACAACCCTAAATCCTATTTTAGTAAGGCATATATGAATATAGAAAGAAAGTCTTTCTTTTTTTCCCCAGATTTGTCTCATTTGTAAACTTCTTCATTGTCTTCTTAATTTCATTGTTGTTCCTCTTAATTTTTCCATTTGTTTCTAGGTTTTTTCATTCTCCTTTCTTTCTTGTTATTCTTTCCCATTCTTTTTCTTTCCCCATTTTTTTTGTTTCTCTATTTTTTTTGGTTTCCCATTTTTTTTTCTTTCCCTTTCTTTTCTTTCCCACTTTCTTTTCTTTCCCACTTTCTTTTCTTTTCCAATTTTTTTCTTTCTCCAATATTTTATTCTTTTCCCATTATTATTCCCATTCTTTTCTTTCCCCCTTTCTTTTCTTTTCCTATTTCTTTCTTTCTCCAATATTTTATTCTTTTCCCATTTTTTTCCCTTTCTTTTCTTTCCCCATTTTGTTTCTTTTCCTATTTTATTCTTTTTCCATTTTGTTCCTTCCCCCCTTTAGTTGGTCATTTTTTAGTATTTGTTTCAAGATGTCAACATTTGACAATACTTATAATCATGAAGAAAAATCAATTTTAGATTTGAAAATTACATATAGTAAAACACCTCAAGATTAGGGTGAAATGTCTACTATACAAATCCACAATAGCTTGTGCTCATAAGCTAATCCTGACCTTTAGGTTGGCAACTCATCCTATATGTGTCCACTTATACTAGCACATGTTGGAAATCCCAATCGCAATGAGATATTTAGAAGTCTTTACTCCATGTATTCAATCTAGCTAGTCAAAATAACACAATAGAGTTACTCCCAAATGACATCTATTTGGCATACCCACAACGTTTGCCATATTTTCTGTTGTAGTCATTGAACCAAATGCTCAAACTTTTCAACAAAGTTTGAAGGTCTTTTCCTATCGTAATTAACAATTTCAAGACGATGGAAAATGACTCATATCACAATCCATGGTTATAGGGGACACGGTCAGAGGTCACAAAATTTACCATAAATAGTAAAATATTTCCTATTTTTGGAATTTCTTTTATGAAAAAAAATATTAAAGGAATATTTTATTAAAATAATGTTTTGGGGGCTCCACGCTTAGAACTCACAAGCTTGCTGCTCCAAGCTCGCATGCTAGTGTCATTGCATTTAACATTACACTCCCTAATGAAAGTCCTACAGCGGTGACCACTAGTTTGCAAAAAACGGTCCTTCAGCAATCCACCAGGGTTGTATGCAAACTCACCACTAGTTCTTTTCTCACATTGACAAGGAACCACTGCAATCAAACAATCTTCCCTGCTACAAGCACAAAATTCACCATTCCCTAATCAAACAATGGAAGTCCCTACATGGGCCTTGCTATGGACCATACTAGTAGTCATATACTTCAAAGCACGCATTGGTGAATGATGTGGAGCTATAGGAACTAGAATCGCCTCCAAACCTTGAGACATGTCTTCAGCAAATTACAAGGGTGAAGCCTATATGAAACACATACGAACAAGCCACACTAGAATAGGCACGGAATACCCACAAAAGAAATTTAGTGTAGAAAATAGTAGTCTCTGTTTCAATAGCCTCCATGAAGAAGGCAATATACAAAGCTTTGCCTATATATTCGACTCCTAGCTGATTGAGACTCTAACCAGAACTGCAGATTCAAAAAGTACAAAAACACTAAGAGCGTTGTTTCTTCCTTGACAAAGCTTTGTCTACCTGTGTAGACAATGTCAAGTTCCCTTGCTGCAACCTTGTATTTCGCCTGCTTGGAGGTGAAAGAATTAGGTTGGCGCCCTCAATGGGGGCTACTGCCTCACCACCGTTGTCTATCCCTCCAAGTACTATCTTGCTCAATTCACTAAAGGAATTGTGCTCTGAACTATACAAGTTCTCTACAAATGGTTGTACATACTCCTCAACATCCACCTGCTTACAATTCTTCTTTGCCTCCTTCCTCTCTTTTTTCTTCATTTTTATTTTCTTCACTGTGGCTGCTTTTGGCGCCAATTGGACGACCTTTTGCTTTCCTTCCTCTGGCTGAGATTGCGGCATCACTTCCACAAGCTTCTCCTTTTCTTCCTCTGATCTTGCAACCTACCTCTCCCAAACAAGTACCTCACAAGGAACTCCTTCATCATTATTGTTCCTCTCCTCCACATCTCCATGACCTTCACCTTTTCTTTCACCAGAATCTCTCTTACCAGAAATCCGATAGTCCCCAACCTCTCCCTCATGAACACTAGTCATGTCTTTAACATCTCCCTCATCATTGCCCTTCCCTTCCCCAGCTTCTTCCTTATCGTTGCCATTCTCTTCTCCAATTAATTCAGTTATTTCTTCAACACCTCCCATGTCCACTTCTCCATCTGCAGTCACGACTTCTTTCAGCTCCCGATTGAGCCTTCATCCATAGGCGCCATGGCTTCCTTAGGCATCACTTCCTCAAACTCAACCCTTGCCCCTACAAGGTGCTACTCAAAAACATTGACATCGTCTACACCCATCTCCACCCTACTGTCACCTTCAACTACTACCACCCCCTCTTCCATGTCTCCCTCTACTACCTCTTTTTTCTTCTTGCTAGCACCCGTAATTTCTTTGAGTCTACTTGTCAACTGAGCTTCTTCTCAATCATCCCGTGGAGCACGTACTAGCCTCAACAAGTGTAGTTTAGAGGAGCTCATGACAACTAGGTCGCAAGAATTTCCAATAGGTGATTTCAATACTTCATCATCCCCATCACGGTCAGCACCTCTATCCACTCCAACCACATCATCAGTGGAAATAGAGGTACCAAAGCTAGAAGGTAGGTTGAGCACCTTCCTTGCGAGTCCATCTTCGCTTGACTCTGTCTCTGAAGTGAACTCAAGCTCTTCATCCATGTCATTTTCGGTGAAGACCTTGTGCGCAATTTTTTTCTTCTTTCTTGGCTTTGCTTTAAGAGCTTGACTGTCCACTTCACCCTAGATTCTCCTTTTCGCCTCCTTTGGATCAGTGGCTTGTTGAGCATCAATGTCATCATCAATTTTGGACAATCTAGTACCTCCCCAATTAATAGCCTTTGGTGAGCAAATAGCTTGGCTAGTTGCTCCTTCCATGAAATTTGCTAGAGAGTTTGCAAGATGGGTGAATGTCTGGCCAAAAGCTGCACAAGGAGGAATGAATTGCCTCTAGTTTAGATGAACTTAAAACCCTCCTCTCATCACAGAAGTAAAGTCGCATCAGTAATCCCTAAGTTAAAAAAATAGGACATTTACATGAAAACCTTTACCCAGTACTTGAAATAGAAATTCAATAGAGTTTCATACATTGACTACTTTTCAATATAGTACAACCACCTCAACAGTAGATTAACACTACTCTATGTAGATTTTTATACAAACCCAAAACCAAGTATGTTCAATAAGATAAAAGAAAACTGAAACAGTACACCTAATGACGTTCAGTCAAGACTAGGTTGGGGAAAAATACACACCCTACATATAATACCATCCATTCTTCTATGTGTACTACAAATATCGTTATAAAAAACTAGTTTTGTCAAATATTAAATACAGTACACTAAGACAAATGAAATTTTGTATGACAATTTTCATCTTAGAAAGAGTACAAGTCCATTGTTTCAAATAGTAAGCTTGAATAATACATTTAACACAAACTCGATTGAATAACCTACATTTAGTAGGTGCCCATGTAATAGTACTCTGTTAGTACCAAATTAACAATAGTTTAAGTAAATTTTAATACAAACCACGCCACTAAGTATGTAAGTATGTTTTGATATGTGCGCAAAAAACGTAAATTGTACATCAAAACCAGTTCCACAAAAGACCACTTTGAACCTCAATACACATGGTACATTCAATACACCCCATATATTGTATATATACTATGAGTATGGTCATTCAATCCAGTTTTATTCACAACAATTTAGTGTACATACAAAGAAATGGAATTTTAGATGGCAAGTATCATCATAGAGGAAGAGTGCAATGAAACATGTTTGTCAATGCTAAATTAACAATAGTATAAGTACATTTCAAAACAGCCAAGCCACTAAATATGTTTTAGCTCGTGTGAAATCAAAAAATTTAATTTGTACACCAAGTCAGTTTAACTCTTGACCCCTTTTTGCCTCAATACTAGAGGTACATTACTACATTTCATACACTCCGTTCAAGTCATACATATTATGATTACAATGGTTACAATCTAGTTCTGTACACTAGAATATAGTGTATATAGTGACAACTGAAATTCTTTTTGAAAAGTAAAGTGACAGGAAAAGAATGCACCAAGAGACATGTCAATAACAAACGTACTTGTACTCTAAATATTTGGAAGTGGGACATGTATTATTCAATAGATAAGCTCTACTCCTATGAGTACCACTACAACATTTGGGACGTCTTGTGCAAAAAGAGGTTCAGGACAAACCACTTCAATTAATTTCTTATCCTATTAGTTGTATAGTATGTCTCTATGCTTTAGAATGTAGTACAAGATCAAGACTAGAGAAAAACCAATTGTCATTGCCCAAGATAATATAGCACCTTAAAAGAAATATAAAGTTTAGAATTATGCTACTAGAACCTAGGAGAATTTGCAATAGAAGCCTTACACCTGTGCATTGTATGGAGATCATAATTCACATGAAATGAACACTAAACTCACCAAAAGCTAGACATTTAGCTTTGAGTGCATATGATTTGTACTGAAGGATCTTCTTCCTCTTCTTAGCAAGACCAAGCATAAGCGCCCTCTCCACAAGGTCTGGCCGAGGCTCCCCCTAGTTGAAACTCTGATGCCATTCAAGATGCGACATTGATTGGCACACCACAGCCATGCACTTGTTACTATTAACAAAAAGTACTAATGCAAAGAAAGGGTGATACAAGTGTCTACAGGAAGAAACAATGATGTCACTATGTGGGAATAGAAAAGAACATAAAGAGCACACTGTGAGCCCAAGAAACGTTGTCTCAGTGTTGAAGCTTGTCAATTGTAGAGTTGTATCTTCCAACAGGGCATACACTATGGGTCTTGGGCAAAACGAACTACCTGCCCTTCTTCTCTTGAGAGACCATGATTGGGCCAACAAAGTGTCGAATTCCAAATGATGGCATTCGATTTTCTTTGCCAACGTCGTCCTAGCAATCTCCGCTACTTCAAGTTTTAGCTTTGCTTGAATTAGGTTATGCTCTTCCAATGCCAACTACTCTTGCACCATTTCTAACTTAATCAACTCACGGCCTACATCTACATCTCTGCACTTCATGTCTATAAGTTTGGCTTTGACCTATTATTGCCCCTTGAAAGTACCTACAAGACACTTAGTCTCCCTCATTCTCCACTAGCAATTTTCAAGAGTTGATTTAGCCTCCTTCTACTAAATTTTCATCACCTCCCCTTCCATATGCACAATGCTCATAAAGGACTCTACTTCCAATTGTTGCTCAGCTGCATTAGCCTTTGACAAAGGCCCCACTCCTCGCTATAATTCAAGTCCCCTACAATCTATAGACTCACCCAACTCCCCACCCGTTTCACCAAGCTTTGACCGAGACTAAATAGGAACCGCCTTCCATGATTCCCTACCTCCCGACTTAATTGGTTTCATGCCTGGCTCTACCTTGATGGAACTCCACTCCACAACCCTTCATTTCCACAAATTTGGAAGAAGACTACAAAGAGTTTTTGAATGCTTGGAGTTTTTTTAAGTCCTGCTCATACCGATTTTGTTATCCCTTGTTCGTTTCTTCCACTATAACAAAACATGATAAAAAAAAACTCTAGTCAAAATCGACTATGGTTCTTTTTGCCACGTTTTCATGCATGCGTGCTTAGTGGGTTATTAGCTTCTTTTGCAATTTCCCACTGCAATTTTAGTAATTTGGGGCGTGTAATATACCATTGAAAAGGTATTGAAAAGACCTTTCCAATGGTATATTACACGCCCCAAATTTCCAAAAATTACAGTGGAAAATTGCAAAAAACGTTGGCTGCACGTGTAGTGGGCCTACACAAAAACGTGGCAAAAAGAACCGTAGTCAATTTCGACTATGGTTTTTTTACCATGTTTTGTTTTAGTGTTCTCCAAACAAACACCAATGCACCTCCTTCTCTCCCTTCTCATACTCCATTGCCACTCCCTTTGCAAAGTGCATCTTGATCAATGTAGGTACCTCACTAGGGCTATGTTGATAAAGAATTGGGTGCAACTCTTTAATCCTTTCCCTCACCTTAGCATGCTCACATTGCTGCCAAGAGAACCCGTTCCGCCCACCCTCACCAAGCAGCTCTCCAAAATATTTCCTCACCAGTTTGGTAGGAAGCGATCCCTTCTAGTAACGATGTGGATTCTACTCTGATTCATCGCAAAGGTTGTATTCCTTGGCAAAAACTTCGTGCATGAGCTTCCTTAGAGGTGCCTTCAAGTTAGCAATCTCAACGTCCATGTCCTTTGGAGATTGGTAAATCTTCACCTTCTTCCCTTTTGTCACAGGTCTTTTTTGACAGCTCCCATGTTCTTGAGCGTTGTCTTCTTCCTCCTCATGAGGATCTTGTTCTTCATCACCGCTACGGTCTTTCTCCTTGCTACCTCATAAAGCAACACTCTCTTTTTGTTGTCTATTGGTGATCCTCTCCTTCTTTGGATCCTCCCTCTCCTTCTATCCACTATCCCTGGACTTCACTGAACTTATCCTCCCCTTAGACACATTGCTCATAGAACCCTTAGCCTTACATGAATGCATTCCTTGTGAATTCTCCATCCTGATTAATACTGAACCCACAACATTCAACAAGACAAACTATAAATGTTACTCTCGGAGCGATCGAAATCATAGACCATAAAGAAAACTAGCAAATCCATAGCTTTGAAGGCCATCAATTCTAGGATGCTAAGTCCCTCTAATCACACCCAATATCTGCACTTTACAAGCCAGTAATCCCAAAACGTGACATCCCAGTAGCCGCACCTAGAACTTTAGCATTGCCTTCACAAACAACCAAGAAACAAAGAAAAAACGAATGAGGGATGTGGTTTCTTGCAACCGAATGTCTCACTGCGATCCATTGAAGCTCAAACAAACTACCCAACATGATCCCACAGTCCCCTTACGCTCGCCACAATGACAAAATCTCACCCCAAACCGATGAAACTAGTACATTTACAAGCACCAAAACACCTCTGAAAATGTATTACTCAAATACACGTCCTAATCCCTGAAACACAAACAGGCCATGTGTGCAACCCTAGACACAAACATCACAAAGTGTGTGAAGGGAGTAAGCGTGCATTGTTCCCCCCAGGAGGTGCGAGACGCCAACTGACTATTGACAACTGAAGCGAAGTCGTCAACCGGCGGTCACTAGTCACTAAGTTGTTGGATAGAATGGGCTATCTACGGTCATTGATTTCGTAGGATGGGGAGTAATTATGATTGGTAAGAAATGACGGCTTACGATCCAATGATTGATTTATTGATTTTATTTATCTCAAATTTGGTAACGACCTAACAAATTAATGTACTGTAAATGCATCTGATCTTTATTGTAAATATTATTTCCTTTTGAATGACCAAAACAATTTATGACAATAGCAAGCTATTGCAAAAAAATCGTCTATTGAAGTCTTGGATGTGAATATAAAACACTTGCTTTGTAGCTTGAGTATGATATACAACTAATGACATAAATTTCTAAGTAACACTCTTTTATTCATATTTCATTATATAAAACTCTATGCAATTAGGGATGCTTTAAAGAATTGTTATACTATATGTATTACAAATAGTTAAAGTAGGAACTCGAATTTGACACCCTAATGTAGTGTATGTGTGTTTTCATACTATTATTTGTTGCATGAAACTCTTTTTGAATTACTTTTGATTCAATGAACTTTCGTACTGATTTTTTTTAAACGAGTAAATTCTTGTGAAAATTCTTACATAACTTCAATGAAATTTTTTTTCAAAATACTGAAACCTCTCTAAATTTTTTTTAAATTTAATTTTTATAGGGGCAAATATTAATAAATATTTATAATATGACTATGCATATTACACTACTTAAAATCACCCTAAACATCACCAAACTTTGCAAAAAAATATGATCATATATGTTTTTACTATGAAACCTAACCACATGTATATACATATAATGTAGTAACTGAGATTACATCAACAAAACTAATTTTGAAAATTAACGTTTTGATGAATTAAAAAATCCAAAGAAAAGTGGGAAGTGACTATCACAATCATTTGTGATAGACAAGTCCCATTGCTCTTTGAATTGTCTAATCAAGACTTTTCCAACGTCTTATAGTAGCTCATGTTTTGAATCCCAGTTGTTATGGGATATCCTAAGGTCACTCTCTATAAAAACATTTAATTGCACTTAATAAATTATAAAAATATAACATTTGGTTAATATATCCTAAACCCTACCTATTTGAATTTAGAAATGAACTAAATTATGTGCATAAATATCTATATATTGGAAATGTAGCAAAACATCATATCATAAAATTAATTTTGAGAATTGACACTCCCATGAAGTGGATTTTTTCTCTTCTAAGAATCAAACTAAGTGATTAAAAAAAAATTGGGAAATTAATTAATTATAGTTCTCTTAAATTGAATTATTTCATTATCTATGGAAAAAATATTGGATTCATGAGCGAAATTCTCAAAACTAATTTTGAGAATTAATACTCCCACAAAGTGGATTTTTTCTCTTCTAAGAATCAAATGAAGTGGTCCAAAAAAATTGGGAAACAAATTAATTATAGTTCTCTTTTGAATTATTTCTTGACCAATGGAAGAAATATATTGGATTCATGAGCGAAATTCTCAAAAACTAGTTTTGAGAATTAACACTCCCATGAAGTGGATTTTTTCTCTTCTAAGAATCAAACCAAGTGGTCAAAAAAAGGGTGAAAAAAATTAATTATAGTTCTCTTTTGAATTATTCCTTGACCAATGGAAAAAATGTTGATAATAATTCCCTAACATCAATGTGGTAAAAAACCGTGATGTATTTGATGTTGCTTTTGTGAGATTACTTATATTATATAAATTTTTGTAATCCTAAGTCCAACAATATTTAATACCTCCTACTATTTTCCTTATAAGTATGTCTTGTTTTCCTTCTAAGAACATGATAGAAATATTTTTTCATCCAATGTTCATCCAAAATAATAATACGAATTCCATAGGTATTGCCAACAAAACTAATTCCCAATGTTTAAAATGTGGATGATAAGCATTCGTCTAATGAAATCCTCGATGGCGGAAACCTCTCATAGGATCCTCCTTTTAATTCAAAATGAGATTCTTACATCTCCACAAAGTCGGCCAGAAATGTGGCGTCACAGTTGGTGGGCAACTAAATTTGGTCTGAGCTAGCACAACAATAGCTAAGCATGAGGGGCTTTCTCGTAGTTGACTTGCATTTCATTGGTTAATTCAGATCCTCCAACTCCAGCCGCATGATGGGAATTAGAAGTTTGGAATCCACTAGCCTCCTTGAAAGAGTACATTTAAGTATTTTTTCTAGTACTTTTGATATAATTTGTACACGCCAATTTTGCCAAAAGTGACATAGGTCTAGTGTACTTCGACCCCCCTATTCTTGCTATGGGCACTCAAACCCTTGCGCCTGTGATTTCAAACCACAACCCTAGATGTTCTCTCTCTTATTGTGCATAGATAGATTGTTGTGATCTTAGTTTTTTGCACATACTACTATAAGGTTTTGATTTTTTGTCCATCTGCTTAGTCATTAAAGTTCAATCCTCTCTCCTTGGGTTCTATATCATAGGGACAACCCTAACACGAAAAAAAAGCAACCATCTGATGTTGGGGAAGAGAAAGGAGGGTCAATGAAACTGAGACGATCAAAATGGGGCCTTCAATAACAAGAGAGGAGGAAGGTCAAAAGTGTAGGAACAATAGGGAGACGTGTGCACTTTGTGGATGAGATGAGCAACCATAGTGATTCCTCCTCCAAAGCGACAGAATTTGATGACGAGGCCATCATGAAAGGTATGATGGATATCGTAATAGCTTGTTCACATGTGCAACAATAAGCCACCTTGGAGGCGGTGGCGGCAAGTAATTAGGCATCCCGCTTCTATAAATTTAAATTAGGATTTTAGAGATTGGCAATGAACTCCGCCTTGCTATAGTTCAATTTTGCTTCACTCATGCCTAAGTTTTGTCCACTTGCAATCAACAAGTAGAGCAATAGACAAGGTTGTCCTAGTCATACGTCCACGGTGAGATCGCGTCCAAAAATTGGCCAACCGGACACCTGGTTTTAGCAGATGCGAGCGATGCAATTGGACTGTGCCCGCTCGCCATCAGAGGGGCCAACGGGGTGGACAGGTGAGTGGGCGTGTGGGGTGAGTGCATTTTGGGGGTTTTAGGCAAAGGTGATGCCCAATTGCTTGGAAAAAAATGGGCAGCATCAAGCCTGTAGAAAAGAAAAGGAGGTAAATGTGTTAAAAAATGGCATGAAGTACTATAGTTAACACATACAAAAATTGCATACAAAAATTACATCTTGAAAATTTCATACTCCATGTTCGCCTCCTTTGATGCATCTATGCAAGCCCTTGAATCGAAGGAGTTAAGAAATTTAGAACCTTATTGAAAAAAAGGCCACATAACCATTGGTCCAAAAAAACCCAAAAAAACATGGGGTGAGTGTGACATTGGCAAATTTAAGTTTTTTTGCAAGGTTAGTTACTAATTTTATAGAGTTCTATTGCTTTAGAAATTATCTTGTTCAATTTATTTAAAATTCATTACAAAAAATCATATAATGAACTGAATGAAAATTTCTTGAATGTTGTTCAAAAAACAAAAGATTTTCTTGAATGTCACTTGGAACAAAAACCAAACAAGTAACTGAAGTAAGGGAATTGAATAGTGTCATATATTTCTTCAAGATAAATTGAACAACTTGTACTACTAACATTTCTTAGATCATCATCTCTCTGAATCAAAAGAATTTGAGCACCTATAAATGTCCTAGGTGCAAGTGTCGCGAGACGAAAACTTGGAATCTATCGGCTTAGTATAAAATAGACCTATTATAGGATAGAATTTTTCAAAATTTTTACTAAGCAAACAAAATAAGAATCCACTTAGCTTAAACATTACATTATGGCTGAGAAGATGATCCGAGTATTCTGTAATTAGATCCAAGAGGGATCCGGATTTCGGAAACCCGAATAGTGACAACCTACGTCCTAGAGTTCCGGTCTAGGAATCTAGGGAACCATTATAGTAAATGATTGCTTATTGGGAACAATCAGTAGGATGATGGGTACTTAAACCCTGCCACTTTCATTTCTCTTCCTTCTTTCTTCCATAGATGTTTGCGCTTGTGTCATTAAGTGAAAGAGTGGTGAGTTAGCAATCGTTTTAGGAGTTGAGGACTATCCTTCCCCACTAGATCCGAACTTAGTTCCGGTTCTCGATGGCAAAGGGAGGTAGCCGTAAACCCTTAGTTATCGCACGAATGGTCTGTCCTACCATTCCAGAGAGACAGAGTAATCGATCGCAATTAGAAGACGACTTAAGCACGATTGGGGGTGCCGGCCTATTCCCTAGGCCATAGACCGTGAAGAATGAGCAAATGATTTAGGAGCTCATCGTAGGAGCTTCGAATTAGTATGAGTTGATAGTAAGGGTTTGACTTGGAACTTAGACAAATGAGGTTTGGGCGATTGTACACGGATTCCCCCCCCCCCCACCACCAAAGGATCCGGATTAGCCTCCCGAATTGATAAGTTCACGACCAGGAAGTTTAGGAATGTAGCCCATTCTAAGGAGGGGTATGCCATTAGTGACTGTCTAAATGGGAGGCAGAAAAGGGTCTTAGAATTCCTTATTCCGATCTTGTATCCGAGAAAGCCTACCCAGGTTACGATCACGGTGGCCAACACCATCTTTGGCGCAATGGAGGGTAGACCAGTCCACTAGGGGAAGGTTATTGGAGTGGTAGTCTCTAAACTCACCGCCCATGTAGGGAAGCCTAAAACCAATCCAATCGGTCCTTACCTATTCTACCTCTACCACTACACAAAACTTTTAAGTAATGCAGAGATGGTAGAGTACAATACCAGAACCACGACCTTACATTATGGCTTCATGGACGAAGTAGAGGCAGAGTAGCCGGCATTCAAAGAAGAAGAAGAGCCGGAAGAACAGGAGCAACGAATAGATCACAAACAAAGGAAATCCACCGATCCGGCTTCAAGAGGGAAACTTCCTATTCTGGAGAAGGTTCCAGAGAAGCAAACGGAAGGAATTTCCAGATTCTTCAAGACCGGATTCAATAAGGTGTTGCAAGCATAGGAGTACCATGAAAACTTAGCAGAAATACTTAGGGCAATCAACAAGAAGTTGAAGGTTGAGCTAGAGGATGTGCTGGTTGTAGTGAAGCAACTTCTGAATCCGAATGAGCTGAGACGAAAGGAGGAGCGGATCGAGAATCTAGAGAAGGAGAAGAATAACCTCCAATCTAGGTTGAATTGGGTAGAAGGAGAATTAACCGCATCAAAGCAGAGGGAGAAGGAAGCTTTGCAACTCGTCAAGAACCTATCCAGCCTAGTGGATAGACCCTCAGAGCTCATCATCAAAGCCTCCCTCGTCCAGGATTAGCTAATCAAGGAAGGACATTTGATCAGATCCAAAGTAGTGAGGATCCTAGTCGATTTCTCATCACGGATGGAGATAGTGTTGAAGGAGATGTGCCAACTCTTAGGGTGTATTGATTCGGACCGGGTGATGGATTTTGCTTACTTTTCAGAAATTCCTTTCGACTCAGAAACTCCAATGAAACTAACTTCATTACTTCCACTTCTGCCAAGATTGGAAGTTCTTAGGGAGATTCTCTAGCATTCAACAAAGCCCTTCTCAAGTCAATTCGAGAAGACCATTTGGGGGAGTGTGAAGATAGTTTGAGAGCTAGCTAAGCAACCAGACGTAGCACAAGAATTAGTGCCACTCGAAGTTATCGTCTCACCTCCTATTCCAACTACCCATTTTACTGAGAAGGAAACCCTTTAGACACCCTGGGTACTTATCCGAAGTGATTTGGTGGATTGGATGGGAGGCTTGAAGAACCCTCCCCCCGGACTCATGTGGAAAGCTTCGAGCATATGCAGTAGCCTCAACCCAAGGAGGAGAAGACGACCATAGTGTTGGATGAGACTTCTCTAGGAGAAGAAGAGGAAGAAAGAAAGATCACTTACATTGAGAAATCTGGTGAAGAGGAGTACCAAACTAGGTTGGAGGAAGAAGAAGAGGAGGATAAATAGAAGAGGAAAATTCACCTCCGGAGATTTGGAGGATTCAAACCCGGGCAGTAGTGAAGACAACTCCGGTGAAGGCGACTCAGAGGGCATCCATCCAAGCACTAGTAAGTCAAGACATGAGTAGTTAGAATAAGGCGCGAAAGGTGAAATAGTTAGGGTTCAGTTAATTAGGATTTGAATTTCGAATCTGAACTGGGTTTCCAGGTATAGACTCGGGTTTTAGATTCTTAGGATCTAACTTTCCGGGTTTCTTAAGAGGTTTGTAATTGGTCACTTAGATTTCCGGGTGGCCTTTTTGGCTTTGGGTTTTTGAGTTTTTAAAGGAGGGCATGCTTGTTGTCCTTTCATTCCATCCTAATGCTTATAGTTGATATCTTGTCATCTTTTCTATAATCTGAGCCACCAAGTGGACGTTTTGGAATTGATCTATCGTATATCCAGCTTTTTTGTGTTTGCTTGTGAGAGCATTGAAGTGTGAGAGAGAGGAGGATAGGAGGAATCCAAATCTGATTTGGAGGGAACGTTTGTGAAGTAGTTTAGGCTTGTGAATACGATCTTACATGTGGTTATTTTAAAACACTGGAACAAAAATCGAGCAAGGAGTGGTATGGGTGCAAGTCTAGAATATTAGGGAGGATTCCGTGTGGAGATAAGTAACTGCTAGCAGAAAAATCCCCATCCTACTCTCTGGAAGGTTTGCTAAACCCTAGGATCAATCTAGTGAACAACTAACAATCCCCCATTTGTTCCAGTTGTTCCTGATATGTCGTTGTAGTGGAAAAGACTAGTTAAGGCTTTGAGTGACATGCCTTCCAGATTGGCCATCCAAGAAGTTGTGAGAGTATTTCTTGGTTTGATCTAGTGCAACATTTGGTCTATGTGTGTTTTGTGTAGTTTAGAGAGAGAAGAAAGTGCGAGGAATATGAGTGGTGAGTCCCTACCCCTCTACAAGATCAAAGGCGAACCCTGTGAGGGTAAAACAGAGGAATCAAAAACTAGTGTGTGTGTGTAAGAGAAGACAAAATTGGATTCTGGAAAGGAGTGGATCTAGATTGGATTTCAAAAAGGAAAAAATCCGGAAAAGAGAGAAAGGAAGTGAAAAGAGTGCTTAAGCCGATAATACGGATAATGTCGGCCTGTAGCAACAATCTAGAATCCCCTAGGACGATATTTCAAGTCATTTTATGACATTTTGGTGTTGTAAGGGTACTTACGCTCCTCTACGCGTACAATAGAAATGATATTATATTGAAAATGAGTAGTCCAAAATAGCATGAACTATACATCCAAGAATGTACATATGAAACAAGTTTGTTATAGTCTTCATGCAACTATTTCAGCTATACCAAATTCTTTGTAAAACAACTAATCTTGAGCCTAAGTCCCACCTACACATTTCTTTCCACAAAACTAGGCTTGTAATTGTCAAAGTCATTGTGTAAATAGGTAGGTGAGTCATTAAAAGTCCATGTAAAGGTATGATTGTAGTGAATATACTCCTAATCATCAACTTCTGCTCCATCGTTACCATCGTTTTCATAAATATCACCTCCATCATCTTCACAGTCATCTCCATCGTCTCCTTCATCTTTGTTGGCACTGCCATCTTCATAATGAAGATCTTAGCCACCTTCATCAAAATTGTAAGTTGAACCCTTTTCGAATTGGTGAACATCAACATCTACTGCAAATGAGGATAAAGAAATACACAATGTTGATTTTCTAAAGGCATTGATGTTGATTTCATTTTCTTCCACTCACCTTGTTGGAATTGTCACTCAACTTTGTCACTTTGGATAAGAGTGAGTATCATCTACAATTTCTAGCATGACACTCTACCATATCTACAAAAGTCATACAAAGAACCTTTTGAATTATTAATAAAATATATTTTCACTCAAATTTTTAATTAACTCCGAAATTCTTTAGACTATGTTTTCACCCAAATCACTCCATAATTGCATTTCTAATATAAACACCAAATTCTAGAAAAAAAAACATTTTTGGATACATGTAATTAGACAATACTATAAGAAACCCACGTTTTTTGTGACAAGCTCATAACATGGTAGGTACATTTTTTTAGACATCAAACATGTCAACATGGATGTCCAAATAAATGCATTATAATGGACAAGCTAAAAAACATGGAAAATCACAAAAAACATGGTGTGATTTCAAGCAAATTTTAGAAGACATCACAAAAAACATGGTTTGAGAAGGTCATGAGAGGTTGCCACGTGGCTGCCACCTTGCCTCCACGTCAGCCCTAACTAAGTGGGCAATGCCATGTCATCAATTTTTTCATCCAAGCCCTAGTGGATGTCATTGGTGCATTGTGCCCTATGTCATGTCAATGTGGACGTCTATTGTGACACACATGTTTTTTCTAATGTTAATAGTGATATGAGGTTAATTTTTTGGAACATCATATAGCATCCACTATGTGTTATGGCACATCCGAAGAGACATAAAAACATCACGGACGATGTCTTCCAGAATATGTCTAATGTGCATGTCTCAATCTTTGAAATGTCCACTAAGACCACTAGATGTTTTTTGTGGTGTCCACTTGAATGTGTGCTATACACAATATACCATATAGAATAGGCCATTTGCAACACACCATACACCATACATTGAATACCATACATTGTATACAATACTCCATATACAATATGCCATATGTGGCAAATATGTCACATGGCTGAAAGTGCCACTTATTGTGAGTATATTGACATGAGAAGATAAGGTATATATACAAGTAGGGTGGAAGGAGGAAGACAAACCATATGGGATACGTAAACATCGAAATTTTATTAAAAGTTGAATTTCATACATGAGCATTGTAATAAACACTATATTGTCTCAACTAATGTATCATAAACATCTAGATGTCTGAGTTGATGTTGTGAAAAACATCTAGATGTTTCAATTGACGTCCTAGTTGATGTCACAAAAAACATCTGGACATTTCTATTGATGTCTTAGTTGATGTCACAAATGACATAACAAAATAGTGTTAGAATTCTTAGATGGTGTTTAAATGTGATGACATGGCATACCAAATCATCCTCATTGCATGCCATGTCACTCAATTGCCACCTCATTGACCTCAACTTACAATTGCTACCTTTTTTCTTTACAAAAGTATACTATATGGTTGCCCTTTTCCTATTTTTTCACATTTGGTTAGCCTTTGACCTCAACTCCAAGTAACTTCTCGATATTTACCCAAAGTCAAAATTTGAATCCTTACTAACATGGCACTAACACATTGTTTTGTACATCACAAAAAAAGTGCCTACATTTTATCAGATGTCTCACAAACATTCTCCTTCTTCATAGCATCATGTTGTTATCCTAGTGACACCACATATTGTCTGGGATGTCCACCATAATTCTTCCATCCACTGCTTCAGAGTCTCAAACATCCTTATGTCACAAAAAACATGCCACGTTTTTTGTCTAATGTCATAAAAAAGTGGGTTTCTCATAGTGCAATCTTATATTACAATTGTTTAGAAGCATGTAGAAATTTTTCCCAAAATTTTAAACATGTACATTGCATAACATTAGCATTTGAAACTTTGAATTCACAAAAATCATTTTTTTGGCCCTTCAAAGAATTGGGTAGCTACACTTCAAAAGGTCTCATTTGTACACTGAAATATCCCAAATGGTGGTTCTTATTTGAATTCATTTTTCAAGGCAAGTTGATTGTGTGCTAATCAAATTTCAAATAGTTTTGAATACTAAGACATATATAAAAAAAGTAAAAAGTAAAAAATGATATAAAATACAAAATTGTTAGGAATTTGGTAATGGAATAAGAAAATGCTAATTTCAATGGTTGTAATGTTGTAGTAAATATTGTACATCTTATGATTTTACTTTTTTCAAGAAATATTAAAAATTGAGTTAAATAAAGGACTACAAAGTTTATTTTAGAATAGAAAATCCAGAACTACCTACAAACTAGAACTCTTCATAAATTTTATCTTATAAATCAAAATGAAATTATTCAAACTTTTTCATGTACATATGAATCTAAAACACCAATTACAAATTTTTATTTTTGAAAAAAGTAATTTCTTAAGAAATTTTTAGGCTACCGGAAGAGAAATGAAGATTAGATCATGCAATAATTTTTTAAGTGGGTGATTGCAAAAAACACTTCACGTTTCTGGCTCAAAAACCCAATTTCCAGCCATAAGACTGGTAGTGCTATGGACTACTGTCAATTTCGTGCGTCAACGTGCGCCTACAAATCTCAACCGTTGATTTGGGGCACCTGCTAATTTAAACAGTTGATTCAATACTATGTAGTACTGTAGACTACTATAGAGTATTATATAAGCCATTGGGAATAAAAAATAGCAAAAAAGGGGTCTATGGACCTTTTCTTTTTTTGTAATTCAAAAAAATTC
This sequence comes from Straminergon stramineum, assembly GCA_963920665.1. Taxonomy (NCBI): domain Eukaryota; kingdom Viridiplantae; phylum Streptophyta; class Bryopsida; order Hypnales; family Calliergonaceae; genus Straminergon; species Straminergon stramineum. Next base: position 16,143,136 of record OY987273.1, read on the forward strand.
AAAAAATTCTTAGAAAAAAAGCCATTTTTATAGACAACCCTGCTCTCGCATTACACCAAAAATTTCTTCAAGGAAAATTTTCTCCTACCTAAAAAATGTGTGTGAACAACGATCACTTTGGCCCTATATAGACACCTCATGCAAAGGTTTTTTGCAAAATACTCTTTGCCTATCATTGGATTGCGAGTACACCTCCAACTTCTCCAATTTGTGGCTTCCAATTCACATTTTTGGGTACAACTTTGGACCAAAATCCCCCCAAATGGCAAAGGTAGACAACCAATTGGGGGCACCTTAAAAATAGTAAAGTAATTTTAAAAAAATCCAAAAAATTATATAATGTGTGAAACTTTTATGTGTACCTTCATTCCAAATTTGAAGACAAATAGACTTAAGATGAAAAAGTTATGACCAAAAAACCATGTGTCTGAGGACACGGGGATAAAAAATAGGACAAGTGTTTCCTACAATCTCCCAAGCATGTGGTCAAAAGTTATGAAAATTGTTGTGCCTTTATGCAACTCTTTGGGGCACATGTAGTGTGGAAATCTTAAGGAAGAAAATGAAATTTTTTTTCGTAGTGAATTGCTAAAAAGGCAAAAATTGCTATGTTGCCAGCAAACAATATTTGTTCTTCAAGGGTTAATTTCCAAATGGATTCTGATTGGATTTGATATGGTATAGAAATTGGATTTTGAGATTTCAAATTACTATTTCATCAATGAACAATGTTGGTGTTGCAAACCTTATTAATAGTGTATGAAATGTTATATATTTAACTTGCAAAAACATGAAGGCTTCCAACTCAATAGAAGTAGAGCACTAGGGGCCTTGTCAATTTAGATGAATGGTGCAGGACCAACTATAGGCCTAAACAACACAAGTCGGGGCTAAAGGGGAGCAGATAGATAGTTAGTGATTTAGACAAGTACAAGGCGTGGTTGCTCTTGTGTTGGGTGGGGACTTCATTGGGTATGGGCAAAAATGTAATTGTTGGAGTAGAAATGCTATTGGGTGGGATGGGAATGTATCCAAAGGGTGCAAATGGAAAGGCAATGATGACAAAGTCAGACATGCAGTTACGGAGTTGTCGTTTCATGTGGGAATGCTATAGCTAGGGCGGGAATGTAGCTAAAGAGTACATACAGAAGGGCGGTGATGCAAGCCAATAAGTGGTGATACTATCCGTCTTGGGCAAGGACTTCATTGGATATATGCAGGAATGCTATCGCTAGGCCAAGAACACTAGCACAATTATGCAGGGATGCCATTTGGTTGGGTGGAAACGTAGCCAAGGGGGCACAAGTAGAGGTCAAGTGGTCGACTATATAATCCCTCCTCCTTTCATTATTCTTTCACCAAGTCCTCTCCCTATGCTTCATGTACTATCTTGCTTTGTGGCCTCTGCGTAGTGAGTTTGGTGGGTGTTAGGGCTTGGCCCTCACATTTAAACACACTTGATTTTTTCAATTTTTTTAGAAAAAAACACTTTAGAGAATCAAAAAGTGAGCACATACAAAGGATCCATTTTAATAATGGCTAGAGAAAGGAATAGTTTGTCCGAGAAATGTCCAATGTATGGAGACCTTAATAAGCCTATTGAGGAAGAACTTCCACCAATAAATATGTCAATGGCCTTGGCTTCTTCAAACTAGAAGAAGTGCAAGAAGCAACTAAACCTGAATTTGCCTCCAAATGAGTATGTAGTGGAAAGTAGGGCAATAGGATCAAAGTTTCATGTTTGACATCTGGAACTTTGTAATGTTGTAAAGGGAGTACTTGAACAAGAACAAAGAAGGTTACCATAAGCTTACTAAAGAAGACTAAAGATTTGAAAGAGGAACTTAAGCTAAAGTTTGAAGCATCTGAGAAATTCAATAATTACTTGGATAACTGGTTGCACCCAGAATGGCTTGATAAACAAGTAGTAGCGTTGACCACGAATATTGTGGCATGTTGGCATTACCATTCAAAGAAGAAAGAAAGATGGAAGCAACTGGGACAACACAAATAAAGAGGTGGTTTCCAAATTGGATATGGTCTTAAGATGGTGTCAACAATTTTCTACTTAGCATGAAAAAATCACTGTAGAAAGAAACAATCGAGAACAAGATTGTGGCTCACTACATTAAGTGGATTGAAAGTTTAGTGAAAGTGGTACCAATGCCAAGACAAAAAGTAGAAGGCGTGTACCGGACTATGAAGAAGGTACACATTACCAAACTTCAAAGCTCCCTAGTTAGATGGATTTTGTTAGGAAGAGTTTAAAGACTGAAGACAAAAAGGAAAAGTGTCATGAAATCATAAATGAGGCTAAGGTATGTCCGATCCAGAATTCAAGCATAATGAGACTGGAAGGCTACTTGCTTTGGTAGAATGGGGGATCTTCAATTTCTTTCTTGGCCAAATACAACAACAAAGTAAATGAATCAACACGCGTGGATGATATTGTGAACTAGATAGGTATCGTATGACAACAAAGGAACTTGGATGGATTGCAATGTATTGTAGAAATGGCATGAAATGGCACTATCCTTGCTAGTTACCATGGAAAAATGCCATGATACAAAGTACATACACAACTACTTGTCTACATCCAATGTTTTGCTCCATTTTGATCTTTGGAAAGAAAATATAATATACCTAGGGATTTGTAATTGGGGACTTTCCAATTGAGTTGTAGAAAACAAATCATCAAGGTATGCTTATAAAATGATGTGCGATCTTCAGAAGGTGAAAGCCATTCAAAAGATTGTTGCCCCCAAATTGTTCTTTATTTATGGAGACACAAGCTCAATGAATTTACTTGAGGTTGTGCAATGAAGGCGTTTGTACTCTACGTCTATTGATGCATAAGCTATGGGATAGATAGCAAATAGTATTTGGAATGAAGAATGGGATTTCCAATATTTTATCACACGAAACTCAAAGCAGTATGTGAACCTAAGGTTGAAATTTAGAATCCTTCAATAACAAGATGTGAGAGAAAGAACCTTTGTCTTGTATGTTTAGGACCCATTGAAGAGGTCACTATACTACTTGAATATGCCACAATATTGTTATTGTAGATAGTAGTTTGTTGTTTTTACTTTTTTGAAATTTAGTATGTGCAAGTTTTTGGAAACCCAAGGGATATTTACCTATCATCCCTAAAGAGAATCATGCACACTTGGCATTCATCCAACACCATTCACCCAACACCAAACTATATACAAAAATATAGATATATTCAAAATATTGTTCTATGCAATTATTGTTTTTATTTCTTATGGCACCATGTAAAAAATGATGATGTATCATGTCCAATTCCTTGAATGATACACTTATAATCACACCCAATAGAAAGTACACGTATGAGATCAAAAACGAGTAAACACATTTCTACTACTATACTGAATGTGGATGAAGTAGATTAAGCAACCAAGTTTGAATGGAAAGGTGCATGAACATGATGTGAATGTCATTTGGCATCCTCAAAAATGTGTGGATGTAGCAATTTTGCACTTCAAAGTATTTTAAATGTTCTCCATTGGTTGGGATTGATGTGTCATGGGGGAATTGGTGTCTTGTCCCTTCTATGCCACTTGTGGCTAGTTGTCTTGTATTCTTTGCTTGCAATGAAATTCCATATCATTTGTGTTAGAAACTAAAACAAAGGTATTTTAAGAGGAGTGCCATCCTATCACTTTCCTTTTACAAGGACTAATTAGTAGGTGTCTACACTTTGATCAACTTGCATTCACGCCCAGTTATGCAATCCCACCTATATTGACTTGTAGTTGTGTCCTAAGTGGCATTTGCGCCTCGTCAAAATTGCGTCCATGCCTGAATAGGCGTTTGCACCCCTCTTTGATTTCTGTCCACGCCCCTATTTGATTTCTATCCACTCATTATTCCGATTTCCGTCCATGCCCCTCGCAAACATCTACACGCCCATATTGACTTGCATTTGTGCCTCGTGTTTTCGCTGGTTGCTATGTGTTGACAAGGTTAGTCCATGTTGGCTTTATTTTATCTTCACAAAAAGTCAACTATGTGTTGATTACATTAGATGGGCACCTCTATGGTACATGCAGGTGGATGGTCCATCTACCACTAGAAGAAACCCATGTTTTAAATGACGCATTTTCTGTGACATCCACTTATTTTCATATCATACTTGATGTTACAATTAACGTCTTGATGTCATCATCACAAAGTATAGAATCTATGGATTGTCAACAATTATCCTGTGGTTATTGTTGTTTCATAGGTGTGCATGTTAATTTACAAATTATTGCATCATTATGATGCACATGATTACTACATCAATTTGGCACTACTTTATAATTGGTATTCACTATATGGCTTCAGTACATTAATCAAATGAGCGAAAAAGACATAAATTATACATGTAAAATAATTATCATTTTATGTGCGTTTCAATACATGGAAAATCCATGACAATAATGTCATTGCTCTTTGTATTGTAATACCTCTTATTTAATGGTGCAATCATTAAGATATAAATTGAAATTGATTTGTGTGTGCATTAATCAGGTGCTTGTATTTTGTAAATTAAAACATCCACTATTGTAGCTTTAAAATGAACTACAAAAACAAATCTAACCACAAAATCCATGATTATTATAGGCCACACAACTCCACCTTGAATTGAATCCATTAGTAGGCTACCAAGAAACTTGATCAAGTAGTGAAGGAATCACTTCATTGGCACCAAAACATAGCTTGAATTGAATCTATCAATAGGCCAATAAGAAACTTGATGACATAGTGAAAGAATCACTTCATTGACTCTTGGTGGGAATGGAGGGTGGAGAGGCCCTTTTATATTAAAATCCATTGTCCATCATGAATACTCAAAGGATATGGGATAACTTGAAGATGAGAGCTTGACTGCTCATTGCCAATTGAAACATAGGAATTCTGTTGAAAGTGGAAATTTAGACCACATTTAAACATAGTAGAATAATTTTTTTCAAAAAATTTAGACTAAGAAAATTTGGTAAATAAATCTAGCTTTCATTTCCAAAAAAACCATTTTGAGATTTCAAGCTTCCAATCAAAAGTTATGGACAAAGTTCAGAGATGAGTTAGAACATACATTTTTTTTTTACATTTTCAAACATTCTCTTTGAATTTTGTCCATAACTTTTGATTAGAGGCTTGAAAACTCAAACGGATTTTTGGAAGTGAAAGCTAGATTGATTTATCAACTTTTCTTAGTTTAAAGTTTTTTGAAAAAATTATTCTACTATGCCTAAATGAGGACTAAATTTCTACTTTCAATACAATTCTAGCTTTTCAATTGACCTCATACTAAAATTGTGAAAGATAAAAAAAATGCAATGTTAGTGCAATAACTATGCATTGACATGATGTTCTATGATTATTGCACAAGCTTGATATGTCTCAAATAAACACTAATGCTGCACGTAGTCAACCACCTACCACTAAACCACTGAAATCATTCATTTTCAGTCATGCCACTACAAGAAAACAATGTCCAAATTGACACATCCGAATTGACTAACGATGCCCAAATTGATGGAAAAATGTCCAAAATGATAGAAAATTGACATAAACTGTTCAAATCAGCCCCTTTGAATTGACTCAAAATGTCCGAATTGACATTGCTCTCTTGTAGTGTGCATAGTTATCGTGTAATTTTAACACTTCAAACTCAAATATGAATGACATGCCTAAACCACACTATAATTATGAATGTCAATATCGTATTGTAATAATGTTTCCAAATGAATGAATGTAACATGAAAGTAGTGCTTGACGATAATCATACAATTACTATTGACAATTTGTGACAAAGGAACTTTGTAATGATGTGTGATGTCATAGTTGACATAAAAACAAGTGGATGTCACAAAGAATACGTCATGAAAAACATGGGTTTCTTTTAGTGTATTGTCACAACTCTATCTAGAGTGTCTCTTCTACACTTGAGAGTTGCTCTTGAGTAGCTATGAAGTTATAGGAGGGGTGAAAGCTTGGTGAACTATGTGTGGACAATACGTGAACAATGGCTACTTCTTTTATCTATCTTGATCTAGGTCCTACTATAAGAAACTTGCATTTCAGGTGATGAGCCAAGTTTTTTTAATCAACCCCTATTTAAACTAAAAACAAATACATCCAACGTAATATCTTGATGTAATGTTTGATGTATTTGTTTACAGTTTAGATAGGGATGTTTCATTAGATGTCACCTAAAATCCATCATCCAAAAGACAAGTTTTTTCTAATGTCCAATGCAATTGGGAGTGGCTTAGATATTTCAATAGCTTTAAGCAAAGCTTGGTAGTGCGACTCTTATTGACGAGTTTCACCTTATAAAACAACTTTAAGTGGCTACGAAGCCTCATAGGTGGAAGACTACTAATTCTAGCTAAGCTATAGTTTGCTCCTAGGTGAGGTACGTTGGAAATTTGGGCTCACTCGAGTAGATTCTACTACTCTTAGATCAAGTTTACACTTGGGGCTAAATTAAAAGCTAGCCTAAACTTGTCAAATTTAAACCAATAAGATCACTCAATTCAACCAAATCTAGCCCAAGGGCTTTACACTAGGAGTGGGTTGGAACTAAAACTCATCCTACCTGTTGCCTTAGGTGGCTTGGTTTTGGTGCCAAACCTTCTAGCCCCAAGGAAGAAATGAAGATGAGGTTTTGGGTGGCTTAAACTCCCATCTAGGGCCAAATTGGGCTCCTCCATTGGATCATAAACACCTCTGGCATGAATCAAATTTATTATTTGAAATTTTGATCCTTCATAACTTTAACATATGATATTCAAATGTCAAAATCATTGGTAAATTGAAACCTCTTTTTACTTGCCAACAAGAAAAATTGAAAATTTGACCAATCTAATAATAGTGAATAGGTACAACAACAGAAAGTGTCAGTACCCACCTATATTCTAGAACATCTAGCCATTTGGAAAGCAGATTTTAGCTCCAATCCTTAGCCAAATTCCAAAACATTTGGCCATTTGGAAAAGCAAATTTAACTTAGTTCTAGCAGTCAATTGATTTAATTTTAGAACATTGAACATTCATACATTGAATTGGACTAGTAATTTAGTTGAGTTCTAAAATTATTATAACAATGAACATTCTAGTTCATTTCATTCTAGTTCAATTTATGAATTTGATCCTACTCCACTTAATTTAGTTCAGTTACACTTAGTTCCAATAATCCAACTCAATTTTAATAGTTAATTTTGCTCTTCAATTAATTTAGCCCTCAATTAATTTGATCAATTTTATAGTTAATTTAGCTCTTCAATTGATCAATTTTTACAATGTTTGAATTCTTAGTTGAATGTAGCTAGGTTATTACATTTATGCCAATAACCAATTCTTGAACTTGCAATGTTAAACTTTTCCTAGGATTTTGTAATTTGTAGGCATTCAAAAAAGGATTCATTCCTACCTACAGTCAATCTCTCATATTTGAATCATGGATTCTACTATGGGTGCATTTATCCATTTTTCATAAATTTTTATTTCTATTTTTTTATACATGTTGCACAATTTGTGGTGCATTGATGGAATCATTAGTGGCTGGACGGATGTGGAGGAAGGTGCTAAGTAATTACCTGAGGAACTCCTTTAAAATTTTACATGCTACATTTTTCATCTTTGATTTGGACGTTTATGGATATTTTTGTTTTCCTTTCGAGGTCGGTGGTCAATGGTTGTTTGATCTGGTTACGCTGAGGCATCATGTACATCGACCTCTCCAAGTCGTCGAGGGTCGAATTTCTTGTAATTTTAGGAGGTGGACTAAAGAGGGCCGAACTTAGTATTTATTTATTAATCAGATAGATTGCGAAGAGATATACAATTTAGAGATGCAGAGAATGGAGGGGGTCGAAGGTGATCTGCCTTGGGGATCCTTCAACAATCAAGCGTTACAGAAGTCGGAGGAGGATTTGGCAGAAGGAGAGGAAGAGCAGGACGATAAAACCGTCTTGCAAGTATTACTGCGGCCACCCCACTTCAGCCCAGCTCTCAAGATGGATTTTCCTGAATTATGCAGAAAGTTCAGGTGCTCAAAGTTTCTCCTCCCCGTTTGGTTTGTCCGACATATGGACGGCAATTCTTCTCTGATCATCTAAGCAATCTGCTCTGTTTCTTCACCCTCTTGAGTTTTTTGTCTCCTTTTCCATCTTTGGTATGTGTATCTGTAGAATACTTCATTGCGGTATTTTGGACTTAATAATTTGTTCACTTCGACACACAAGTGTCAGCAGACATTCTGGGCCATTCTAGTTCCACTGAAGTACATAATGTAGAGAACGGAGAGACCACGTCTGTTGCTGGCTGTTTTGTGCTGGTTCTATTCTCTCTGAAGTCTTTGTTGTATAGTGAGAGGAACTGTATATTGGCATATCCAAGAATGAAAGGGTTTGAGATTTTTTACAAGAGGTCGGCAACGAAGGTTGATATCTTTCAGCTGGCACGAGATGGGTGCATTATTTTCCCTTTTTCACGATGATCCATTTTAAGCTCGCTATTCCGCAACACTGCTGCTCTCTTTAAGTTGCTCTATTTGTATGACGGAAGGAAAGCTGATCTTAAGAGTGCATTTCCTGCTAACTTTAAGAGGAGAATCTTTCTTTAGTGTCGTCTTTTCTTTTAATTTTATCTAGTCAAACGACATAGTCTCTACGTAATTGTTCCTTAGATGTAAGGTAGGAGGTTGTAAAATGTTTGCACTGACATTAATAGCAAATATGGGGCATTGATTGGAGTTGTGGATAAATTTGAAATGGATTGTGAAGTGCTCTAAAATTGCCCACCAGATGTGATATTCAGTTAATACATGGATTGTTTTGGATGAGCAAAGGATGTTTCTAGATGATTACTGGGCCGTTTCTTACCCTTCTTCTACCTAAATTCACTTAACTTAAATTTAATTCGACTTTCCAACCAAAACTTAAATGTTGAGTTAAGAATATGCGAGAGAAAGTTAGAATCAACGGATGTCTTGTGAAACTCTATGGGTTCAGTTTCGGAGTCTCTCAAGGTTCAGTAAAGGACAAGGGCTCAGTGGTACCCTTATGTAGGGACCTACAGCTGCAAACTTTGAAATTTCATGATTACTTCGAAGAGAGTCAAGAGAACATGATTTCAGAGCACTAGACGCAACATCCATTTGCTTTGCAATGGAATTTACTGAATTATTTTGAATGGTCCAGCCCCCTCCAAATATGAAATCAGCCGTTACGTGGTTCCTTATGAGCCCCAGACCGTCTTGTATATTTTTTTGTAGTGCGGTTGCGTGGTGTTCAAAGAGCAACCTCATTTGCTGCGCTGTTGAAACATGTTCACGAGATCAAGGGTAAGTTTGCGCCTCTTCGAGAACCTGTAGAGATTTTATATAGGGAATTCAGTGTGTAGAGTAACAGCTCTGTCCGGTTTCGAATTTCTGCGGTGATCTCAAGTGCTGTGAAAGTCTGACTGGATATCGGCTTACGAGATTTTAGAGGAAGGTTCACACTTTTTGGGTGCTGTCGTAGAATCTTTTCAGATGATTTATATATTACCTGCATGTAATTCTCTTTTCCTCTTTGAGTTTCTATGTTTAGGTTTGTTGTGGAATTTTTCTTTGTTGTATATCGTCTTACTGACCACAGTATGGACAATGTTGTGCATTTCAATTCGCGGATTTAAGTCTTATTTTAATGTTTCTCCATCTATTCACGTAAATACTGTCCCGGTGGGATCAGCTCTACTCAGGAACCTGTCTTTTGGATACCCATGCATCTGGTTGACCCGGAGCGACCTACAGAGCATTCAATTTTCAACGTCCCGGCCGGTAAGGTTCTTCAACTATTGTGTGTCTCTTTAAGGGTGCAGTTGCAGCCTACGACTAGAACTTCTAGAAATATTAGTCACCACGAACTCCCCTTATTATATTATTTAAACTTATTATTATTTTCTGAATTAAAGCATAACGAAGACATCTGTCAATTGATGGAAAGATTCACACGATGTCCACACAAAATGAAGTGATGGGTTTGTATTTGTGCCCGAAGTGGTTCTCGTTTCAGTTCTCAGAAGATTGAAAAAATTCGTAAACTCGAGGTCTAGGGGAGAGAGACAGAAACAGAGTAATTTAAAACTGGAGTGCGGGAAGAGGTCTGTGCTTCAAGCCGCGGTGGAAGAACCTCCTCAGCTTGTGCATTTATCATGCTTCGGGGAAGCCCCGGGGATCACGCAGTTGCACAGGAGGTGTCGGGGTACGATCAGCTTGGGTCACCCTGGCTGCACTCACTCATCGCTGAGCTACGTTTGAAATCAGTTACATCCTTCATTCTATGGAGTGTAACGTGCAGTATTTTGATCTCAAATAGTGGTGGACCAATCATCTTCCATCCACGGATTTTGTAGCAAATCACTCAATGACAATCCTCCAATGGTTTAGTGACAAATTGCACCTTGACAATAATTAATGAATGACAGAGAGTAGAGTGCATGGTGTATTTGATTCTTTTTCTACATTGTCTTGGGCTTGTGGGCTGTTCTACTCTCTTCCTAAGAAGCAACGCCACATGTGGAGTCTCACCTTGGTTCTATATTTGCATCAAACGTCCGTCTGTTCATCCAAATCCAACCTACTCATATTTCTTTTGCTTGTGCGAATGGATAATTTTAACATGCATGTCCTATTATTGTTAATGATGTTCCTGTTAATACAATCCACGTTACTCTTCGAATTTTCAAGCTCCTTTCTGGACAGATTCACTAGGGCTTCATTTTTGTCCATAGAATTCTCCTGAAGATGATACTTGTAATAAGGAACACAATTGAATTTTTTCCTTGCATCCTTTACTAGTTTTTTCCTCATGTTTTTTTGTGTAGTTTTAGTGTAGGTTTAATGAAATTCAAGATTATGAATAACTAGTGTTGTTAATAAGTTGATTTTTGGATTTTAAAATGTCTTTTAGAGTTTTTGTGCATTTTTGAACTTCAAATTCTAAGGAGATATTTCCTGGTGAAAAATGTTAGTTTAACTAATCTTGATGCCTCCCCAGGATTCTTTGGTTCTTGGGGGTTAACTCATGCAACCATGGCATTTAATGTTGATGATATGTTTCATCCTTCCTACTTTTGACTCATCATTTGCCGTGCCCTTCACAATCATTTTTCGAAGTGGCATAGAGAGCGAAAATAATCAAATACTCATTGTTCTGATTTGGAGTTTTAGAAATTTTCATGCAATTGTCCTTTTACCCTCTCAATGGTGAATGGTGAATGGTGAATCAATTCAAATTACTTATTTTTTAACAGAAAGAGAGCGTGATTTTTTTTCTTTCTCGAAAGACTTTGGTTTTGAATTTTAATAGCCGGTTGAATTCCATTCAGAATGGACGAACCTTAACTTGGTATAGAAGATTTTCTTTTCTTTTCTTTTCTTTCATGATTTCATGCCGGGTTGTGTGGGCGGGACTAGAGTGCTAGTGTAAATATTTGTTCTGCATTTAGGAAATTCTACATAATATGAATAAATCTCGAGACTTTCTGCTACTTCGCTCCTTGTGTACGTTTTTAGTGTCCATGAATGGTAATAGATAAATTCTATAAGAGACTCTGTTCTTGTAGTCAATTTCTGACATTTTAGTCTGCAGATTCCCCTGGGGATTTTATACAGCATCTTGAGTGGTCACCAAATACCTGTACTCGGGCTCTTTTAGTAGTAAATGCTGGTGGACGAGCTAGCATCTGGTCGCAAGTTATTCAAGTGAGTGGTGTATTTTCCTTATTTCCACTTCTGTCCTTAGTGCAATCTTCTAGCCTTTTTTGGTCTTTCCTTTCAGTGTGATTAGTCTTAACCTAATGAGGAACATCAGGAGCATTTAAATTTCCGTGTGCATGCCAGGGAGGGGTGAATGTGGCACGCACATGCAATGGTTGGAGTTGTGAGTACGAGTGGCGGCAAGAGCAGTCAATTTCCACCAAATGGCTCGAATCACCCCCACTTGTAAGATTGTGCTATAACCGACCATGATACATAGTTAGTTAGTTACATGCTAAAATTAGAGTTCACGTAATTCGGCTTGGTAGATCTAAGTGTTGTAAATTGTAAGATCGGCATGATAAATATCTGCAATTTGTCCGCGCAGATCCATGTTTCTCAATAATTGGTTTAGGTCCTTGTTGCATGTAGGAACATAGAGTCCGCTTTTGTTTAAAGTTCGTTTTTAAAATAACTTTATCGTTTAGTCGGCGAGGTTGCCTAGTAATTTCAACCTCGTGACCGTGTCAATTATAATTAGTTTGTTCTTTTGTATGCTATGGAGGTCTTCATCTATTTGATTCAATTTTTTTGAGCACGAATGTCTCAAATTGACCAAGTTACTGGTATGGTGTTGAGGTATTGGTATCTAAGCAATTGTGTTCTACTGACAGGTATTTTGCAAATTTGTTTTGTCACGTTTTTGATACATCTGAAATGTGGTTGGTGTGCTAGTATCGGTGGACGTCATCATCCACAGCTGGTAAAGGGTCACTTGAAGAGAAGTATTTGCCACATCAAGCCCGTGCGTCTGGTTAGAAATCTATGCTAACTTATCCTCATTTTTTCTCAAATTTTAGATTTTATTCCCATCTTTAATGTTTTGCTTATAGTCTAAGTGATTAATGTCGATGTTGGTTATCCATCTGGTGCCTTATGCAGAGCCTATCGATGTTTTTATCTTTTTTGCTCATTTGTCAGTTACTGTCGCATTGAAAGCATTGTGTTGAATGAAAGAGACTGAATGAAAGTTTGAATGAAAGACTGATCGGAGTTTTTGCTTTTCTATCTTGCAGCGCGCTGGCCGAATTTCCTTTGTGTGTGTAGCGTGTTCTGGGCTGGCACCGTACAGCTTCGCTGGAAGCAATGGCCTGCGAGTTTCACAAAGTGGTTTGCTACAAAGAAAGGAGTTCTGGGAGCAGGCGCATCTGGTGTTTTTACAGGGGACGCTATTATTAGTGATTCTGGGTCCCTCCTTGTCGCCGCTGCACCAGTTGGAAACCCATCGACTGTGGTTGTTTGGGAAGTGACTTCATGGGATCTTAATACCTCTGGCAATACTCAGCAAGTTAGTGCCAAGATTGGAATGGGCAACATTCAATCACCACTACTGACGACTTCACCGTCATGGCCTGGATTTTCTCCTCTGGCAGCGTGTTTGTTCACTTGGCAGGAGCAATCAACGCCAGAGACATTGGTTGAAAAGGATGAGTGTCCGGGACCCTTGTTGCATTGCTCAGTAGTATCAAACTTTTCAGCTTATGTAAGCCCAGATGCTGCTGCAACTACCTCCTGGGGTTCTGGTGTAACCTCTGTGGCTTTTGATCCTTCTCGAGGAGGTTCTGCGCTTGTCACCACAGTTGTTGAAGGTAAATTTATATAACGAGCATGATTATAAATGCTTTGTATCCTCTTCTTCACAATTACATAGTTGGGTGTAGTGTGTTTCTGCTTGTGTTATATGTTCTTTGAATATCTGTTTTAGCCGTTAATTATTGCTGCTGATCAGAACGTACAATACAACAGTGCTTGTGCTCCTTAGATTTTGTTTACTGAATAACATTCTTCAGGAGTAGTGACAGTTTGATCGAGTGTGCCGCATTGGGTTTCCTTCTTGCAGGCTTACTTAGCCGTCAAGTGCCTTACAGTGAATTGCCTGTGTTTGGGAAAATTTTATTACAGGGTATTATATATCTCCTGGAAACCCAGACGCTGGACCGGCATTGACAGGATGGCGGATTCTAAGATGGGAATGCGGAAGCAAGCCCGTTAACATCCACCCCCTTTTGGAAAATACTAGCGGCCCACCTCCCACAATGACGACGTGGACGTCCGTTGCAAAGCAAAATATTACCAGGGGCCGCTTTTCTACAGATTCTCATTTTCAACAGAAACAGCCTGACCATGAGCGACCAGTTAATCCGCGTTCTGTGGCCAGGGTAGTTTTTGCGGCCCATGGTGGTGAGCTTGCGGTGGCGTTATTTAGCGGAGAGGTTCATGTCTTCTCAGGTTAGTCTTGATGTTGAATATTAGTTTGCTCTGTATGATCCCCTAAACACTAAACCATGCAATATAATTTTGCACTTAGTTGATCAAGCAACCTCATATGCATTATTCACTCTGTAGCTCTCTCTAGGATCACCAAAGCATTTTTAAATTTTTCTTCGTGAATGTTATCTGACTAGTAAATTTTTTTGATCTAACTAGAATGTCATACTTACAGGCCCAGCTATGATTCCTGTGGATTTATTTCATGTTAAAGTGAACCCACATTTACCGACACCAGCTTTTTCTCCAACCAGCTGCTGTTTAGCGTCAGTCTGGCATGACAAAGTATCGGATGGTTGTTCACTCCGAATCGCTCAAATTTCTCCTGTCTCTTCTAACGGCCCTTCTTTTTTGGAACGCCATCTTGCGGACAGGTAAGAGGTGTTCTTTTCCAATTTTCCAATTTCTTTCAGCATCAAGTTTAGTAGTCTAATTTCGCCAAGCACGTTAGCCACTAAATGGCTAGCGGTTTTGGACAAATCTTAGTTGTGTTTACCATTTAATGCTCAAATTCTTCTTGAATTTTTTTCTCGCTCATGTCTTCGTACAAATATGTTACTTATCTCAATTTCGTCAGATCGGAAGATTGTTTATTTGAAGATTCAAGCATTACTTTGGATTAATGAGAAGTAATGTGGAAGAAATGCTACCTTGAAGCACTCCATTCATCATCCAGAATATGAACATCTGAGCGCTTAGGGGTTAAGTAGGATTTGAAGTTATCTACATGGACGAATTTGAAATCTTATTACATCTGGTGCATCTTGTCTTGTAGAGGACTGGTCTTGGGTTGAAATAGTTGTTCGTTTTTTCCTGCCTAATCATCGATTGCTGCCCTTTAGATTCTGGTGGAGTTTGGTGAGCGAGGTCGATTGGTGGGACGTCATTGCCACCACTCAAGCAGCCACTGAGGATGGACATGGTATGCTATCATTCTCCTTTTTTCGATTTTTACCTCCTAAACTTATCTGTAGGTAGTAGCGGCCGTCATTTCAAGTGTCTTCATCTTGAGTTGACCACTTACAAGTTGATTTGTCGTACAGTTACTGTGGCGAAAGTTATGTCGGTCCTTGACACCGATTTCCACGCCCTCTACCCTCAGCAACGGCATCACTATGGCCCGGTATGGTCAATGCAGTTTAGTTTGATCGAATCTTTATCTTTTGGATTAAGGAAATTCTTGTTAGACTTGGAAGTAGCACTGGGTTTATCGCAATTCCATTTAGTTGGATGCAGAACGTGTCTGCAGCTTACAATGTCATACATGCATCTCTTGTTCTTATTGATTTTAATGGCATTGCAATTCCACCTTCAATCTGGTCTGTTCTCTCTGCTTACCGCCCATGTTGTGGAAATGGTATTTGTACCCATGCCCCTATAGTTAGTTGAGAACGTCCATACAAATTTCAGAGTGCGTGCTTGTCTATAGTCGTAGACTTCAGGAGGTTATATATGTGCATCTTGATACCTGTGTTGGTTGTGAGATAGGTCTGGGATATTTGGCGCTCTGATCCTAGAACCGATGGTGCCTAATTGAACTGCACAGCGGGGTACTCTTCCTCTGAATGGTTAAATGGCTCAAATTAGTGCTGCGTTTATTCGACCTTTAATTGAAGGCAGTTTTTGACAGGCTTTGGATAGGATCAAATGCCGGGTTTTGGAAGGTGTCGAAGCAGCTGATGTCCGAGTGCTAGTGCTGGACATGCAAGGACGTCTGATGCTCGACATATTGGGCCGTGGCATAGAAGCCGCTTTGATGAATCCATCCACGCTGATTGCTGAGCCATGGCAAGCATCAAGTGAAACCCTTACTGGGCTCGGAGATTCCATGGCTGTTGACCCTGCTCTCGTGCAAACTATTCAGGTCGCGCTCTCCTTTGACAAATCACAAATACTTTGAATAGTCCTGCAGTTTTCTCTTACTTTGAATATTTTAATCACTCGCAGTTAAGTTGATCTTTGGAATTGTTGTTCTTGATGTATTCGAAAGACTGAATTTCATGGATGTTCCATTTACCACCCTGTATGTTCCAAGTCTGGTTGAGTGATCTTCAATTAATCCCTCTGTTCATTTTAGTGTAATACTAGGGTTCTGTATTAATGAATTTGGTACACAGTCTAAATATAGACTGTAGGTGTCCTTCATTCGGTTCACCGAAAACTACGGCGGAGTAAAGCAAGTACTATCAGTTATCAGTTTTAACGTTGTTTGTTGCAATTTCCCGGCGTGTGAGTTCATTGTGTACTTTTTTAATTCTGGAACTCCTAATTTGGACTTTTCGAAGGTGGGGCTGATAGGTGTTGGTATGAGCCTACAGGCTTATGTGGATAGCGTTTTGGATCTTGCATCACATTTCTTGACAAGATTAAGGCGATACGCTAGTTTTTGTCGCACGCTAACAGCCCACGCAGCCTCAGGTACTTCCTCGGCAACCACAGCTTCCCGATCTGCCATTACCCACAGCGCCACTCCTACGTCTGCCGCCTCGGCTAGCCAGGGTAAGCGAGATGATCACTAAAATGATCGTACAATATCGCTTTTTACTATCATAATCCACTCTTTTTGTAACATTTAGCTACATCATCTTTCTTCACCCAGTTCTTTTGTAGTGTGCGTTTGGTAGTTAGTAAGTGAAGTAGGGCCTAATTGGTTTATCGGTTTATTCTATCCAGACCGTTGAAATAACGCATTGTGACCTTAGTCACAACACAGAAATTATGCGTATCGTTTGGTTATTGATATATACAGGATTTCTACTCTTTACTTCTGTCTTATGAGTCCGCTTAATGTGAGTGTTACAAGGTCTTGTAAACGATGATTTAAATTCTTCGGAGGCTTAGGAGTTTTGGAGGGAATTGGTTTTATCAATGCTTGCTTAATGGCCTTCTCTATGATTGAGAGTCTTGGTCGACCATCTGTAGGTCAGATGTGGTTTCAACTCGAATTCGGTCTTGTGAAATTGACCCCGAGAACATATCATGAATGCAGGTGTTATGATTTACCTCTACATTATGGGGTTAGCTATTATCGATTTTAGTGTCGGCAACAGTGAAGAGGATGTTAGAAGTCGGTTTAGGATGGCTCTAAACATGTTCCGCAGCAATTGTTGTCCGGCTTTGATGGTCAGTCTGAAACCGGCTTATGTGCCAGTTCTATATCTCTGTGCCTAATTGGGTCCTTATTTCAGGACTGCCTGCAGGGACTGCAAGTAGCGGTGGAACAGCCCAGGTTCAAGCAGGCGTCCAAGCATGGGTTCAAGGAGCCATAGCCAAAATCAATTCAAGCAGCACCAATACGGATTCTCCTTCTTCTGCAGTTGCAAGCGCAGCAGTTACTGGACCTTCCGCAAATCTTCCTCTAAGTGTCAGCACTGCTACATTTCCAGGCACACCAGCTGTACGCCTTATCAGTGACTGCCACTTCCTTCATAGACTATGCCAACTGCTCCTCTTCTGTCTCATATTTCGGAAGCGACAATTTCCTCGGCATGTTCAAATTCTTGCAGGTCGACCAGCTGTGACCGCTGATGGTAGTAGTAAGTTGGGAATTATCAAAGAGGAGCCTTTGATAGGTCAACGGACTTTTGGCAGTGCCCTTGTGAAAGTCGAGGAAGGTGGTCAAAGCGTTACTCGAACAGCAAGTACTGTCAGCAAAGGCGCTGATGATAATGCAAACCCCCGAGCTCAACGTGTTGGTAATGGAAATTGTGGACAAGGTTACACATCTGATGAGGTTTAAATCTGAAACTGATGCTGCTTGCTTGGATCAAGCCTGTTTCTAGTTTGTTGTCCTCTGACAACTTTCCGTTGAAGATGTTATTTCTCCCATCCATGCATCTCCAAACTCGATCTCCTATTCATGCATGTTATTAAATTTCAAAATTTCACATCCTTACAGGTGAAATACTTATTTTTGGTGCTCGTTGATCTTTGTAAGCGGACTGCACCGCTCCCCCATCCATTACCGAAATCCCAACTCCAAAGTTCCAATACTCCTTCATTACGCCTTCATTTCATCGATGGCCAGTTTACTGTTGCTCCGGAGGTTGTAGAAGCCTCTCTCGGTCCTCATATGCAGGTCCGTTTCCTATTATCGCTTGCAATTGGAACTTGTCCACCTGCGAATTGATCTAAAGTTACATAGTGATTTAAGATTTATTAATGATCTATACTTCTGATCACGACAGAATTTACCTCGTCCGCGAGGTGCTGATGCTGCTGGATTACTGATGCGGGAGCTTGAGTTGCACCCTCCAGCAGAAGACTGGAACCGTCGGATGCTAACCGGTGGGCCTGGGTCCTCTTTCTCGGAGAGTAAGTATGAAGAAGCAGAAAATCTGGATCCTAGCCCCATCGAGTTGTGGCCGCGGAAACGCCGACGAGTTGAGCATGATGCAGCCTTTGGGCTCCGCACTGCTGTTGGGCTTGGAAGCTTTACGACTTTACTTGGATCACGCCGGGACGTGATCACGTCCCAATGGAAACCTTCATCACACGGTGTTTGGCACAAGGTTTATCTTCGTAACCTCAGCTTGCAAGTTTCAATTTTATCCACCTGATTTTTCCACCATCTAAATAACATTTATTGACAAATTTGTAGCTGATTAACTTCTTGTTATTGGATGTAG
This sequence comes from Straminergon stramineum, assembly GCA_963920665.1. Taxonomy (NCBI): domain Eukaryota; kingdom Viridiplantae; phylum Streptophyta; class Bryopsida; order Hypnales; family Calliergonaceae; genus Straminergon; species Straminergon stramineum. The sequence goes on from OY987273.1 coordinate 16,161,850, forward strand.
TGTTTGCGCTGTGGTCGGCAGACATCAGCCTTGGATGTACCCAGCAAGAAAAATATGGAAACTTCAACTCCATCACAGCTTGTTAAGGAAATCTGGTTTGGGAGGTGGGCCCATGCCTGCCCCATGTGTGGTGGACGTTGGTCTCGCATTGTGTGAGGTGCTGCTGGTGAGCTCATAAAAGTTTAGTAAATTCGGTTTGACTTTCAGTCCAACTTCCTCGCCTTTTTGGATGAAACTCTGCATCCTGAATTTGCTTCATCAGATATTGCGGGTTCAGAGTGAAATTTGGGTCTGTAACCTTAACCTGAGAAGGACAGGCTGGTCACCGTGGAAATCATCCTTTTGGTACCGTGTGTATCATTCGCTTCAAAAAAATCAAAGAGCACTCATTGGAGGTCAAAATATTGTGCAAGACATCCCCTTTTCACCCAAAATTTTAAGGATGAACCTTTGCACATCTGTCTTACATAGATGGATTTTGTCATTCATTAAGTGTTTTTCTAGGATTGACCTTGGAAGGATGTGGCCCCCATGATCAAGGTATTTAGCAAAATATTTTGATTATTGAATCAATATCATAGTTTTCAAGTATCTTGCTCTAAAAATTAATATTTAAAAGGGTGAGTGAGTGAGTGACTAATCCATAAGTGCTTCAGTGTCTATTTTTTTCAAAGATGAATAGATCAAAATTTGAGTTTCATTCTCCTAACTACTTGGATAAAAGTTATTCTAATTTGTAGAGATTTGTTATCAAGTTGTTTTCCTATCTAAGGATTGGATTTGGTGTTAGTGGAATACATATTTTTTTTAAATTACAAATGTGCAAGTATGTCAAGTGGTCTAATTGCATTGACTTTAGTTCAAAATGGAATTTGTTGAAATGAGGTCATAGATTTGAAGAACTCAAAAATTTCAAAAAAGTCACTATGTGAAGAAAACCTCATTTCAAATCCATTCCAATAAATTCTACTAAAAAAATGATAATATTTTGCTTGTAATCAAATTTTGAAGGAAATTTGGAATTTCTCTTTCAAAATTAATAAAAAAATGGATTGGTGATAGCATTGGTGAATCTAACCATACAAATGGAATCTAGAAATCAAATTCTACAACTTTTACTTGTATATTGATTCCAAAATATACTTCCAAATAGTACTTTATAATGATGTTTTTTCAAATCATTGATTCTACAGATGAATTTGGATGTTTAGGGGTTAATTTGGTCTTAAGCATTGGTACATGAGACAAACCTATATCTTAATTGCCATCAATAATGACATTGCTTTGCTTTATCCTTGAGAAGTCCTCCTAAAACATTCTTGCAATAAAATAATCATATTTTGTGTTTTGTCTAATACTATTGTAAATGTTGTTGACCCCAATCTATAAGATAAGAATTTGGATTTTTATATTCCAAATATATTTGAGATATGTAATCCATGTCAATGGCATTTGGATTCAGGGTGAATGCAAGAAAGACTAGTACTATTTTGCGTCACACCTCAAGTGATGGAGTTGCCTTTGGTCATAACTTTTGGATTTTAGGCTCAATTGACTTGAAATTTTTATTGAAGATGACTATTGTGATATTAAAGAGACCCCTTATTTTTTAGAAATAAAAAAAAAATATACTCTAATTAAATTTCAATTTCTCTAATTTGTCACACTTTGCGGTTTTGGGGTTTTTAGTATTGGGGAGTACCGAAAATTAATGATCTAGAGCTGAAATTTTTGGGAGCTATTCCCACACTTTGAGGCCACATGTTTACCAAAGGATTTTGAAAATAATTGAATTTCTTGTGTTCTACTTGTGGACGAATATGGGTCTGTTGCGCGTGCAATTTTGAACAATTAACATGCTTTCTTCATCATTCTTCTTATGAAATGTAATGAACACTAACTTGACGAAAATGGCCAATTTTTATTTTTTCAAATTTTAGTTTTAATCTTTTTTTATAAATTAAAAAGTGAACATGTCTATTTTCTATAGAAAACTGGGACGCCTAGTTGCAATAGTACTAGAAGGCAGTATATAGTAGTGCATAGTACTCCCTAGAGAAACCACCTCATTTAAGTTGTGTCCACATGTACCACAAGTATTTTGGATTTTGGAAAACAATTGAACTAATATATTGATTGACTGACGCCTCTCCATGCACATGAATGCAAATGAAGGAAGATTGACGGCGGTCTTTGACATTCCGAAACTTCATACCCTTCGTTGGTTTAGGGTTCAAGGTTTGGCCTTTTCAATTTTGAGAAAATATAGATGACATGCTCTTGTTGTTCTATCTTGTGATTCTTTTTTGGAGAACTTGTTAGCGGTGTTGTCAACCACTTAGAGTGGCAATCCTTTGACACTAAGTGCCAAGCAATGGACAATGTAGGAGGGCGCTACCCTCGTGGACAACGTAGAGAAGAAGTCCGAGTAGGTCCAAGCACTAGGGCAGCTAAAAGTCATGCAGAATTGGAGGAGCGCCATTGGAGAGTTACCCTTCGCCAACAAAGTAGTCATGCTAGGCAGAATTCATTGAACTCATTCATGGAAGATGGAGCTTTGACTGAGACTAAATCTGCACAAGGTTCTGATGGAAGTTCTCCACGTGTAGTTTATCGAAGCACGATGAATTGACATGTAGATCGCATCTCTAGGGACTTGATTGCAAAGCTACTGCATTTGGACAATGTAGACCTTTGTGCTGCTGTCTTGGAGAGGGTTTTCAATAATGTACATGTCTGTCCACTACTCCCCGAATATTATCCCAGTCCTTAAGATGCTAGAGCTAAGCGACAGATTCTTTTGAACATTCGTGCTGAATTACAATGAATGAAAATTCCGTAGACCTCGAGTAAATTTGCTAGAAAATATGCAATCTTTGAAGTTGTGGTTTCAGAAATTGATGCAGATTTCCATAGATTTCACAGAATTCTGGGTATGAAGAAAAACAATGTTGTAGGAGCTGTGGAGCGGTTACGTTTCGCCTCATCAACTGAAGGTGCAAGATTTGTCTTGCCCTATAGAAGAAAACGCGAAGGAGTTGTTTTTGATGCTATGAAGGTTGTTGTGACAACTTGGTGGACTGAAGAAACTAGGGTGAACCCTAACCAGAAAGACATGAGGCGAAAGCGTTTAGGTTGCAATGTGTACGACATGCACCTAGCTCATCTTCTAATGGAGACGCAAGTTTCTTTTGCGCATCTTCTTTTCAATATTACATGTACACTTGCTTTGTAATTTAGTAGGAGTCATTGAAATATGGAATGGCCGTACAAAGTGTTTACCTATTTTGTTGTACTTATTCTCTAATGGCCTACAAATTTTTCCTGCTTGTAGGCTTCATTGTCATATATATGGCAATGCATTATTTCCTAAGACATTCACCTATACTATGGGGATGTGCTAGTAGTCACTTCTAAGGCATTTCTTGGAGTCATCGAAATTCTATAGTGCTTTTCTCACGCTATCAGTGTTCACAAGTATTAGGTGAAGCCATTGCATGCTCAACAATACAAGACGTAAGGTTTTGTCTTCTGCATTTTGTGCATTGTATTTCCCCTTCACTTGTAAGTAGATGTATTATGCTTTGCACCATGTCCCCTACTACTCTTAGAAGTTGTATGTGCATGCTACCCTTTCTCTTCTATTGTACACAGTGTCTTCCATTCCTGCTACTAGACAGTATGGTAATACACATCTTCTACTAGAACACTATCCTTAGATGTTCATTCATCATTCTTCAATGGTTGTCGACTACTTGAATACTACATAATTATACTCCCTTGTCACCTGAACTAAATAAAGGATTAAGTAATAGTAGTATTTAAGTAGCTTTGACTTTTGTGCTAACAAAAACTTGTTATTAAGGAGTCACACTATGACTATTCAGTACTGCTGCAATGTACAAAATACTTCTTGAACTGTATTAACAACACACTGTTTTATAATTTTTGCTCTTACCCGTAGTATCGTCAAAGATGGTTTCCACTGTCCACTATACTATGTAGGACTACTAGCTTCTACTCTTGCACAATAGCACCTTCAAATCATTGTGAGAAGTACTCAGTTCCTCCTAACAATGCTATAGGTTGTACGTTGGACTATGGCGTGCTACCTTTAAGTACTTATGAAGTACTTCAAAGTTGAACAACACTTTGAAACTGTACTTTGTTATGGTGTTTATACTTAGTAGTACTTCTTTATACTATGCACTAGTACACATTCTATATTGTTTGTTTTATATAAAGCTTTCATTTTGGCCTCATGGGTTCGTGAATTCCATGTAGCACTCATTCAATAATTTTATTGTGATGCTGCATGTTGTGGACTTCATTACTATTGTCGCTTATATTGGTGGCAAACCATGCTTCCCTATGGAAGCAATTGTATGAGTGTTTCATCACCATTCACCTAGAGTGCCACATCATGCACTGATCTTTCGACCATCTAAGGCCTTTCTTTGTAATCAAGTGCAAGGAGTGTAATGTTTGTTGCTACCACTATCATGTGGAGGTGTTTTTTCTTCTCGAGGCATTGAATGCATTTCGGGATCCATTCACTAGTGCACACTTCATTCTCCATTGCAATTGGGAATGTGTTGTATGCAGTTTTGGTAACGATGGGTCTTGCAAGGCCGGAGATAGCCACTTCTCTAGCATCACTGCAATGTGGGAGTCCTTGCTCTGTCCGAAACTAGAGGGCACAGAATTTCATCACCTTAAATGTCTATTAAGAGCATGCAACAATTGTGGTGTTTCATTTCTCAAATTGTGCCCATGTGAGCTCTTGGATGTACCTGGGGTAAACATCAAGTGGAAACAATTTAGTATGAGGTTGTTGGTTCCACTGAAGATGGCCAAGCCAAGAAATGCATCAAGGAGGTCTCCTGCACTACTCCATTCTCTGAGTTCCTAGACTTCTTCAAACCAACAGTACAGTAGTTCATACGACACAATTTTGAGGCCCACTGGCAGACATATCAACCAAAGCTCCTATGGTAGACTCTATAGTGGGGCAGTATTCTTTTCTACATCAATTTTGCAGAGAATTATACATTCCAGGTCCAGAATGAAATTCAGTTGATGTACTTCAATTCCGTACAAATGACAATTCTGGTACATGTGACTTTCTACACTACTGCAGAGTTGGAGGGCATTGACAACTTGGCCAACCTCATCAAGGAGACACATTACTACATCTCAAACGACAAGATGCATGACACTTTATTTGTGCAGCACTGCCTCATGCTACATTGGTAGTGGTTCACATCAAGTAAATTCATACCGCATACTCCCTACATCTTCAACAACAGTTGAGCAGGTCAATTCAAAGGGGCTCAAGCTCTATACTTTGTTGCCAGATTTGACTGCGTAGGCCTAGTTCTCTTGACATTTCGTGAATTCATGTTGTCCTATGACCTATAGCACACGTCGTATTCCTTAGTCTTAAAACTTCATTGCCACTTCCTTCCGTAATTTGTTCTAGTCCTACAGTGAAGTGCTTTTATTGTAATGATTACTCTTCTTCATCATCTTCTTCTATCACCGTATAGATATACATCATTGACAGGCGGTTGCAAAATGATATGGAATTTTTATGGCTAGGGACATGGAAAAGGTGAATGGAATGGTACCGGTAATGGTGTTGTTGTTAAAAGAGCATTGTGTGCTAAGCAACTACTAAATCTACATAGGGCTCTATGAAATGCCCGCGATTGTGTGGCCTTCTTGGATACGACTTTAGGTGGACAAGTTCCAAATACATGAGATCGGATTAGGTCAAAGTCTAGCACCCATCATTTTTGTGTCATTTTAAGTACTACATGAGTATTGCGACCAAACCAATTTGAGATATATTATACTTGTTTTTGCCTTCGTTGTCAAATTATGCTATTTTTTTTTAATTTCCATCATTTACACTATACACTATCCTTGCCTTATGAGTAGGGTTGACAGGGCGTCTTGACGCAGCCGCTAGCATCTGGACGTCCAACGTCTGCGTCCATGACCCCCCCGGACGTCCTGTGACATTCGGAAAATTTGTTTTTTATCCTAGGGTAATTTCCCATCCGCGACCCCGTCCGCACCTCCGTCCACAGTTTCTACAGTCCATCCGCCATCCTGTCCGCCCGTCCGTGACCCCATCCACGGATTTTGGAACCCGTCTACCAATCCGTCAGCCCGTCTTCGACCCTGTCCGCGGTCTCTGGAGCCCGTACGCCAACTCGTCCGACTGCTTAAGACTCCCCGAATTTAGTCTCTATCTTTATTTTTTTATTCTAAAAGAATTTCTAATGCGATTTTGTTTTTGAAATTTGGTAAAATTCATGCTCATTTCTAAGAGTCCTTAGCAATGAACAAAAAGAACATTGCACTTTACAAATTTGTAAAGAGAAAAGTCATTTATTTTCATAATTCATTTTCGAGTGCTGCAATAGAATTTCAAAGGATTTTTTTAATAAATATACAAAGAACCGGTACTCAAAATAACAAATTAATTACAGTTTCAGGTTTAGGAAAATATTGGACACACATACATTTTGTAACCTATTCATTTAGAGCTTAATTTCCTATTTTCCTTTGTTCATTTTATGAAAACAATGCAATGAAAAAAAATTGAGGGTCTAAATTGGGAACCCAAAGGCTTCTAAAAATCCAAGTGCCATAAAGTCCTAAACCTTTTTGAAAAAACACTAAAATTGAATCACTCTCTTTGTTTTTCGATTTCACTTCATTATTCACATTAGAATTTTGTTTGAATTGATAAAATCATTTGCTACTAGAAAATTCTCTTAAAAAAACAAGATATAACAATTTAATCTCAAAATTACATGCCAACAAAAATACAGACATACGGTCACATGCTTCATGTTTGCTTCCAAAGATTTCAAGTGAATAAGATACAACTTCTTTTTTCAAACAAATCATTTTTGTTAATTACTTTAAAATCCTTCATTGTAAATTTGTGATGAATTTACTAGTTACGTCTCTTCATAGTTGATTCATTATAAGTATACACACTAAAACAATAAAACCACAATTGCTTTAATGGGTCGTCATGATAATTCAAATATCAATGAAATTGTTGGAACACAACTTCTAAGAAGGTCCAAGTAATTCCATATCATAAATGAAATGGTCTTCTTCCAAGACTTCTTCCAAATGAAATTGAACGGGCTCAGAAACTTTTGCACCCACATCATACATCATGCAATTTTTCATACAAGCTTGTCAACTAAATAGCCATCTACTTTCAAGAAGAAATATTGCACTTTGCACTCAAACAAGAGATATTTTTGATTTGTCAAAAATTGATATTCATTCAAAAACAATTCAAATACATTGAAAAATTCAAAATGTATGTCTAATTTCACATATATTGACATACTCTAGGGGTGCATATATACTAAGCAATCTACATGCATATATCCGAAGTTCTACATTTATTAAATATTTATAAAACTCTATATAGTGCACTCTTGCACTATATTACTAATATGAATGTCGAAAGTGTTCATCCGGCATAGGCCAATTGAATTGGCCAGTGAACCGATTGATGATGTGGGCCAAACCACCCTGATGACCATCACCTCTTTAACAAAGTTGGTCCAAGTATTGGTGAAACACAATTCCAATTGGTGGTGGCTAAACATGGCCATTGCATTTGTTTCCTGTTGCAATCTGTTGTAGTTTTCTGACATGCATTGTTTATTGATCCTTTGAGCTATTTTACCAATCACATATTCCTCCGATGCACGTGATAAATGTGGAATGATTTCCACATTTGCATCTCTTCTATGCAAATATACAATGCTTGGATCCACCCACCACCTCCTTGTTAAAGCTTCGTTCAATTCACTTGCAGATGTGAATGTATACAAGGATTTCATTGGTTCGATAGCTACAGTAGTCATGCCCCAATTGCAAATGCCAATGTAAACATGTGATTCATCATTAGGAAAATGAAACATGATGTTGTCTGGAGAAATATCATTGTGTAGATGTCTAGACACATGTACCGCATTCATGATATGCACCAATGCCCAAACAAGCTCAGTGCGCTTCTTCTGAAACCGAACGAGATAAAAAGCTTTAGTCACATCGAACTCTGTTGGGTTCGAATACTCTAACCGAACATATATGTTGTCTCGATAATCATTATCCAGGTTCAACATTTGCCGAAGTGTTTCACCATTCCACCAATACGAGTACCCTTCATTTGTTCTTGCATGAACTTCAACAAACTGTATGACTCCTGAATGTGGAATCCTCACTGCCATTGATTCATTTTGATGTTCCAACTTTGCAAGCTAAGGTTGTGTATCGTAGTGGTTGGATATCTTTGCTGCGAACTCCTAAGATGGAGCTATCCCTGGACATCCTTCAATTCTCACCCTCCGAATCGTTGCATATCCTTCCTTCATGATTAAGCCATCTTGGGGAATCACCCATGCGGTGTTTGGAAGTGCTATAAGATGACATCTACCCATATCCAATTCAGCAAGACCTTCACGGCTAGTCCACCAATCCAATGACCCTCGTCTATTACGCCTCTTCGCATATGGGGCGCAACGCCCAATAAACAATTGAGCTTTGAGAATGACTTGCTCAAAGCCTTCATCATTTGCATGGTGTTGTTTGCCGTATTTTGTGAGAACCACATCAACGTTCCACAATACATCATGCACCTTGTCTCCAAACATTTGTTGAAGCCCCTCTTCTCCATCTCATGTTGCCACTACGGAACGTATAAGGTATCCAACATTCTCTACGTCATGTCTGCCTTGAATTTGGATGGACACTCTTCTCCATATCTTACATATTTTGTGTCAAGAGACACAGTGGTTTCCGATTCATAGAATTTTGCAATGCATTCAACCATGAATGCTTTGCATGCATCGTATGGAATTTCCTTACTTGCCACCTATTGTACCACTTGTTTTCCCTTCGCCGCCTTTTTGGATCTTGGCATCGTGATAAATTTTTAGTACCCGAAATTTGTAACTAAAACTTAGAAGTTCACTACAAAAAATGGCAATAATGGGACCCCCAAATAAGACTTCCGCCTTCTCGAGGAGAGGAACCAATGGAGGACAAACCACCAAGCTCTCCACTCCACACTTGCAAAACGCAAGGGGCAAGGCAAAAGTGATTGTAGACGGCTCGTCCTCGTCCGCCTCCTCGTGGCCGTCCGATCGTTCAGCTGCACTCCGACCGCCTCGAGATGGCTGTCCGCCTTGTCGTGGCCGTTTGATTTTGGGGACGGTCTTCCGTCTGCCCCGAGCCAACTGTCCGACCGTGCGAACGGTCATTCGTCCGCCTTAAGCCATCCGTTCGATCAATAGGATGATCGGCGTCTGCCAGATTCGACGACTAGCTTGTCGCGGACATTGCGAGCTCATTCGATCGGACGGATGGCAGGCTGTCCGTAGAATCGGACCGTGTGGATGGCGTGGATGTGGTAGCCCGTCCGGTGACGGCAAACGGATGAAACAAGGCGGACGGAAGAGATGAATTGCATGATCAAAGATTTTCATTTCTCTTGAACATCTCTAAGTCAAACATAGGTATCATATTCAACATTTCAGTTTCAAACAAAAGTAAGAATCAAGTAAATCATCTATCATGGAAATGAAAAAAAATTATAGAGGGATAGTCGATGAGGTTTGCTTGTTGAAATACTCTCACCATTGAGATTCTCATGTTTACATAATTTTATCTTAAAATTATTAATGTTCTAGTATCTATCTTGAATATACTCAACTTATCAATTCTCTTATGAATAAAAACTAAACATCTTTTGGGGGAATTTTTCTTCCTACATTCTCATGCTCTCATCTAAATTCTTCAAGTCTTCAACATACAAAATTATAAAATAGTACTCACAAGTGGAAATATTTATTGTTTCAATAATTAGAAGCCAAAAATCTAGTCAAGCAAATAGCAAAATCATTTGTTTCAATCACCTTGAATGCAAATAACCAAATATCTTACAATCTATGTGGGTTAAGTTTTTGAAATTACTTCTACACATTCATAAATTGCTATAGTACAAAATCGTACAATCCGACATGCCAAAAACATTGTTCCTACATTTTCTAGTTCTTTGTAATTGAAATGGCAATTCTAAATCACTAAATGGTCTTCGATGGAAAAAAGCCTTCGGACTTCTAGGGTTTAGGGTTCAATTTCTAATAGCAAATGAAACTAAAATGGTGGTTCTTGCTATTCTACAAACCTCTATTGTATATTTGGGACATCCTTTGCATTTGCAATTCACCTATTCACATTGAATGATTGAAATGATAAAATTATAGAAAGTGGTCCAATACATTTTTCATTTTCACAAATACCCATTAACCCATAGTCATACATCAAAGGTATTAAATCCTACAAATTATGTGACATAAATGTCGCTTTATTAAAATATAAAAATACAATGTATTTGTATCAAAATCACAAAAAGGTAATTACAACTCGTCAAGAACATTGTGCTATATTTGCCGCACTCTACCGTCTATGTACATTATAATGAGTGAACCATACAGTAAAACAAACATAAGATGACTAGAATACCATACTCTACTTAACTACTTTACTCTGAATCGGAATCCGAATCGGAATCCTTGTTGTCATTTGGGCCTGAAGGATGTATGCCAATATATGGTCCACCCCCATAGTTGTAACCACATCCACTTAATGCACCTCCTTCTCCATATTCATTTCCAAAAGAAGGACCTCCAAAGGTTGGAGCAGGAATTGGAGCACTCTCCCAAGACCCTCTTTCATTTGATCCGCCATAATAAGGGCCTCCTTGATGCCCATATGAACCATGTGTAGCCGATCCAGAGTAGTATGGAGAGCTTCCTTGGCTAGAACCACCATAGTGTGTCGTTCCATGGCTTCCTCCTATACTTTGAGAGCCAACTCGGGGGGCATTACCATAATCTGAACCACCTGTCCCATCTCGTGATCCACGTACATTATAGTCACGGTAGTAGGACCCAGCATGTTGTTGACCCCGGTCTTCCACGCTTCGGCCCATGGCCTCCTGCCTTTGTTGTTGATACTCAATGTCTTCCCGATCTTCTCGACGTTCGTGTCTCTCACCAAATGTCACGGGTGCTGGATCATCATCAACATCATCTTCATCTGACCAATCATCTTCAGCATCCTTCAAGACGACCGAAGGAAGTCCTCCATAGCCTCAATTGGACCACTCTGGCATGCAATCACTTGGTTCAACCCAGTTAGTAGGAATTATGGCTTCCTTGTGAGTTAAATTCTTGACATTGCGCCCTACAACCGTGCGCCAATCTACTTCTTTATGGAGTACTATCTCCGCCCAAATCATAGCCATGTTCGAATAGTTCATGACGTTTGGTTTGGAGCTTGGTAAACTTGATGTAGATGTTATCTCCTCGTATCGGCGAACAAAGTGTTCGCTCTTACATGTGGACATTTGTCCCTCCCAACGACGAACTTGCACCTCTGCGCGATCACGTGACCACAGTTTGGAGAGGTGCGTCATTTTAAAGTACTTCTTGCATGTTGTGTAGTCCCATACTTTCTTGGGCTCCTTTTCCCATCCCTTTTTCGCAACGCAAGTTACATCTGCCCACTCTTTCCAATCCATTTCTTGTGATTTCCCCTTCTTCCTCCACCAATTCCACGCGACATGATAACCTCCAAACCTCAATTAATAATGAACCGAAAGGATTACAAAGTTTAAATGCAATTTCCACCCGCTTTGGTTAAATGTACCAAATGAAAAGTAAGAATTTGGATTAAAACAAATTCCACCTACTGTTACTGACAACCTAATCAACCATAAAAGTGAACACCTTGAGTTTCTCACAACCCAATCAACTCCAACACGGTTCAAGTAATTAAGAACACTCAAATGAACTCCGTAAAATTCAAGACTTATAAGTTGGAGCAACCCCTAATCACTCAAACCAATTCAATTAAAAAAAGGTAATATGAACACACTCGTTCAAGCACCAGGCCGGAAGGGGAGCGCAAATTCCCGAAGGCACTGGATCACCCACTCCGGAAGGGAAACGATTGTGAAGAAATGAGCGGTCCGCGCCGCCATTTATGTGGTTGGTGCTTTAGGATATGCGGACTCTGTCATTCGCATCGGACAGCATGAAGGCGGACGGGCAGATTGGGCGGTCTAAAATCGCGGTCCGCTGGCGGAAGTAGCGGACGGAGAAGCACGAACGCGGACGGAAAATGCGGACGAACTCCAAACAGGTGGACGGAAAATGCGGATAGGGACTGCGGACACGCGGACGAGCAGACGGAGAGGAGCATGGGAGGGAGCGTGGGGCCAAGGGAGGGAGGGAGGGGATTTTCAGTTTGGGAGTTCGTGTTTGGTTTAGTATTTACAATGGTTGGGCAGTCGGGCGGACGGGCGGACGGATGGAGAGGAGCGTGAGAGGGGAGAGGTGGGCGGGACCGCGGGAGGGAGGTGTTTTTCAATTTCGGAATTGTTAGTTGGGTGGATGGGCGGACAGGTTGTCGGGTGGACGGGTGGACGGAGAGGAGCGTGGGAGGGAGAGGTGGGCGGGAGGGAGGGAGGAGTTTTTCAATTTTTGAATTGGTGGGTGGGCGAATGGGCGGGAGAGGTGTTTTGAACTATGTGGAGATGGGTGGACGGATGGTTTAGCAGGCAAAGCTTGCATTACATGGTGAATTAAGAAAAGTAGAGAAATTATTTTTAATATATTATGTCATGAGGTCTTAAATTGATATAACTATCAAAAGTGACATCCCAAAGTCTCTTGTTTGAAAAATCATTTGATTTGTAAATAAAGAATTCAAATTAGTGTGTAAAGAAATTTTGTTTTATATTGGTGCTTTTGTACAAGTTTGTGATGTCAACAATACTTTTTGACTAATAGCAAAAGAAATTCGATGTTAAGATTGTAACAAAAGCCTTCATGGTTCAATTTATAATATTTATTATTCTTTTTCATGCCTTTCAAGGAAAATAATGAATCCCTAAACTCCCAAAGGCCCTACACAGCTACACTCTTATACGGGACTCTTATGATATATGATCTCAATTAAATGATTTATTTCTAAAATTTTGGTTCAAGATTCTTCACTCAAGAGTTAAATTTTTCAACACGAGATATTCTAAAGTGAAGAAAATGAAAAGCCTAATAATCTAGTATAGCAAGATGGAAGAAAAGCTTTCTTGGGCTTACTTTAAATGCAAATACCATGCGCAATGTATGTACTCAAAGTTTTCAAGATGACAAGATAACTCAATTAACTTTTATGCTAGTCTAGTATAAATTCCTATGGTTAAATATGCCCAAAAATCAATTTTTAAGATTTTTGTCTCTTTGCATTCGAAATGGCAGTTTTGAGTGATATTTGATGGGAAAAAAAGCATGAAGGTTTTAGGGGTTCAAGATTTTAGAAAATCCTAGGCCTACATAACTACAAAACTAACATAAGAAATTCAATCAATATTATAAATTTATAATTTAAAAGATATGATATTATGAACCTTTCTATATAATCATTGAAGTATGACCATTTCTAATTTCTTGTAATTGAAAACTCATCATATTGTACATTACCTAAGCTCTAATATTTTGGGGTTGTGATAAATTTATGATCGGTTTACAATTTAGGATGCACACAAGTATACATAGGTATAAGTGTCAAAGTGTGTATGATATGAATTTTCAATTCATTTTGTTGTATAAATGCTTACTTTAATCTTGTCCACAACATTTCACATTACATTAAAATGCTTGAATCATTTTAGCACCATCCTATACATTCAATAAATGTTATAATAGAATAATGAGATAATATAATTTCTTTTAGTATATTCATATTGGTGTTCTAAACTATGAATACATTCGACAACAAAAATTGAAGACATACTCCAAGTTATAATTGAATGTTCCACATTTATTTAATGGCTCATAATAAAGTGATAATTGAGGTGCTAAATCTTAAGAAAAATTGAAACCTACATGAGTAACATACTAACATGAGTACATGACAAAGTAAGAAAGGTCTACATCTGCATTATATTGTCATGATTGCATTCCAAACTACAAAGGAATCATAGTCTCATAAGTAAAACATATTCCACACATCGCATCAATAATTTTGAAAATTCGTACAATGTTATAAATTCAATATGTACAATTGAGGGTTGTATAATTCTGATTTTTTTTGGAGGGTTAGGGTTTAGGGTTTAGGGTTTAGGATTTGGACTTTGGAGAGCATGTTTAAATGTGGGAAGGAATATCTACAATTACCTTTTCTTACATTAATACTACATTGGATACTTCTAGCATTCAAGAGTATTTTTTGTACATGAATCTATCCTTCTCAGAATTCAATGCTTTAGGACTGTCGGCGGACTGACGTTAGGTGGGGTACCCAATGAAGTGAACAGTGTTGCATCTGGTTGGTCGGCGACGGTAGACGACCTGAGCGGACGGCCAGGTGTGGGATTGGTTGGCATTGGCGGACGGCTAGAACGGACGGCCAAGTCCGCCATTTATGTAGATGGGGACGGTGGACAGCCTATGCGGACGGCCTAAGCGGATGGCCAGGTGTGGGGGCGGTCGGGGATGGCGGACGGCCTGAGCGGACGGCCAGATCCGCCATTTATGTGGACGGGGACGGAAGACGTCCCGAGTAGACGGGATGGTCCGGGAGTGGCCGGCAGTTGGGATTGGCAGACGGGAGGTCCGGTCGCGTTCCGGAGCAAGCGGATAGTTGCCCATCCGCCACCAAAATGGTCGCCCGGCATCCACTGCAGCGGACTGTAGGTCTGGGTCTGCTTCGGGGCGGACGTTTTTTAGGTTTGGTGGCGGTCGGGTATATGGGGGGACGGCCTCCTCATTTGCTCTCACTTCTACTCTCCTTCGGCGCCAAGTTGGATGTGCTACTACTGCTTTATGTGTCAGTTGCTCCTATAGGGTGGAGAGTGGGGGTCCTTGAGCTTTTGTTACTATTGCTGATTTACGTTGTTACTTATTTACACACATCTCACGGTATTCACGTGCCGTGGTACTATTTTTCTAAGGGTTCAAAAATTCTAATCATCTATCATGGCGGATCAAGGTGTTTCTACCAACGACGAGAGGACTTCAAGAGGTGAAAAAAAGAAAGGGACTAAAGCAAAGGGGGCCCTTCATGGGCTTCACTATGAGATTTTAGATGACTCGAACATCAAAGCGGAGAGCGGTTGGGAGGAGGAGGAAGGGGAATATTAGACCTTCAAAACATGCAAGAAGTATGTTAAAATGTACCACATTGACAAGTTGTGGCCTCGGGATTGCCATGTGGTGCATACACATGGTTTTTGTTGTAAGCTACGTAATTGAAACAATAAGCATTTTGTACATCGATTGGAGGAGGTGTGGCGGGCGCTATTTGGGGACAAGAAAAGGAATAAGGGATGCATAAATTACAGCGTGGCGTCCATGGTGTATGCAGAACTCATTTTAAACTGCAAGGTAGATTGGAGCACTTATCCATCCAAGGTGGATTCTCCACTTTTATTGCAACCCAATCAAAAAGACATTCCCGATCTATACAATTCTCAGGCAGAACCAAGTGAACCAACGAAGACCCCAAAAGTATTAAAAAAATACTACAACGCGTACAACAATTGTCTCCGAGGTTTTAGGTGATGCAGTACAATTAAGGCCCGCAGAAGTGGCACAACCTTGCACGGAAGTGAGCAATGTCTCCTCGGGAGGTGTGGACGAAGAGGTTTTTGTAACTCCTCCAACGTGCTTCACATCCACATTGAATGTGATAACATTGGGTGAACAAAGCATGGCTCCAAGCAAGAAAACTACAACGAATGAAACAACCTTGGGCGATCTAGACATGGCTACAAACAAGGAAACACTGGTAGAAGAACATGGGTCACCTTTTTCGCCAGATGGAGAGGTCAATGAGGACCAACTTGCAAGGACCAATCTACAATTCAGGGTTACATAGATAGTAAAGCTCTTGAGAGCTTGATGGAATATGCAAGTCCGATTTCTCAATTGCCAACGACGCCAAGGCGAAGCCAAACCTTGAGCCCAATTCGAATGTTGAGTCTACATTAAAAAGTAAGCCCGAGTCGAAGGTTGAACCCAAGACAAATACTAAGCGCAAGACCTGTCGGGCATCCACATTTGGCAACTTTAAGCTCGGCGCAATTGGAGATTCTTTGTTCCATACCCACCACCAATCAATTGGAAAAGCTGTTAGAATGTTGTAGTCATTGGCGAGTACTAATAGAACAACATCTTCATTCTAATCCCGAAAATGAGGCAGGGAGCTCTAATTAGCCCGTAGGAAAAGGTGGTTGGGGTACTATTTCACAAACCGCATACAAATTGAGATCTTCAGCTGAAATGGTAGCTGAAATTACTCCTTGGGTTAGGGACATGGCAGAGGAATTTTCCAGAATGGCACCTAAATTGTTGACTAGTGCCTTAGCTTTTTGCAATTTCACCGAGAAAGTGGCACCAATTCTTGAAGGTGGCATGATGAATTGAAAAAGTTTGATGGCTTTAGAGGAAGACATTCATCAACTGAAGATGAAGTGTGAGGACTTGGAAATGAAGTTGTAGTTATCGTAGAAAAACATGGAGCAGGAATGTTGTAACAAGGTTGTTCAAAGAAAGTGCATCGAAGAATTGGAGCTCAAAGTACAAGAGTTGAAGAGGGGTAGGCCTAGCATGGACTCCGTGATCATTCCATTTGTGCAAGAAAGTCAAGAGAGCGATCAACTCTCTCTTCCTTTTGAGAAGGCAAAAGCGGTGGAGACGTCCATCATCTTGAATTTGGATGAAGTTGGGAATGACAAGAAATGTGAAGAAGCAGTACGGACCATCATTCCTAATGTTTCCCGTACATTGCAGGATGCTTCGACGCAAACAAAAGCCAGTGAGGTGGAGGAGCTACAATTGAAATTAGATGAAGCAATTCAAGAGAAAATCCTTGTTGAGTTGGAGTTGGACCGATTTCAAAAAATCATGGGCATGGAAGAATGCATGCTGAAGAGTGGATTAGAGTCTCGATGGTTGGCATGGGTACAGAAACTCCAAGACAAACCCTCTATAGTATCTCGAGCAATGAAAGGGCTTATGAAATTGGCAATGAAGTCAGATGAAGAATGCAATGCCGTGGAGACCTCTTTGCTTCGGTTCAAGAAAGTGTTTGATGAACCTCCAAGGGGTTCCACCAAAATTACATGTTGGGGGGACATGGATGACATGTTTGAGCGGTTGAACCACGCAAAGAAGGACAATGTTGCACACATTGATTGGGCCTTGGAAGTAGAGGAAGGGTGGGTCCCTTACAATATGCTTTCAGCGCACATCAAGGAGAAAGAGAAGACAGTAGTGCATGCTTGCGATCCAACCCCAAGAATCTTGAAGAGTCATTGTAGCCTTTGCCAAGGTCCTTTTGGTCCTGAAGGAGCCCTAACCATGGGCCAATGTTGCCACACTTTTCACGTGATATGCATCGTGAAAGCATCACTCATTCGTTCGGTTTGTGCCAAGTGTCGTTCTCCTTTGAGCCCTCGGTTCTATGAAATGCTTGGGATCTTGGAAGATATGCCCCCCGGCCATGAATACAACTGATGGACCCTTCCTCTTGATCAAGGGCCATACCAGTTCTAGAATTTCTCGCATTGGGGGCGACCTCTCACGTGGGATTCAATTGAATGCCGACATGGATTGTATGAGGAGTCTGGAGAGCCAGTGGATCCTTTCATGTGGATGACCGTTAATAGAGAGGTGGAGTTGTGGGCCCGGGCTATTGAAGATGGCAAGGCTTGTGAATTGTTTTGTTGCAACATGGGGGGTCATTGGAGTGTGCAACACAAGAAGTTTTTTTGGTTTCCTGACAAAGAAGTGCGAAAAGGGCCCAAAAAAACTTAGATAGAGGTGGAGCATGCTCAAGAGTTCAATGAGCAATACGGGGCTTATAATCACACTTTGATTGGTAGGGCCCTTTTCTTGTCAAAGTTGGAAGAAGCTGCCAAAGCTTGTGCTCTTGTTGAAATAGATGGTGAAACAACTATAGGTCATTCATTTGTAGAGGTAGCTGGGGCATTTGACAAGAGGATAGGTGACATCATAGCTGAATGGAGGGGGTTTCTATTGGCCGAATTTTGACCAATAGGGTTACCCATCGAAGCTGATGACGAACAGGTCAATGTGTTTGTAGATCAAGTGGATGCTGCTTTGAGGGCCTTGAAGGTTGAAGAAGTAGATTTGTCTCCAAAGCAAAGCTCAAAACGGAAGAGAGAGGATGACGATGACAATGACTACTCTCCGGAAACCAAACGATAGTTTACAACAGTGGACATGGAGGTTAGATCCAGAGGAGGTGTTGTCTACAGTCCTGGGCCAAATACTCGACAAATGAGTGCAAGACTTTTGGCTAAGGAGGGGCCATCTCACGATTTAGGAGAGGATAGTGGTTCTTAAATATAAGAGAGGCTTTCCTTATTTTATTATGTTTAAATGTTTAATAGTATAGAAGTATATTGGCAAGTGTGGCTTGAATGTTATAAGGGTTGAGTACTACTAGTAATTCATTGTACTTATGATAAATTTTGATTTGTTTTGAAATTCTTTATATATATCCAAATATGAAATATCAATATATATATCTTTGAATTAATCATTTGTTTTTCTTTCTTTTAGGTTCATGCTATGGTGATTTATGAAGGACAACTTTTTGTGAAGTATGTTTTTTTCATGCTCATCTAGAAATTTTAAATTATAAGACCCTTTGATAAAACCATAATTTTCTAAAATCTCCTCATTGGCTCATTCCATCAATAAATCCCTATTTTGTCCCACATCTCTTGAAGCATTGAACATTTGAACCCGACCTACCCCGCCCGTCCAGTCGTCCGCCTAAATTGCCCGTCTTCCTATTCGCCCATCCGCCCTAAACCACCTGTCCGCCCATCCACTCATCCGCCTATCTTTGCATCACTCCATCCACTTGTCTACATTGTCCGTCCGTCCGACCCCCGTGTGCCCGACCGCCCGTCCGCCGCGGAATTAGCCGATGTCGGATTGCATGTTTTGTGGATTCAAAAATGGTCTCCAATGGTCAGGCCAGTTTGAGAGACTATAACTATAAGAAAGAAGTCATTTGAAAGCACTCTTGAAAACTAAACACTAAGATTTCCAAGGGCTAGGAGCTGCAATTTTTGTGTCCCTTGCTTGGTAATGTATAGTTCAATGGACGAGAGGGCCTTGATTTTCAAGGCTTTGTGCACTCATATTTTATTATATTTGGACATTGTTCATCCAATCTTCACATTTTGAATTTGATTCTAATATACGGAATTAAAATTTGTGCCTTGTCACTATGAGCAAAGATTGGTCTTGTTGGTATGGTACCCCATCAATCGGTAAGGTAAAGTGCAAGGCTTGCAACTCGGTGTTTGCGAAGAAGATAAGCCATATGTTGAGCCATTTAGGATATGAAGGCCCATCAGGTGTTCATGATACAAGAGTGAGTCTTTGTTCGCAATTGATGCTGGATGTTCGAATCCTATTTCTGCGATCTAATGGTGCATTCCTGTAGAGACCGATCATTGACAATGTAGATGTTGGTAGCATGTGTATGGTCGTTCGCGATTTTTCAAATGAGAGGGATATGGCGCGTTCTAATCAAGAGGACTCATGCGTAGCACCGGAAGGATTTGTTGGTGTAGGATCCGAAGTAAACCGAACTACAAAAACATCCAGTGATCGTGACACTCCAAGGGTATCAAGCAGTAGACTTCGAAGACAGAGTAGTTTAGTGGATGGCTTTGATTCCACAGCAAAACGCAATTTGAATGCAATGTGGGCCAATTTCTTCTATGCAGCAAACATACCATTTGCTATAGCTCGGAATCCAGCATTTAAAGAAGCAGTGAAAAAAATAGCCGAGTACCGTGGGCCCTACGCTCCAACATCGTATCATGATTTACGCCATAAATTGCTTGACCAAGCGAAGACTGACATCAAGACAAAACTTCATAGTCGGACTGAAGATAGCATTCATAAGTTTGGAGCAACATTGTCTATTGATGGATGGAGCTCGGATATCAATCGACCATTGATAAATGCCATGCTTGTATCTTCTGCGGGTGAGCAATTTTTGGGATTAGTGGATACAAGTGGAATTGAAAAGAATGCTCTTTTTTTGGCCTCTGTTTTAGAAAAGTTTATAGAACAAGTAGGCCCCACAAATGTTGTGCATGTCGAGTAAATATCCGCACATTTTCTTTCAAGGTTGTGTGGTGCACGCCTTGAATTTGTTGCTTCAAGATTGGAGGAAGCAAGAATGGTTGAAGGACCTTGTGGAAAAGGCCCTAACCGTTGTGAAGTTCTTCTGATTGCGACATATGCCGCTAGCTATATTTCAAAAGCACGAAAGCAAGAATAGCTTATTGATGTTGGTGAAAACAAGATTTGCCTCCAATTTCTTCATGATTTCTCGTTTGTTGAAGGTCAAGACTAGATTGCAACAAAGTGTGGTGGATCCTCAATGGGTAGAATATGTCCTCAAGTTATGGGACACAAAGAACGCAAAATCTTGTTCGAAGTCTCGGGAGGTGAAGAAGACAATTTTAGATGAGCATTTTTGGGCCCATGCCACTAATTTCTAAGAATTGATCGCTCCTGTGGTGTTTGGTCTATGTGATTTGGATGTGAAGACACCATGCATGGGCAAGGTGTTGCACATCATGAGGAATTTAGAGAAGCTTGTCTTTCTTTTTATGAAAAGAGCCCTTTGGTTTGTCCTCAAACTTAGCCATTCCTATCGAAAAGTCGTTTGGTAAGCGATAGGAAATAATAGAGACCGATCTACATTATACAAGAGCTCTTTTGAACCCTTACCTTCTTCACGACAAAGAACTAGCTGACGATCAAGATGCAACAGATGCATGCAAGTGCATTATCAGGAAAATATGTCAACCGAGAACTTATCCTGATGTAGTGAAGGAGTTTGTAGCATTTCGACCCTAAGATCCTCCGTTCCACGACATGTTGGATCCGGCCGAGCAGAAATTGTCGACACATGCTTGGTGGGACTTTGAGGGTGCATGTGGCAAGCTCATTGCTCCAATTGCAAAGAGGATTTTGGCCCAACCGGTGTCATCATCTTCATGTGAACGAAATTGGAGTAGCTATTCTTTTGTTCACAACAAATCCCGAAATAAGTTGAGGCCACAAAGAGCAGCCAATATGTTGTATGTATACACCAATTCCAAAGTCATAGCCACATCAAAGGAGAAGGATGAAAAGAAGTGATACCATGACAATGTGGGGTCCGAAGATTCGGAAGGGCCTATCTTGGAAGACGAGGATGATGAATCTGTATTTGATGATAGAGATGTTGTGAATCATGATATGCACAATTCTGACAAAGAAATGTTTGAGACTCCTAATCAAAACAATGAAGACTTCAGAGTCAAGGATGGAGACATGAATGAGTTTCGATTAGATGAGGACGATTGTGGGCTTGATGATGATGTACCTTCGATAGCTAGATTTGTGGATGGAACCGGATTCATGAGTAGCAAAAATCTTCTACCAAACATGGAGGATACATATGTAGAGATAAGGGTGACCAATAGGACAACGGTTGCGAATGATGGGAGTCTTGAAAAGGATGAGGTGACTCCCATTTTCGATGCTCCATCCCTGATAATGGTGGTAGAAAAAAATGACCAACATGAAGACAAAGGAGGATGTGAGGTGAACGTTGAAATGAACGTGTCCAATGGAATTGTTGCATCAATAGTGGTATTGGCAAGCAAGAAATGTGTTGAAGCAAATATTGGAAATGCCAAACCACACGAAGTACAAGACAATGTTGAAGCATGTTCGATGGAATCAGGCAACCCAATTTTTGTCAACAATGGTGTTGGCAAAATGCACCTCATGGAAGATTCTCCGGAACCACCACGTAGCACTCCTCCACATTTACTATTTAGAAGCAATGCCACAATATTGGATGGTTCAAGGAAATCATGGCTTGAAAAAAGACATTTGTCTCCTACGAAAGAGATGGGTTCCAGAGGCAATCCAAGTCGAACCATTTTATCATGTACCGATGATGATGATAAAGATGAGACATTGGCTTCAATGTTTATTCAACATCGGGGCCATCCACCACGCCATTCCTTGAAATCATTAGGCCACACATCGCAGTCTTTGAATGCAATGCAGTTAATTATTCAAGGAGCGCCAAAAGCAAAGATATCATAGGGTGAAGACTCCATTAAAGCTCGTAAAAAAAGAGTAATGCAACCCTTTGCTACCTCTCCAAGCAAGAGATTGAATGTGGGTAGAACCCCACTTGATACCTATCAAGTTTCTTTAAAGAAGAAAATGAAAACAATCCCTAGCCTTAAAGAAGGCATTGCTAAGGCTATATGAAGAGCCAAAATGGAGAAGAAGACGGGTAGATCAATGAGATCATTTACATCTACACAAGTACAAAAAGGAGTGAAAATTGTACAATCTTCATCAAACGACATGGAAGAGACATCTAGCGATGAAGACGACTGATGGAGAACTAGATGTGATAGTAGTAGGGCTGAGGTGAAAGGAGATAGTGATTACAAGCCTTAAAGATTCAAGGGATGTAGGCTTAGGTATTTAGGTGCTTATGATACATGGAGCATATAATGGCAATTGATTGTCTGAAGCTTCCATTGCAATTGGAGTTTCCTTATTGATGTTGAAAATATGATTACTTTTTTTTGAATTGCAAAACCAAGAAGAAGTCCCCCCAAAATTGATTGTGTTCCTCTTTCTTTGTATGAAGCATGATACATTGCAAGATACATATATAATGCAACAATTTTGACTTCATGATTGTCATAGAATCATAGATTTGGTAATTTTCAAGGTGAAGAGAATTTTGAATTTTTTCTTTAATCCTTTCCCTTGATAATTCATAATTGCAATTATAGTGTACAATTTCTTTGGTTGATTACACTACAAAGGATAGTCCATAACTCCATATGTTATTGTAAAAAGCATTCAAGGAATCAAAGTTTACTTGAAGGAGTTGAAGCTTTGTATTAAAAAACTAGCCACTAGCCGTCCGCCCGTCTGCTTGTTTGCCCGACTGCATTTACCCAAGGTAAATTTGTGGACGGTGTTTTTTACCCACTGGAGACGCAGCGTCCATAGGGTCTGGATGGTTGGACGGCTAATTTTTGGACGTGATTTTGCTCGAGACGCTCACTTTTGTCAACCCTGCTTATGAGCCTCTCTTTGCTTTTGTCTTGTCTTTATTCATGCAGGTCGTACCAATACTTCCACTATGTAGGAATTCAGAATGTTGACCTCATAAACCTTCATTCCTGTGACAAATTTCCCGGATCTTCAAAACTACAGTCTGTATTTGCAAGTGATCAGAATGACCCAACCAAGCTTCTTGTTAGAGAATTGTCTTGCTTCTGCATTCTTTGTTTAGAAGAAAATTTCAGCCATAGTGAAAATGGGTTGTACGTGAAAGGCTGGAGGTTTGTGAAGATACACCCCCATGCTATGGACTTTGTGCTTCCAACACATGACCTTGAGGAAGGTGAAGACATTTTGGACTGGGAATACAGTGAAGATGGCACAGTTAACTTGGTGCAAGTAGGAGACAACTTCGATGTTGCTGCTACTCTTGATAATGACGAAAGCGTATCTTTTTACATACTTCAATGCCAAGCTCCTAAACGAATTCTCACTGAAGATTTGAATTGAAGTTGGGAAACCAATTCAAAGCAAGGAACTCAATCATTTCCGGGATTTACTACCAGAAATGGGGACGCCGTAACCAATAGAATTATGTGTACTTGGCTAAGTCACAAGTTACGCATGTCAATGCTACAATTGTGCTTGCTTGTAAATTTCAAATGCTCCCTAGATACCATCGTGTCAAAGGCAACGACTCAATTTACACACTTCTTGATGAAACTTTTGATGTTATCAACAGTGCCCTAGATTGCTTGTGACCTCCTACGTCATGTCCATGAATTCCTTTGCATATTGAAGACATCAAAGACTTTGTGCAATGTAATGTACCAGGATAGATATAAGGACTTCTACTATCATCATGTGCTACAGTAGTGTCGAAAAGAACCACTACCTTCTATGTCATGGATACAAGCATAGTGAAATTGACTTTAGGGATCCCTAGTACCCCAACTATGATGTGTACAAAAAATGTATAGAAATTACAGTTCTGTCAATAGTAGTATTGCATTGATTGATAGCTCAAAGCAATAGAAGTAGCAGTTCATTACTCTTAGAAATTCATTACGCTAACCTTGTGGTCAGTGTATGTAGAGGCATTCTGGAAGTGGCGTTTACTGTGCTCCTACTATAGCTTCTTGTAAAGCGCGACCAGAGCTTCTTGAACTTCTCTCTTTGCTATATTTGGGAAGAAACTTGAACTGCACAATTGTACTATAGAGAAACATGACTACTTTGACACTACTATTCTCAACTATCTACGTACTATTGCGTAGTATTTACCAATGATGTAGTAGTAGTGTGTACTATTCAATATAAACTACTATACTATTGCATAGTACTTATCAATGACACATTACTAGTGTGTAGTATGAACCATTGTCCGTACAACTACTGCTAATTGGAAGCACTTCTCCCAATACTAAAACGTAGTAGTAGTCTGCTTCCAATATTGTGTGTACATTACTTATCACCACTTCCTCACAAGCAATTGCTAATGCACTTAGATATCATCACTTGTACAAGTCACACTTGTCTACAAACTGTGCTACTACAGTAGCAAAGGAATGGACATAGTTGATTCTGGAATTCTAGGCTGTAGTCCCATGTCAACTATTCCCGGCCTGTATGTTGCAATTCACAAAAGATGCTACCTACACAACATTCGTTCATGACTTTCAATGTCATTGCGTGAAGTGTCCATGAGAAAATGACTGTACAATATGAGATAGAATCCTATATAGGGTTTGCATACTTGCATGATATAGAATAGGATTGTTATTCTCCACCCACACTGGCATCTCCACATCAGCATACACACTTTTGATGTTGTTAGTACCGCTTCACGTCGACAATAGTTTGAGAAGTGGAAAAAATGGAGAGTGTAAGTCTTACATTAGCGGTGGCACTCATACCTGTGATTCAACCACTTGGCAACATTGGTGATGTCTGTCACATCTTTGCATAGCAGAGAATCATCGCCCTTCTGTGCCTCAAACTTCTAGTTTGCGTCTAAAGTGATGGAATACTTGGACTGATCTGCTCTTCTCATCAATTTTGCATTGGTGACAATGTCCCCCACATATTTAAAAAGAAAAGACCCACGGCGAAGGGTCTCTACTATGTGAATGCCCCAGCCTTTTTCCTTGTTCATGAAAAATACCTATAAGAATATTCAACATTCCGCACTTGTAATTAGTGCTCTCAAATGTCATTTACGTCAAAAAGAAAGGAAATAAGTATAGTCTATCACTAACCTCCAACATTATTGTCACTCCTCTCTAGACTACCTTGTTTGGATAGTCCAACATACATAGACATTTCCTATTGCACTCTTGGATGAATTGCAATGGAATATGTCCATCATAGTGTCCATCTCTAATCTCTGTGTACATGGAAAGGGCATCACAATAAACAAATCGCATTCTGTAGCCGCTTTGTTGTTTCAGAAACTGCAAAGTCGCAAACATTGAACGCATTGAAAACCCCAAAGTTGTAACTAGAACTATTGTGAAGACTACACGTCATACACTTTTTGTAGTGTTTTCCATCATCCAATTTTTAGTACAAGAATTTTGAATATTGAGTATGGCAATGGGAAGGAGAAGTCCCTGACTACTAGGGGCCACCTTAGCACTAGCGAGAATTTTTTGAGGAAAAACAAATGTGCACTTTCAAAAGCAAATGCACGTACAGATGCTAGAATATGTTCAAAACATACTTGTACAATGTATCGAGGGTGAAAACGGCCATCAATAACGTAATGTCTTTCTCCTTTGCCAAGCTCACAAGAGCAATCATTGGGCATATTAGAGGAGTCATCCTATACCTGATTGTTTGTTTTGCTCACTAGAGAAACAATTTGCATTTCATTGATAGTGACTAAGTTGTGAATTCCAAAAGAGCGTAAATATGTGTAGGACTTGTCTAAGGCAGGCACACCATTTGAGGAATCACCCTCATACAAGAGAACGGGTATGCTTTCTAAGCCTCTAGACATGTCAATGTGATTAGAGTGCACAAGTCCCTGTTAAGAGTAGTATATCGTACACCATGTACCAAGCTTTGTACAAATTTGGGAAATTCATTATAGTGAAGTGATATCAAAAGTGCAACATGAACCTATGCTTCAGTTCAATACATGTGAAGGCTTCCACTTGCTACCTATACTATTTGAAGAAAGACATACCATATGCCGGAATTAAGATCAGTACTTGGGGATTCTATGCTCTAGTTAAGGAATCCAACCCCTTTGTCATGACGCATAATAAATGCCATTGTGGGGGGCCAACATGCCTTGCTCAAGACACCAATCTTGGCTGGGTCCCACGATCTCACTGTAGGATAAAAAGCACTTCCGAGGCCCACATTCATGTGCACAAAGAAGCCATTGTTGTTGGCGGTGACATGTATCTCACTACAACACTTTTATTTTCCTCACAACACCACCTAGTGCCTACAATCCATTTATTGTGCTGGACCTTATTGACATTCAGATGTCCTATTGCATATTTCGGTGGTTCTCTTTTAGTACTAGAAGAGAACCACTATTGTAGTACTACTATTTAAAATGGTAGCCAAGGGCAACATCTACATTCACGCCAACATTGCAATGCGGATATGACTTACTTCTTTGTATCCATTTTGCTCTTCTTAGAGACTAAACTAACAGTAGGACCCGATACAGGACACTTAGCTGCTGGTTTGGTAGTCGCATGTCAAACTCGAAGTACTCTTCCACCTTTGTCACTCAGGGAAACATCCTCGGTGGTAGCATGGGATTGTTCTTGGTTTCTTGGAAAAAGAAGCATTCATCATGCAAAACAAAATGTGTTTTTCCAATCCGCAGTAATGAAAACAATGTATGCCATCCCCTACATCACTTGACATACTAGCAATGTTCGGGAACAAAGTTTTTATTCTTGCTTGCCACAAAGTAAATTTCTACATTTAATGAGTTCAATTGAACTAACATGGAAGACACACATGACATTAAGTACCTACAAGACATGTAGAATCTCCTTTCCTTGCAGCTTTCACAGAAATGGATGCAAATGCCTACTGCTCCTCAAGGATGTTGTTGTCATCGTTCATCTTGAACTCTCCAATTGGCGATGGTACTGAGTTCAAGCTTTGTGCAACTTTTTTGAAGCGTTTTAGTGACCTCAGAGACATCAACGCATAAGGGTCGTTTGCAAACTCATCAATGCTTTTCCTTGCACTAGGTGACATTTGTAGCAAAGTAAGACTTACTTCAGCTCAGATGTTGTGTTATGCCGTACTTCGCAAGAAAGAACGTCAATTGTGGAGGAAGTTAGGCAACAATGGAACCCTTGGAGCACTGTTATCGAAAATAATGATGAAGAGGAAGAAAAGATTTTGTCTTCTGCTAAACTGATTTCTATAGAAGGAAACAAGGGAAGCAAAACTTCATGAAGTGGGTCTTACCTTTGATGGAAGAACATTTTCGTCGTTGTGTCCTATATCTAAAGAAACCACAATTTGAGGATGTCCACTTCCGCTTTGTAGAAGCGGATCGTCCTTCTCGAGAGCGAAGAAGTCAGTGTCATCAATGGGGGGGGCTTCCACCACACGCACTTCATGCACTCTTTCATTCTCTAGTGGAGAAGAGTCTTGCTTACTGTTGTTGCAAGAGGCATCTAACATTGATGAAGTTAGTGGAACATTGACGATTGGATACAACATCTCCAAAGTAGATGTGACAGTGCAATTGCTCTTCAATTTGCTGGAAGGGGTGGAGAGTTGTAACCCGAATGGTGTGCAAGACCTGTCAATGTCTATGACCATTGGTACATGACTTGCATCAAAGTTGTTAATGCGAGGCTTGAATACAACTATGAAGAACGGATGCCTTCCTTCCCCTAAGAACTTGGAGATGTTGTTGCCACAAGCAGATGTATTCGTAGCGCCTTTGCTGAGTATGGAAGAACCTACAAAGTCCAAGGGCAATGTTGTAAGGAACTCAATGAGCTATGCTGCATGCTTCCATAGCGTACTTCATGTATAATGAGGAAGATATGACATAATGGACCGATTGCATATGTTGCGACTAAAGAGAGCAAAGTGGCAAAGGGAATTGTGGAAGGAAAAAAATACAACAATTGCATAGAAGGCTAACGACATCAACACATTGACTTTGAAGAATGCATGAATAAGTCTTTATGTATCGCATATGTTTATACTAATGAATCACAAGAAGTGACAAACTTTAATATGTAGCATGTAGTGACACGACACTATTACCTAAAGATGTCTTCAAGGGTCCTATCGGCAGCTCCCCAATAGTGAGAAGAGGAGAACTTGATCTTGGCATGTCATGGTTGCGTCCACTGAGAAGTGCGTCGTAATGCCCAAATCTCCAACTATTCTACCAAAGTGGCGACACTAGTCCACATTGCAGAGCAACGCATATGACATTGCTTTGGAACCATTGTGTTGCACACTATGGATGATACACACACTAGCAACTATAGAGAATGACATCCTAAAATAGAAAACCATCTAAGCAAATTGAACATTGAAGAACTGGGGGGAAAAGGGGTTGGGCATTGCTGAGGACCACTACTTCCTCCTCGTTGCATGAAGGCAATGGCTGCATGAGTACATCATCCTTCCTTGTTGCTAAGTCAAACAAATACACTTTAAGTGCAAGAAGGTGGTTGGAGGAAGCTATCATCACATTTGATGCTTACTGAAGTTCACCTTCCAATGCCAACTTAGTTGTGGCAAAGGCACTAAGCTTTTTCAAATTGGAGTAGTACATTTTCAGTATGGGGCCTAATCTTGATTGCTTCATGTCAGCTTCACTTTGCTCTTGTCTTGCAAGGACGTTGCAATCTTATCCAACCTCAATTAAAGAAGACTTGAATTGTTCAACCAGGTGGAAACAAGCATCCCATTGGACAACAGCTTGGGCAACCTCTGCCTTCTTGTACTTGTGTTTCATGACATTCTTGTAGGGCCTCCAATTTCTGGACGTGCTCTACAACCTCGGCTTTCTTGAAGCATAGAAGAAAGCAAACATGTCAGCACTGCAAATCCGCTGTAGCAAAAGAAGGAATTTTGTTTTGTAAGATATAGTACTATTGCTGTAGCCATGAATACATAAGAGTATAGAAAAGAAATCCCTAGGACAAGAGACTGAGTACTACATGACTATTGTCTTACTACTAGGTAGTAGTACTTCTACTAGAAATGAAGTATTATGTCTACAACAGATTACTACAAG
This sequence comes from Straminergon stramineum, assembly GCA_963920665.1. Lineage (NCBI taxonomy): Eukaryota > Viridiplantae > Streptophyta > Bryopsida > Hypnales > Calliergonaceae > Straminergon > Straminergon stramineum. The sequence continues at coordinate 16,191,367 of OY987273.1, forward strand.
TGATAGATAGTTTTTTTGTAGTAGGAGTAGCATTGAGACGTAGTGTACGTTGTAGGAGCATAAGTGTCACAAAGTGCATAGAAAAAGATGCGATGAAGAAGTAGATCCACAAATAGAATGATGCCATAGGGTACTAGATGCAGTAACCTACATTACTAGTGCCATCACTTAGGACAACGATAGCAAGAACTGAATACATGTAGAGTACTAAAGTTGTCATTGGAGTACTAAAGGAGTCATTTTCACAAATTTTTTCACAGAAGTAAACACAATATACAAGAGTAGTACTTTTGTACAATTCAAACTTCTAGTCCCGAAGTTATAACATTACTAGAGTACTATCACTAGAAGAAAACAGCCTCCATTTCAACAAAATGAACCCAACACAAAATGCAATTTTTTGCCCCAAAACACATAAACTGCATTGGCTACAATGCAGTTTCTATGTTTTGGGGCAAAAAATTGCATTTTGTGTTGGGTTGGTTTCTTTGAAATGGAGGCTGTTTTCTTCTAGTGTATGTTTTGTACATACCAAATATTGCATACCATAATTTCTAATTCATACATAGGAAGTGGATAGGCAAAATTTTTTTTTACTACAGAGTTTTGGTAGAAGAAGAAAATAGTACAACTGGTAGAAGAAAATGACATACTTGTGGGAAGAGACAAAGAATGGGAGAAATCATAGTAACAACAAGCCATGCTTATAGTACCAATGAATATAGACAACGGAAAAGATGTCTACAAACAGAAATTATAATTGTGGACAACAATGGCGAAATATTACCTCATTGCTAAGTGTTGAAGGTCACTATTTTTTGCATTCTGAAAGAGAAAGCGGGGCTTCACATCATCCTTGCATCCTTCACCCTCCAGGATGTGACATATGATATCCCCTCCCGAAAACTTGTCACAGGTCGACTTGTTTGCATATTCACTGAAGCCCTCCTCCTCGTAGACATCATTGATAGGGACCCCCAAAACACTAGCCAACCATTGGATGCATACCTGTACACATCAACAATAAGACTTCCGCTACCCCATATTAGTTTCAGTGATGAACTCTGCCTAGTTCACCTTTTGATGTTGAACCTTGTGCAAAACAAATCCAATGGCAAATTCCTTAGCTACATGAGCAGGTGCATAAGGCCTCTAGTAGCATAGGCAATACAATTTCTCTGCCTCTTTTCGAAGGCTGGTAGAGAGCTTGTCTCCCAAGGAAAAACCGTTCTTGGATTTCTCCTAACTAAAAACTTCTTCCACTTCCTCCAAAGTTATGTCTCTCCCAATCTTCAATTTGTGACTGTTAATACCTTCATATGTAAGACAAAACATTGAGGCAAAATTTTTTGCAATCATAAACTGAGGTGGTCGCTTGTCCTCTGACCTCAAGGTTGCTAATTGCTTGTGACAGACGAATTCAGAGATTTCCCGCTCTGCCATCTCTGCCAACACTTGTTTGTTTGGGGCAGTGCTCATATCATGGTTGTCTTAGCTATCGACTTGAAGGTCAGAAATGCCTTGTCTAGGAGTACTATTGTCTGTAGCATCGGAAGTCCCCGATGAGGAGCCAGAAGAAATGCCCCCACATGTGGACTTCTTCCTTGCATTGCAGTCCTTCTCCTTTGTAGATCTACTTGGGCCTATCAAGGCAGATGAATTGCAGTGAAGAGTTTTCCGTTTGCTTTGCTCCATTGGCATAGGCAATTTTTGAGCTACCGACATATAGGAGTCGACTTTTGTAGTGCTGACTTTGGTTGGCATGGTTTTCTTTGCCTCTATATGTGTAGTAGCTTGCATTGCACCTCCACTTTAATTGGTTGGATGAGGAGGATGGGTCTTGTAGTTAGAGGTAGGTTATCTAAGCATAACAATTTTCTTCATTTTTCCCATTCCTTGAGTTCTCCTTCAAGCGTCCAATCAATCTGTAGAGGAAGGTATTGATGTTAGTGGGAGCAAGTAATTTTAGGCCCACTATAAGTGCATCTCAAGAATATCAACATGGAAACATAAAGCAATCCGCCCACAATCCTTCCTACAGACTCTCTTGTCACTTCTTTCATTTTTTTCTCGAAGGCAATAAGTAACTTCCGGAAGTAAGAAGACAAAGCACAAAGTACGCCTAAAAGTAAGAATAGACCACAAAAAATGTACACAAAATGCAACAACCCCTGTCAATGACACATTGCAAACTTGGACATGCACACTTCAGTCATTTGTTGTGTGTAATCCTAGAAGGAACTAAATTCAATTCCATTCAAGAAAGTGATGGACCAAGTCATTCCTTTGAAGCAATAGAAGAGAATCGCTAACCTCATTGAGCAACTCGTAAGAAAAGTGAACCAAAACGAAAGAGACAGGAATGCCAAATGAAAAAATTGAGAAAGAAAGGCAAGTCTGTAGGTGCATCCAAGTACACCCTCATAACAAAAGTGCAAAGGTGCATACAATGTAATTGGCGGTGCATAAGAGGACAAGAGATGGACTACATACATCAAGTGAGGCAAATGCCATAAGAGTATTGCCAAAAAAAAATGCAAGAACCCTAAACCTAAAATGCATAATGTCATTTGTTCATATGGTACTATACAAAAAAGAAGCACATGCCTACAGAGGAGCGAATGGTAAAGAAAAACAAGTGAGAAGAGGTAAGTACTTACAAGATTGCACGCACCTTTAAGACAAATGATCACAAGTACATCGATCTGATTACGGCAGCAACAATGCCTCCTTGGCGCCAGTAAACCAACTTATCCATCCTTCCGTCAAGCCAAGGTCTTCCTCTATATGACTTCCCTACCTTGAGAATATGCACCACTACCTCAATCCCTGGCCAAATAATAGTGAATCTTACCCTACCCTACTGGATTCATTAAGAGCCATGAACAAAATCACTTGTGTTTTTTCTCTTTCGTGAGGAGCGATGGAAACTTAACATGCCCCGCACCTTCCAAAGCACTCACGAATTTCACATTCTAGAAACAAACATTGCTCTCCGAAGCAACTACGACACCCAAAACCCTAGCTTCCACAACAAGCACATACAAAACGATTGAATCGAGTGACACAATATTGTCAACTACCAAATGAATGCTTTCCATTCAAGGGGACTTCATTCAAAGTCCTTCCATTTCAATTCGGATGAATGAGAAGTGAATAGAAATCAAACGTGATGTACTAGTATAGTAGTACATTCTCGGTGCCATTCATCACCTAGAAGTCCATGTGCCAGTAGCTAGTACCACCGTTAGAATTCTATGGGGAATTGGGAACATTTTAAACCGGCTACATTCATTGCAAGCACCATAATTTGAAGACATTTGTTAGCACTATTGTAAATCTCCAATTTCATCAACGATCCACAATGTTGCCGACTTTTGCCTTGTAGAGTTCATAGTACTAAGCAACAAAAACTCAATACTTGGCAAAACGCTACAAAAATTGGTTAGTCTTTCTTGCATTCACCCTTCATTATGCATTTCTAGAGAGCTAAGGTCCTAGTGTATTCGATCCTTCCTTGATGCAATAGTAGAATTCAAGAAGCAAAAAGGGGATATTGTTTAGACCTCAACACCAACAAGATGGTGTTGAAAAAAATTGTTCTTAGTTGTTTTTTCATCTTATACTTGCAAAATGTTGTAGCCCTCTTGCTTAGATTTTTGTAATAAAAGTATTTTTGACCTTTCCAAATGGAGTATTGTGCTTGTACACTCCTCAATTTTCTCTATGATCTCTTCTTGGGTCACATTCTTTACACTTATTCAAAGTGTTCTTCACCTTTATTTTTCATGTAGTACCCCAACATTCCAATGTATGTGTGCAAACCAGTGTTTCCAAATGTCTTTGTCAAAATATAGTACTAAAGTGGAGTACTCTGATTTTTGTTCCATCCAAAATGCATTTGGATGAATTTTCTCATTTTGCATGCCAAGGATGAAAAAATGCAACACACCATTTGTATATAAAGCCTTGAAAGAGCTCCCCTTCTTTCAATGGAACAAAGTCTAGATATACATTCTTTATCAATAAATTCTTCTATTTTTGGAAAAGCTCAATGGAGATGTTAGAGGTCTTTACAACAATGGTTACAACAACATCCAATATTGGAATTTTTTTCCTTTTTTTATTGCAAGATTTTTTACTATTGGTGCCTTTATTGTTGTCTTCTTCTTTGTACTTTTTTTTACTATTGCATTATTTTCAACAATAGTAATTTCCTTTGCAAAGGTTTCATCAAATTTGAGTTGTTCAACAATAGTGGCTAACTTTGAATCCACTTCTTTTCCTTTGTAGGTTGTTGCATTTACTTTCTCCACTTCTTTCCCTTTGTAAATTATTGCATTTACTTACTCCACTTCTTGCCTTTTTCTAGGTTGTTGCATTTACTTTCTCAACTTCTTTCTTTATGTAGATTGTTGCCATGAATTACTATCCAAGATATGGTCAATTCCTTTTTATAGACCTTGTTTAATGCCGCAATTAATCCATAATCAAAATTTTGCATTGATAAACAATTAAGCATTTCTATGAACAAGTAACACAACCCATACTGCCTCTCAACATGGATGATTCTCACAACAAAGAAATATTGAAAAAAGCATAGAGATACCTATTATTGTTATTCCTACTACAAAAAAAAACTAAAAACACAAAACTTGATATGAAAAAGAACAAGTCATTGAACAAGACCAAGAGCAAAATCTCATTGAACAAGAATAAGTACAAGACTTTATTGAGTGCTTACTACAATATGATCAAAGTATTGACAATAAACAACAATATTGAGAGGCAAATTAGAGAAGAGACAAACAAAGAAGTTGCAATTAGAGGGAAAAGAGAGATGGGAGGGAATTGTACCAATGACAATACTAGCAAGACAAAGTTGTGTCAATGACAGAGAAAGCTAAGATAAGAGAAAGATGATAGAAGAGTTTAAGGCTTACATCCTAAAATTAGAATTAATAATACACAAGATTTGAACACACAAGTACAATGAGGCGCAAATCAATGGCCAAGGGAGGAATTTCATTGCAAAATTGAAGATCTAAAGTTAGGGGAGTGGTGATAGGATTTTTTTCATGGAAATTGGTGGATTTCAGAATTTAGTATTTGGAGAGGTTGTTTCTTTTGAAGAAATATTTAGGCAACGTGATATAGTAATACTTTGTTTACTTTTTTGAACTTTATGTTTGAACTAATACATGAATAGAAAAAACATAAAAAATAACAAATACATTGAGAATTTTTCATAGTAGTACATTGCATAGTAACACATGTCTCATGTCTCTTGTCCAAGTCCTAATTTGGAATCAAATGGACACAAGTTACAAAAAATTCATAGTTGTCTTCTCTTTAAAGTACTAGGTATAGTGTAGCCCCATGCACAAGGAATTTAAAGAGAGCATCTTCTATTGAAAAGACTTAAGAATTTCAAATCCATGTAGATGATCAACTTTAGTGGTTCAAAAACTATTGATAGTCATTCATTAAATTGAGACAAAATGTTCATTTTGAGTCTTTCTCCTTGCTATTATAAACTTTCATTAGAATGAATGAAAGGTTTATAATTGAATCAACCTTAAGGAATCAAAGTTTTATAAATGTTTTAACATATTTAAGTCTTGCTTTATTGAATCATCTCAACATTAAACACTTATTGTATTCTAAATGTAAAATCAAAGCATTAGAAAAAATCTGAATCCTATAAGAGGCCACCAGTCTACATGGCAACAATGCAATTATAGTGAAATTTTTACTTTTAATTATTTTTAATTTAGAAATCTGATGGGGCAATACTGTTGCCATGACAGATTGAAGATTTGAAAAAACTTTTTTTTTTTTATTATTATTATTTTTTGAAATAAAGAATTTAAAAAAAATTCATTTTATCTATATTTGCATCGTGGGGGTGCCAAAAATGAAAATGAAACGGCCTCCTACAAGGTTTAGATTTTTTGTAATGATAATATGAGACTTTAGATTGTCTCATTTTAATGAGTATGGAATAATGTAGTTTGGAGATACAAATTTATATCCACAATTCCACATTTGTATCAATATCAATATCAATATATACTCATATTCATATTCTTTATTTATATTGTATATCATATATGTATCCATATACATAGGATATGGAACATTGACACTACTTAGTTCACTTTTTATAGTTGATGGTAGCATATAAAATAATATTTTCTCTAGATAGTATTTTCCCCATCAAACATCTGTAAATTACTTAAGGTAGAAGCATCCATTTGCAAACCTATTACCTATACTCTAACCCAATCTTGAAAAAATGTAAAGATTTAAAAGGCCCCAAATGTACAATTTGCATTCATGAATGTAAACGACAATTTGGAATATATACTAGTATTTGAACATTACAAGTTTATAACAAATTCACCCACCTTTAGAAGTTTATTAATTTTTTTTGACAAAATCAAGTTTTTCCATTGCTAATGTATAAAAAATAATATCATTTGTTGGTAGGATGAATAGGAAAGCAACCATTCATAGTTAAGTCAAAATTAGAAAAACATACTCCAAGTAGAATTTCAAACCTCATTTTGGCATAGTAGAATTTTTTTTTCTTAAAAATCTTAAACTAAAAAAAGATGTAAAATCAAACCAAATTTCATCTCTAAGAATCCGTTTGACATTTTGAGCCTCCAATTAAAAGTTATGCACAAATTTTAGAGAAAAAGTTTTAAGTTGTCCAAAAAAATGTCCTTTCCAATGCCTCTCCAAACTTTGCCCATAACTTTTGATTGGAGACTTGAAATGTCAAAAGGATTTTTGGAGATGAAATCTGGTTTGATTTCCTACCTTTTATTAGTTCAAAGTTTTTTGAAAAAAGTTATTTTACTATGCCCAAATGAAGTCTGAAATTTTGCTTAAAGTATGTTTAACGGATTGCAAATCAACTAAGCAAATTTTGTTTTTAGTCACAATCAACACATTTATGTTGATTACTACTTTTGTCAAGCAATGCAGCAGCCGGCCCAACACACAAAATTCCAATTTTTCCACAATCAACACAAATCCATTGATCTTGTGTTGGTTAGGGCCCCTTTTCTTGTAGTGAACTATTTAAAGTATTGGTTATAAAGTACATAGTGATGTAGAGCTATTAAAAAATGCTACATCAATTTTGCCTTTACAAGAGGTGTTTGGACAAGTGAGTATTATTTTGGCATGCCTAAGTAGTGGATGATCAACTTACTAGATGCCAACTTGAAAATGCCATCTTTGTTCTATAAAATTCAATACCAATAGGTCCCTCTATATAGGGTTGATTGGACATCTACAATACAATAGATAAATCAAAGATCCAATTGATATCAACTATTAAAGCAACAACCTTGCATATCAACTCACATACTATTGCATAAGTTGATGCTACTACTAACACCTTCACTAAACAAACTAAACATATATTCAGTCAAATTTTTCATCTTTCTAAAGTAGTCAAAGAGTGTTTTCCAAGGATTCCTATCACTTTGCAAATATAATTAATTTACAATGTGTAAGACCACTATCTAGCTCTAAAAGTCCTACCCTTACATTTATGAATTAGACATTAAATTATTAAACAAATAAACTATTCATTATTTCAAATATTCAATTTTTAAAAATTAAATCAATGTCCACTGAAATTGAACTACTTCTATATAATTTTTGTTGCAATACAAACCAAAATATACTTTTTTTACATTCATTTTATTTTTCATCTCTTAATAACACATCTTTGTCTCTTTGTGCTCTCTTCCTTTACACCACATCAAAGCTAGACTTCCTATTTCAAAAATTCTATTTGCCAATTAAGATTCACTTGCCCTTGAAAAGCTATTACAAAATTCTTTCAATTTAGAAAGTAGACTTTCCTAGGGTTATCTTATTAGACAAGTTTTAGTCAATGTCAGTTGATTAGGACATTTGTTGAATGAAGTCATATTGGACAATTGTCTAATATATTAGACAAGAATAGAAATGAAAAATTTTTGTAGTTCTTTTTAGCCACAATAAAAACAATGGTCCCATGCTGCAAGATGGCGTGGAATTTTTTTTCCATGTGTGTATCGACAATGTTGGATAAAGGTACAAGCGGGTTAAATTTAGCATAAATTTGGGGTAACTTCAGTTTTTATGGAAGACCTTGAATCAATTAAAAAGGTCTTTTGGGGGTCAAAGGTGGAATGACCTTTAGAATTTCCGAAGCAAAGCCAATTAATTGAGAGTTGGGTGACATTGCATTTTATAGTCACAACTTCTTGAAGAGGTTTGGAGGTGACTTTGAGTCCAATTTGTGTGGCATATATGCCTTTGGATAAGGGATTTAGGATATATGTAGAAGACTCTTTGATTGAAACTTTGAATGCACCATGTTCCAGTGTTGAGAAAACTTTGAATTATAATAGAATCCCACTCGTTAACTCCTCAAGGACCAAGGCCATTTTTTTGTGAAAAAATCCTTCAAAACTTCTTCTATTGTTGCATTCTTAGAAATTTTCTACAAAATGTTTTTTTCAAAATCTTATTGTAGGATCTTGTAGTAGACATGTACACTAAATAGGGGTTTTAAGGAGACCCATACTAAATATTCAACATTTCACACTATATAAAAATATTTGTCTTTATTGTACATCAATAATTATTGAAATGTATAGGGGGATGTACATCATGTTTCAAACATCTACACTTTTCTACAACAAGTCCCTTTAATTTTTTGGTCCCCTTAATATCCCTATTTAGTGTAGAAGAAGTGGTAAGAAATAAGCATATGAAGAGATTTTTTTTTCCTCCCACCATGCTTGACAATTTCAAATGCCTTTAAATGACCATTGATTGTAGCAAATTTTTTGCATTCAAAAATCTAGGATAGTCAAAAGAATATTAGTCATGTCTCCAAAACATTTCAATCCAAAAAAAGATGTGGAGTACATTGAAAAAAATTCTTGAAATGCAACAATTTCCAAAAGTTTACAATGCACAATAGTATTTTTTAGCACATCTACCACCACATAATTTTAAAACTTGAAAATCTAAACAATATATTGACAATTATACCAATGCTTTACAAGTTACAAATGTTTTTTGGAAAAAACAAATCCTCTATTTCCTATAAAATTTAGAAGGACTATGTGAATGATATACGACCCAAGGCTTTGGGCAACCTTTGGAAAATGGGTTCACTTGTGTTCTCAATTTATTCCCAATGTCTTCTTTTCTACTCCATTGATAACTCTGAGGTTGAACTCTTTCATCCACTTGTCTACCATGGTAGAAAGGCTTAATTAGAGTATCCTCATGGCAACTTGCCAAAGGGGTGCACTTAATGAATGGGTGAGCCATCAACAAAAATTTCATGGCAAATGAAGGAATTGTGTCATTGGCATTTGGTGAGAGGTAGGGATTAAAAAGTGATTTTTACAAGAAAATCCATCATCCATCATGAATCTTCAAAGGATATGGTGTAATTTGAAGATGAGAGCTGGATTGCTCATTGTCTTAACTTAGGAATTGTGTTTGAAGTAGAATTTTAAACCTCATTTAGGTATAGTAGAATAACTTTTTCAAAAAACTTTGAACTACAAAAATTTGTTAAATCAAGAAAAATTTCGTATCTATAAATCTGTTTGAGATTTTGATAGTCCAATCAAAATTTATAGTCAAAATTCAAAGATGTTTGAAAATGTCAAAAATAATTCCCTTCCAACCTTTCTCTCAGACTTTTTCAGAAATTTTTATTGAAGACTTAAAATCTCAAGAATATTTTTGAAAATGAATATTATCTTGACTAATAACTTTTCTTACTTTAAAGTTTAAAAAAAATATTCTACTATGCCTAAATGAGGTATGAAATTCTACTTCAAAAACATAATTTCCACTTTTGACTTAACTATGAGCAATTGACCTCCTACTAATTCTAATTTACATATCCCACATGGGTTGTCCTACTCCCTCTATTCCATATGTATAGAAAGAGCTTCTTTTCACACAAAAAACTCAAAATCAGTTGAAAATGCTCTATAGAAATGCAAGGTAGTTTTCAATGAGTTGAAAGTTAGTTTTTTATAGATTGATTTTAAATCAATGAAAACTTGGTGTTCTTTCTTGGCTCATTCACCATATAGGTGTTCTTAGACATGTGATGGCCTTAAAATTCTAGAGGCTTTGATATGTTGGAGGATTGTTTCTAATCCTTCACCCACTACCCACTTCAACCTTTTTCCTTCTAACTAGAGCATATGAGCGCCAATTTATCCACCCTTGGTAAATTATGAGTACAACCAAGTTCTTGGGATTTGACTAAATGATTCCTACTTTGGGGTGTCTAAGTGAGGTTTATTGTGACTTCCAAGCAATGAATCTTTTCTAAGTGCCTAAGTGGACCCAAATGAGCAAAAACCACCAAGTTAACTTCGAATACAACCAGGATTGTATTTGGCCGAATGGATGAGGCCCCTGTGGTTTTTTTGTACAAGACACATTAAAGTGAGAATAATAGAAAAACCTTCTAGAGAACTCGTTTCCCTTTCTAAAAACATAAAATTCATTCCTATCCGATTTCCCTAGCCAAAGTTATGAACGGATGAAGTTTGACCGCTATTGTGTTCATCAAACTTCATCCACGATTTAAGTCTAGTTCCCTAATTTAGAATAACTTGAAATTTCACAGGTGTGTCTAAGAGGCTTGGCTCTACCTAAATCTAAAGTTTGGCCTTAATGTAAAACTTCTCTAAACTTTTCATCCAAACTTCATCCTCCTTTATCTTCTTGGATTTTCAATCGTTTTTTAAGCGAGGGGGTCCTAGGAGCTCTACTTAACTTCCTTTACCAGCCTATGGTCCTAGCTTCCTTACTCTATTTGAACTTTTAAGTTTTCTATTAGGCTCCCTTGATATTCTAGTTTTGATTTAGCTTCCATCTATTTATTATTAGTAGTAAGTTTCTATTTTTTTCTTATAGCCCATAACTCTAGCTTTCTATTTTGGTAAGACACTTTCTAATCCAACTTTCCTACTAAAAGTTCTTGATGGATGAAGTTTGACCACTAATCGGCACTTAAACTTCATCTGCTAATTTCTTCTAATGTACACTTTGGAATCAACTTTTTCTTTCACTTGTGGACTCTAATTAATGGCCTCTTTCCAATTTTCTCAATTTGTTCTAAAATTTTAGGTCTACCTAATTGTCATCCAATTGAAGTCTTAACCTTCATCCCGCGATAACTTTTTCATTTTTACTCCAATTTGGGCATGCCTTAAGATTTTGAAGAGCTACAAACCTCCTCTCTAGGGTTTTTAATTCAAAAAGACATTAATTCTAATCTAAGGGGTCTGACTTGAGGCTAGGTCTTAGTCAAGGTTAGTAGTAGCTAAGTAAGTGGGTTGGGAAAGTTAAAGAGGGGTTTAGCTTCATACCTCAAAGCTAATGTCATTGATCATGCCTTCTGGGGGTACTTCTTCCTCCGCCATTATCTCTTGTGATATGATGCAACTAATTACCATTTTAATAAAAAGATGAGTCAATACAATGGTTGATTCTTTCTACTCCTACCAACTCTATTCCTTTTCTTTCTACTTTATTCCTCTTACATCGTTTGAAGTGGCCCAACTACCCTTGTTCCACATTTTTAGGCCAAATTAAAGGCACGTCATTGTTTCTTACACCTTGAACTACTTCTTACGCTTGCCATCTTGATAATCACCTAATTTTCATCCAATGGTTCGAACAACGTAGGGAGATTTTTTTTCTATCCTCTCCCTCATCTTCCTCCCCAAAAGTATTCTCCCTCTCCTTGTCAATCCTCCATTCCTATTACCACCTCTACCTTCTTTGCCCTTTTCTCCTTTTGTGGGAGGTGGAGAGTTGGCTTCCCTACTCTAATGCTTCGTTAGGAGAGGGTTGAGCTTGATCGTTGCTTTGTTTCATCTCTCTCTTTTCTCCCCTTCTTCTTTTTAACTTCCCCCTATTTTCCTCTCTCTCTAGGCTTCTAATTTTTCATATCCCCCCTTGTTGGACTGACTCCACTTGTTGGATCCAACCCAAAGCCAACCTCTGGAGCCTCCTAACTGACCAACCTAACCCCACAGACTCCCCATGTTGGATTAGCCCAACCCCAGAACCTCAAAACTATACAACCCAACTTCGGAGAACCTTCCAACTATACTGCCCAATTGGAGACCCTTCAACTAACCATCCCAAACTCGGAATCCCTTGACTAGCTTGTCCAACCCAAGAGACCCATGATTGACTAGCCCAATCACAAATCCCTTGAACTGACCAGTCTAACCTAAGGAACCAGTGATTGTATTGCCCAATTGGAGCCTTGCCTATACTCAACCCCTTCCCATCGTACTTGATCTTTGCCTGCCAATATCCAACCTATCCCACTAGATAGGGCTAGGATATTGGATAGGGGTGTTTGATGCTAGAGGCTTAGTATTGGGCTAGACCTCTTTCTTCTTTGTCTACTACTAAATTATTGCTAATGCTCTTGGGGATTTTTGAGACTCGAGGGGAGGTTTTTTGCATCTAAGGTTTAGAGAGTATGTTTAGCTAAGTTGGGTGTCAAAGGGATGTTCCCTTGTCCTTCCACCAATCACCCTTCAAGCTTGACTTAACCTTCTACTTTCTATTTTTGGGGGCTAAACTTTGTTCATTCCCAAATGCATTTTGAGAACTAAACATTGGACATGGAAACCACAGGGGTTTGAGGTTTACCCATGAAGCAACCTTAATACACAATTAAGACTCTTCCACCCCTAGGGGAGGTTCAAAGCTTTGTTGTGATTTCCAATTTTGGCACACAACTAAGTCTCTTTCACCCCTAGGGGATTTAAAGCTTCACCATGGTTTCCACTTCTAACACACATCTAAGACCCTTCCACTTCTAGGGGGTTCAAAGCTTCGTTGTCATGGTAGGATCCACCAACCTTTATACACTCTCGGCTCATTTTATAGACTACTACACTAAATTTGAGGAACAAGAAAACACTTAAGGCCAAAGGTTAGTGACACATGGCTTATACTACTAGAAAATGACGTCCAAATGAACAAAAAAACAATAGTTTTTTGTTAACGTGGGTACTGTATCGTCCATTTTCACAAATTTTTGTTGATTTTGCACATTTCAACAAAATGGTTATATTATTTTTGTTGATTTGAATAGTAAAATAACCAAATCAACAAAAATTTGTTGAATCTTACAAAATCTTTTTGGAATCTTTTTGGAATCTTTTTTGGAATCTTTTTTGGAATCTTTTTTGGAATCTTTTTTGGAATCTTTTGGAATCTTTTTTGGAATTTTTTTGAATCTTTTTGAATCTCCTAGAATCTTATGGAAAATAGGAATACAAAATTCTCATTCTATTCAAATTTAGGTAGAATATTGTTTGATTTTAATCCCTAAAGGACCAAACTGTGTTTTTTGGCAACTTAGTGGTTTCAAAGAACTTATTTTGAATGGAGTTTCTTTTCCTTTAAATTTTGTACACAACATGTGCCCAAGGAGGTAGCTTTAAGGTACAACAATTTTCATAACTTTTGACAACATGATAAAAAAGTTATTGCATGATATGCAATTTCCATTGATCATTGGGCAATTCAAAAAATTCTTAAGAAAATACTTTTTCCAAAAATACAAATTTGAAATAGATATTTTTGATTTATGTATAAATGGAAAGCTTTGAATCATTCAATTTTGATTAATGAGATGAAAGTTTTGAGGAGTTTTGGTTTGCAGGTAGTTATAGAATCTTCACTCTAAAATAAACTTTGAAGTCCTTTATTTAACCCAATTTTCAATTTTTTTGAAGAAAATAAAATCATAGGATGCAAATTGTTTATTACAACATTACAACATTGGGATTGGCATTTTTCAATTCCATAATTAAATTCTTAATTTTCTTTGTATTCAAGTTTTTAATTTTATAGTAATGAAATTTGAACAATTCCAAATTCAAATAGAATTGTTGAATAGAATTATTCAAATTTGAAGTTTTTAACACTTATAATTTTTACATATGTTAAGACCCAACTCCAATTTTTTCTAAATATGAGAATTCAAAAGTAGGCTCGAATCTTCATATATATTTATTTTTTCAATGAATTCAATCATAGGGTCCAACTTGTATATAATTAGCTTTGTATAATATACCCTTCCAAAATTGTAAGATAAGAAAATTCATCATTTGTCACATTATAATGCATGCTTGGATTTCAAAAATAGTTTTAACTTGTGCCAAACAGTTTTTTTTTTTGGACTAGTGTCCTCTATGTTGGCTTCATGGCACAGGCCAAATTTTAGAGGGATAGATTCATAGTGGTCAGATTCTGACAGATCTGACGATTTATCACCAAAAAGAAAAACACTGGTGCCAAATGGTTAGATTTCCTCATTGAAATCATTTATTAAAAATAAACAAAAATAAAAACTTTTTTGTTCTTTTAACTTACAAGAATTTCAAACATCCTCTCTAAATTTTGTTCATAACTTTTGACTAAAGATTCCAAATTACAAATGGATTTTTTCAGGTGGAAGTTAACTTTATTTTAAAACTTTTCTAAGTTCAAAGATTTTTGAAAAAAGTTATTCTACTATACCAAAACGGTCACCGAAGTTGGCTGAAATTACAAACCAAAAAAAAGACAATTGAGAAATGAACTAAATAATTTTTTTTCCCATTATGGTCACTTAACTTGTTGCTTAGTGCAATGGATGGACCCAAGGTTCAAACCTTGTTGGTGCTAGCCCACCTACGTGGCAGGCTTGTTGAGTTGGAGTTGCCCCGTTGGCGGGCAGCTGAGTTGGCGCGGCTCGTTGGCAGGCAGTTGATGTGGCGCCGCTCCATTGGTAGGTTGCAGAGTTGGCGTGGCCCATTGGTAGGCAATTGATGTAGCGCCGCCTCGTTGGTGGGCAGCTGAGTTGGTGCGGCTCATTGGCAGGCAGTTGATGTGGCGCTGCTCCATTGGTAGGTTGCAGAGTTGGCGTGGCCCATTGGTAGGCAATTGATGTAGCGCCGCCTCGTTGGTGGGCAATTGATGTGGTGCCACCCTATTGACAGGCAGCCCAAATTTCTCATGTACTTGTGATTGCCACATGTCAGTTTCTCATTGGCCAGTTACTAAAGGTTTTTTATTTTTATTTTTATTTAGTTGTCCAAATCAACAAAAAAATTAACAAAAAAATTAACAAGTTTTTGTTAAATAATGTCCACACTAACAAAAAAATTAACAAGTTTTTGTTAAATAATGTCCACATTAACAAAAAAATTAACAAATTTTTGTTAAATAGTATCCAAATCAACACTTTTTTTATTGATTTGGGTGCTGTTTTTTTCTACTAGTGTTAGTACAATGGCGAACTTAATTTGAAGGCCCTCTAAAGCATCATTGCCAGGTCATATGGGGGTAGGGTTGTTCTGGATACACGTCCGTGGTGAAATCGCATCCGAAAATCGGATGGCCGAATGACTAGATGCCCGTTTTCAGGGGATGCGGGCAACGCAGTCAGACGTTGCCTGGTTGCTGTTCGGGGGGCAGACAAGCCAATGTCTTCTACCCCTGCTCCCTAAAATAAGCGATCTCAGACTTCCGTCCACCACATACTCCAACAAGGATCTACACTTGGAATCAAATCACAAACCCAAGGTTCTACAACCCCACGCACTTAGGGTCAATAGAATGAGTGCATTTTGGGGAGTTTAGGCAAAGGTGATGCCCAATTGCCTAGAAAAAAAATGGGCAGCTTCAAGCGTGTAGAGAAAAAAAAGGAGGTAAATGTGTTAAAAAATTCCATTAAGTATTATAGTCAACATATACAAAAATTGCATATTGAAAATTGCATACTCAATGTTGGACTCCTTTGATACAAGTATGCAAGCCCCCAAATTGAAGGAGCTAAAAAACTTATAACCTTATTGAAAGAAAGGCCACATAACCATTGGTCTAAAAAAAAACACGAGGTGAGTGTGACATATTGACATTGGCAAATTTAAGTTTTGTTGTAAGGTTAGTTACTAATTTCATAGAGTTCTATTGCTTTAGAAATTATCTTGTTCAATTTATTTAAAATTCATGACAAAAAATCACACAATGCATTGAATGAAAATTTCTTGAATGTTGTTCAAAAAACAAAAGATTTTCTTGAATGTCACTTGGAAAGAAAACCAGACAAGTAACTCAAGTAAGGGAACTAGATAGTGTCATATATTTCTTCAAGATAAATTGAACAACTTGTACCACTAACATTTCTTAATTCAATATCTCTTTGAATCAAAAGAATTTGAGCACCTATAAATGGCCTAGGTGCAAGCCTCTTCCAAGATTAAATTCCTAAGGGTGATAATCACTATCTCCTTTCACCTCTATCCCACTACTATAGTCTCTTGATTGGAATCCGTCGTCATCATCCATTAACGTGTTCTCTTCATTGTCCAACGTAGGTGATTCATTTCCCCCTTTTTCTTCTTGTACTTTTCTAGTTACAAAAGCTTTCCACTTAGGCTTGTCCATCTTTTGCTCCCTCTTCGCTTGCAACATGGTTTTCCCTATGTGTTCTCAAAGGCAATCAGACACTTTTCCTTCTTTGAAGGAAAGTACCGAAATAGGCATATGCTTATCAAATGGGGGTCTTCCTACATTTACTTTCTTCTTTGAGAAGATGGCAAATGGCTCCATTACTCATTTGTTCTTAGATTTAGGAGTTTCTTTCATCATTGCTTTTCCTACCTTTCGCACCTCTATGGAAAATGCCTCTATTGCATTCGAGGATTGCAATTGAGGGTTAGATGGCCTAATGGAAGATTGTGGTCACCAAGCTTTTTGCTTCTTCAACATTGATGCCAATGTCTCATCTTCCTCACTATCAATGAATAAAGTAATGTTTAATCTTGAATTCTCCATATGTCCCATTTTGTTCGAAATGTTCATAGCCCGTGGTTGACGTTGAGAGTTTCCTAAACCCAACAAAGTAATAGGCCCACTGTTAAATAGAGAGAGTGGAACTATTTGAGGACTGCTACATGTTAGATGTTGCAAACTTGGCACGCTTTCTTTGGTCCCTTGGTCTTTGTAGAGCAAGTTTGGGCTTCCACATTCTATGGAATGAGAACCTATATTGTTCCTTGTAACATTTGCTTCAAAATTCAAGGTACTTGGTTCCCAATTGCTTTTGCTCTCCAATCTTCCTCCAAACTCCACACTTGTCTTGTCCACATTCATTTGCTCCCAGCCATTTAGTTTGTCGTTCTTTTCTACTTAGGCCATTGCCATGGACGGAGACTTGTCACTTCCAATCACTTTGTCTCCTTCCGAAGTTCCACCATGGGCAATTGTAGACCCAATAGGAGTCGATCTTTGGACATTTGTATCCTCCTCATTTGTGTTGAAGACCTTATCACGGCTCAAAAATCCACTTCCATCTACAAATCTTGCTATGGAAGGTACACCTTAATCGTTTCCACAATGGTCCTCATCTAGTGGAAAGTCGTACTCATCTCGGTCATTGTTGCCCACGTCATCATCGTACATATTTCCTCTCTCAAATGATTCACCTCCCAAATTGTATGTGTCACCATCCATATCCTCTTCTTCATCAAAGATTGAGTCATCCTCACTTGCTTCGTGTGCATGTTCTTCATGTCTGTCAACATCAACACCTTCGTCTTCATCGTCTTCACTACTCTTGTCTTCCACCTTAGACCCCTCGGGTTCTTATAATTCTACATTTTCAAGTGGTGCATATTCGAGGGACCACTTCTTTTCATCTTTCTCCTTTGATGCAGCCAAGACTCTTGAATTCATTTACACATACACCAAATCCATGGCTCTTTTTGTTTTCAACTTGTTTCAAGATTTGTTGTGAACAAAAGAATAGCTACTCCAATTTCGTTCACATGAAGATGAGGATACTAGTTGGCTAAATATTCTCCTTGCAATTGGAGCAATTAGCTTCCCACAAGTGCCTCCAAATCCCACCAAGCATGTGCCAATAATTTCTGTTCACTTAGATTTAACATGTTGTGGAAAGGAAGCTCCCTATGTCAAAAATCCATGAACTCCTTCACAATTTCTACGTAGTCCCTACGCTTACAAATTTGCATGAGAACATGCTTGTATGCATTGGTTGCCTCAAGATCGTCAACTAGTTCTTTATCTTCAAGTAGGTAGGGGTTCAGGAGAGCTCTTGCATAATGGAGATCGCTCTCCACCATTTCCCATCGGACTTGGAATGCCTCTCTGAGTGGTTTGGCAAGCTCAGGGCTTAACCAAAAAGGCACAATTTCTAAATCCGCCACATGTTTCTGTATTTTTCTCATAATATGTAAAACCTTGCTTGTGCATGGCATCTTTGTATCTAAATCACGTAGGACATTCCCAACAATATGCACCAACTCAGCAAAATTGGTGCAGTGCCTCCAAAATAGTCATTGTTTATTATCTTCTTCGTCTCCGAAGACATTGTGCGACTTTTTGTTTTCTTGTCCTTCAACGTCCTCGTGTATTGTTCCCAACAAGGATCCGTCACACTTTGTTGGAGTGCTCCCTTTACCTTCAACAAACGCTGAAGAGTAATGAAATTTGAGGCAAATCTTGTTTCCCTTGGCATCAACAAGTTGAGGTCTTT
Source organism: Straminergon stramineum (assembly GCA_963920665.1). Taxonomy (NCBI): domain Eukaryota; kingdom Viridiplantae; phylum Streptophyta; class Bryopsida; order Hypnales; family Calliergonaceae; genus Straminergon; species Straminergon stramineum. The sequence goes on from OY987273.1 coordinate 16,210,001, forward strand.
TTTGTAGGAACATCATATTCATTAAAATGGGAGAGTGTCGCCCTCTCATATTAGTATTTGGCCTTCAAAGGTGCAATTAGTGAATTGAGTGAGTTGTAATTTAGCTTGATGATTACTTAATTAATTAAATTAAAGTAGCAATTTCTATTGAAATGAGAGTCATGCAATGAATATAATGTTTTGAAAAGAAGATTGTATTGTGTATGGTCAAAAATTGCATGTCTTTTGCAAACAAGTATATATAAAATGCCATATGAAATATATTAATATGGTGTACATATTGCACTTGCAATCTAAATGTTGCAAGTGTAACGTCCAAACATATTACTCCCCACAAAGAAACCAAAGCTTTGAATACTACTCGTAGTAAGCTATAGTTAAACATTCATGAATCTAAATCTCCAACCCTTCATTTACAAGAAATCAAAATGATACCCTTCATAGTAATATAAAAGCATATTGTATAGGTATAAGAAAACAAATAACACTCTACCATATGTAGCTAACAACATATTGAACCTGATCCAACTCATCGAACGCTACACTTAAGACAAAGTATACGAAGCCAAACTCTGGTTGATGATTTCAATTTGAGTAGCCGGGATCTTGAGCAAACATTGGCGTGTGTCCTTTCTAATTTGAGACTTCCACGCTGTCATGAGAACATTCGTTTCTTCCCAAATAGGTGGATCGGCTATATCAACCTTCCAATGTAAACCTCTTTTACTGTCCCATCCAGTATTGAAGTCTTGAACATCTTGACTCCTCGATGTTGGGTGAAAGTATTGAATGAGAACACAATTCGATTTCTCAGGATTATAGTTCGGATCAGACAATGCCCTTGCAATCCAAACTGGTCGAGTGTCACCATCGACGGGTCAAATTGCGACAAAGTAGCCTTCAAAGAGATCTCGACCCACCCTAAAGGATGGTTGTGGGCAACCCCGCAAAGGCCCAACGTAGGTGTCATCCTCTCCAAACTCTTCACGATCCTTTCCATCTTCTCCTACTTCATCCACTCGAGCCGCTTGAACATGAGCTGCCGGCCAAAAACCATCCCTCAGAATAGTAGAAGTAGCTACTGGTTCCAATAATGTTACCTTCACGCCCCGCCAATAGTAGACCAAATGCTCATAGCGCCTTCGATATTCCCCAGTGACATTTGCATTGCACAACTTGTCCCAATATTTGACAAATCCAGATATCCCTTTCAAAATGTCTTCCACGCCTCTCATAGGACGCTGTGGAACTGGCAATGGTACTCCACGAGGCCACAAACTTCGCCCTTCTACATCTTCTTTCCTCAATTTGATGCCTCTGCCATCCTACCCTAACCAGTTCTCATCGGTGCACAACAGTTTGTACTTCATGACTGGACACCCCGCTGAATCTAAGTAGAACTTCACTTGTTGTGACTTTGTATGTCCAACGAGTATCTCATCTCTGTCCACAAATGAACCTGCAATGAATCCCTTGAAATCAGGCACCTCTTCTATAAGATGAGGGATAGTAGGAATGGATTCCACATCCATGAATGACTTCATGAGTGCAGGAACTGTAGGGAAATTCTCCTTCTTCAGCAACATGCTCCATCTTCCAAATAGCACATCAATGTCGTCATGTATATGACCCACAATCATGAAGTTCACATACACTTCACGGAAGATCTTGTTTGCAACAAGTAGAGACCAAAAATAGAAAACATATATGTTCTTGTTGTCCTTGGTGGCATTGTCCATTTGCACATTTGGAATGGGTGGCAACGACATCGCTGGAACTAAGGTAATTGGTGGAGGAGGAAGGGATGCTTCACACATCTCAGCTCCCTTAAGTACTACACCAAACAAATTTGTCAACCTCGACCTCACAAACAATTGCTAAGAAGAAGACTTTGGTGGCTCTTCCAAATCTCGTAATAGTTTGGCCATGGAGCCAATGGTGTAGTGTGAATCGTGGGGAAATAGATCCAAGCCGTAATGTGCATAGCGCACATCAGCATGACCATGCGCAATCATGCTAGTCACGGACATAGGCAACTTCACTAGGCTACCAAGTTCTTCACTCTTGTGGGAGAAGACTGGAGAAGCGGTTTTAGCATGATCCATCTTGTCATGCATAATCCTAAGGCACTCATGTGGGGAATTATGCGATCGGTAACGATTTGCATAGTACAACTCCCTATGAGCACAATTAATGGCAAGATGCTTGTCCAACTTTCGCGACCACTTCAAAGCACTGTGAGACCCAGAAAATGCTCCCTTCCTTAGTTCCTGCAATTTTTTCACAAATAAAGCACCGAGAAAAATTATCTCCTAGCTTTTTCACATCGTACTTTGGAAACCTGGATGATCTAATCTTGATCAAGTTAGAAGTTGACACATCCTTCAACCCAAAAACAACATTCGCTTCATTAATTTTTTCAATTTGATCCTTCCACTGAAAGGTAGGCAGAAGAATCATGGACATGACCTTATCCCTAGACTTGAGAGTCCCAGTACGATGTGGCATGTGATCTGCCTCTTTGTCTAAAATGTACTTCAATGTTGCGGTAGCTTGTTGAGTGTGTTTCCTTGGCTTCACCAACCCTGAATTATCATGTGCCATTGCTTCCCGACCATTATTTTAATACGTCTGGTAGCAATAGAATGTGGCCTCTGGGACCCCGGAAATATGCATCCATGCTTTCATACACACATTAACCCCCTCAACCGTGACCATCCTTCTCCCTCGGGAGTCCCGATGAACTTGTCTGTGCACCTCCGTCTTCATGAAGGCTCTATGCTTGAACATTGAATTCTGGTACATGCATTCATAGAAGGCTCGAATCTTCTCCCTTGGAAATGGATGAACGCAATTTTGGCTACAACAAACTTTGCTGGACACTTCATTGATAGATTCTTGTGTAAGGAGGTCCTTTGATTTCAGAGAGGTCTCACAAGGTGGATTTCGGATGACGCTCGTATATGGACGTGCAGATGACAAGGAGGGCAGGTTTAACAAACTCACTTGGATTCGATTGAAATTATCCCTAGCCTCATGGTCGTGCAGGCTTGCCCCACGGCAATGAACAAGCTGACTAGGTACGCTATCAAAGAGTACACCTGCTCCAAAGGAATGTCAACTTTGGAATATATCTTTGAAATGTGCACTGCAACATGAGTATCTCCTAGAGGACCATTGGCACCAAGAACCAAATCCGAGTTCACACTGTGGCAAGTACCTTCTCCAACAAGTATGCCTTCATTGTTATAAAGAGTGACACACTTTGTATTCCATTGGCAACGTGGAAGTCCTTCGCACTCTGGAATGCCCACATTCATCCCCTCAAGAGCTTGGAACTCGTCATCTGATGAGTCCATTGCATCAAGAGGAATGACATGGGAGCCCATAATTCCTACAGATCAAGATAATACAGCATTGAGTTCACTTGTAGACAAGAACTAAGCATCAATTGGCATCCAATAATATTTAAAATTTCCAATTCAGATTGGCAAGACCTGAATTGCAACCATTGGATACATTATCTTGAAAATATCAATTCAGATTATCAGAAACTAAATTAAATATATCAAAACTAAACTCTTGACTTGCATCGATACAATTTGAATTAACATTAAAACCAAAACACTGCGGAAGATGTCGATTCTCATTGTCCCAATCCGAATTGCAAAGCAAATCGGAAGATGGAAGTTAGTGAACATTTAGATCAACAAGACTTGAATTATAAACAATGATTAAAGAACCAAGATATTTTGACTTCTAATAAATGAGACTTCAATGGCGTTCTACATTCACAGATTTAGAATTTGTGTATTCAGCTCAATACGACTTGAATTAACGTTTCACGTCATAGATTGAGTCCATATCGATTAACTTTAGTAGGACATTAGTTCTAGTCAAACATTCCTCATCCGAGTCCATCAGGTGTGCAGTATGTTCACTTCTACAATTTTTGTACATAATGATTCAAGTCATTATGACTTGACTTATACCTAATACTTCAGAATCAAGAATCTCTCGATGTAGGTATGTTTAATGGACATTGTGATATATCGTTTAGATTTACAATATGTCAATTCAAGTCGATACGACCTAAATTGTAATCGAAGACTTCAGCTTCAAACTTTTAGATATTTAGTTCAGTAAGATATGCATTATGAATTTTTCAACAGATTTACAACATGTAAATTTAGATTGGTACAACCTGAATTGCATTCAAAGCCTTTCAATTCAACATTAAGTTGATTAAGGTCAATGGTTAGTTTTTCTTGAATATAGTAAATTCAAGACAGGTTGATTTAGGTCGGTACGACTTGAAATTGCAATTGCATTTCAAATATTTACGAACCTATATTTCCATTTAGTTATTTACTAAATTGATATATATGCTCAGGATTTATTGGAAATGTAGATTCAGGTCGGTACGACTTGAATTGCTATTTGAAAATTCATATTCCATTATTTTTCAATTTATGTTGAGTACGATTGCAGTCAACATAAACGTCTACAAATTCATCCAAACAATGATTCAAGTCATACCGACCTGAATCACAAGACTTATATAACCCATGAATATCATGAATTGACTGGATCTAAAGGAATTCTATTGATTTCCCATCGAATTGAAGGGGTCCAGGTTTTGCGGCGACAAATTAGGAGCCCCTTTCACACGCATCACTTCTTCCACAAATTTTGGAATGCAATTGCCTTCAACAAGACAACTCTATCGAAAGACATGGAAATGCACATAGGCGTATAATGAAGGACGCATCACGAAAATGCATCGACCTTATTTCAAATACGGAGTCCAAAGTCATATATCCAAGCATGGGTGCACTCTCAACAGTGCAACTCTAATGAGGAATGAAAAGAAAGCTACATTAGTGCATGAAGTATAGCTAGAAACAACAATGACAAAAATTTGAGCTACTTTACATGAACTACAACAACAAACTAGAATGACAGAAATTTGAACTACTTCACATGAAGTGCAACTGCAAACCAAAAAGGCACAAATTTTAACTAATGCATATGGAATGCGAAGAATACTACCAAAAGATAGAAGCACAAGACGCCTTCGTCACAATTGATGCGAAGATCTTCAACGACAATGTGACACAACCGTGAAACCAAGCACAAGAGAGAGAGAAGGAAGGGATCATGAAGACAATAGATAATGAGAGTATAATCTCTAAAGCATGTGTGGACTTCCACGGGTCTTCTTGGCAGGGGAAAAGAGGCACCAACGGGAATGAAGGACTTTGAATTTCCATCCTTCTAGGGAAGATTCCTCTTCCACTTGGGAGCACTTTACACATTGGTTTTAGAGGGGGGGCAGTCTGCCATCTATTTTTTCCCGAAGATTCTTCTTCCATCTGACAAAGTAATGTGGACTGAAAATTACGAGGCAAACATTGTTCTATTTTTTCCTATCCATTGTCTTTGGGAACAAGGACATGATGGGGCTTTCCTTTTTTTAGCACTTTTGTCCTTAAAGCATGGGCTAGTGACTGTGGGAATCCTCCTATTTCGAACTGTCTGGGATCACCTACTCTAAACAAAGCAAAAATATTAGTTGCAAGTCAAACTACAGTGAAAGATCTCTCCTTTCTACACAAATTTTGGGGATGATTACTTGCCCTTGTGTCCTATAGAGAAGGATTCTTTGCCAATTGTTAGCAAATAAATGGTTGTTGAATTGTTTATGGGATAAATGAAAAAATCACCTAAAACAAGGGCAATTATTGAGTATGGTAGGTGAGAGTTTAATGAATATTTTAATTATAAGTCACATGCAGATGATTTTATATTCTTAGCATTTATGGAAATGAAGTACATGTCTAAAACGTGACCTTACTTTTTCATAATTAGATAGATGAGTTCACGCTTTTTGGGTTTATGTTATGTTTAGGATTAGGGTTTAGGGGTTAGGGTTTAGGTCCACATCTTTCTTTGGAGAAAATTAGATGATGAAACCAAATAAGGATTTGTTACTATAAAACTATTTTGTTTCTTATATGATTGACATTGTTAGTATACAAATTAATTGTCAAAAGTTTAAAAGCTTGCATGTATTCTTTATGTCCAAAATATTTAAAAGTTGTAAATGAATTTTGTCTTGTGGCATTTCATTTTTAGTTACTCGATTAATCTTGCCGAAAGTTTGGTAATGAAATGAACGAACTAGTTGTCAATAATTAAGATATGAAGGATTTATTGAATTAGAAATGTTGGGAGTATTCGGGGGTTTAATTCGTGTTGTCATTTAGTTCTAAAATGACCTAGTTGATGTTGTTTTATGAACACAATTTATAAGGAAAAGAATATAGAATGTACACTAAAATGAATCAATGGCAAATTAAAGAAGTAGAGTTTACATTGTTTTATAGCATTTTTTGTATTGAATGTTCTTGAATACACTTAACTAGTGTTTTATCTTTTTTTCAATGCATTACCAATGAAACATTGTTAGGATCCTTTCATATTATATGGCCTTGATAGTAATTACCTATAATGCATTATAGTCCAATGTCAAAGGGATTATCTAGTTTTCATGTAGAAAGTTCTTATAGTGGTATTTTGAAGGAATCCATAAATGTAATTATAATGAAGGCAGTAATAGTTTAGAAAATATATGTATCCTCGAGCAAGGTACCTTACTTTTTAATCTTTTTGGTAAACATTGAAGATTTTTTTATTATAAATAGAATACTGTTAATGAATTTTACAATTATAATTGGAGGGCACTTCTCAAATGAATTTTTGAAGATCACGTAATAGTGTTGAAATTCTTCATATATATGGTGAATATTGTCAAAGACATACAGAACCCAACATTTTAAAACACTTGTTCATTTTTTTAGTTGACTTTGGTCTTCACCTACCTTTTTTGCCATTTTCATTTGATGTAATTTTTACAAAAATTGTCCTATAAGCCATTTTAATGCCAACGCCCCCTACATGTGATATAGGAGTTGTGTACATGGGGCTTCAACTTCTCTTGAATCATAATTTTATCAATTTATTGTAGTCAATAAGTACCCTACATTGAACATAATTTGAAGAAAATGTTTACTCCAATTTCTAGAGATTATAGTAGAAGTAAAGCATTTTATGAATTTATACAAGCTTTTATAAATAATTATTGCTCCTTTGTGTATTCTTTCTAGTATGGATTCTTACCAATTTGATGACCTTCCTCAATTCAATTTGTAGTGAATGTCCAAAGTACTTGCAAATTCAAACTTCTACCATGCTTGCATAATTTACAATGCCAACAAATAATAATAAATCACTAACATTGTAAATGTCTGTTTGTCCCATCATTAATAGTTCTATTCACAAATAAGGAATGCCATACACACCTTCAAATCAACTATTGGAAGTACATGAAATTTTGTATTTATTATACAAGGGTAATGGTTAGCTTTGGATACCAAAAACATTGTTTAAAATACAATATCAATCCATTCCATAGTGTTAACGAACTTCCTCTTTTAAATATAACAAGATATGATTTCATAGAATCTAATTGTAATTGACTTTATTACTAATGTAGGAAGGAAAACAAATTAATCTCAATGAAAGAAGTTAAGGGTTTAGGGTTTAGTTGAAAAAGTAAGTTATGTCATAAGTACCTAGAACCCTTAAATAATAACAAGCATGTAGAGTATCAAATAATTTTATTTTAATATTATTTTTGAATATGCCTTACATTTATTGTTTACATACAGAAAATAAATAATGTCATGAAATTTTTTTTAATGAATTGTGCACTATAATGCCTACAAATCGCAGAATTTACCATTTTTTCTTGCTTCTATCAATATATCCACAGAATTTAATCCTAAAAAACAAAATCATTACAAATATACATTATTACCCTGTTGAGGTACAAGAATTTTTTTTTTCATTTCAGGGTCTTTTGTTATTGATCAAAATGAACAATTTAGACAAATTTTGGAGGACTTAAACAAAAACCATCTAATTACTATGTCTAAAAAATGATACCCAAAGCTAACCATTGCCTGCAAGTTACAGTACAAGTGTCATGTTCCTATGAATTTATAAAACTATAAATGCTTAAAACCAGGGTTGACAAATCTGAACGTCCGCCCCGAATTCACGTCCATCGTCCAAACGTCCGGACGCACGAACTCCAACGGACATAGCGTCCCTAGTGCCGTCCGCAGGCGGACGGCGCAGTTGCGGCGGACGGGCGGGGCGGATGGTGAAAGGCGAACGGGCGCGGCGGACGGTGGAGTGCGGACAGTGGAGGGCGGACGGGGGGTTAAAGGATTAGGCCATTGAGTAACGAGGTTCAATGTTTATTTATCAATGTTTTTACCAATTGCAGCATGTCATTTGAGCTTAGATTTTTGTTTTTCATATATTTCAATTGTCATGTAATGTAGTAGTGTATGTTGCTTCATTCAAAAGATAAAACATATTGTGCATTTTTAATTTTTCTATGAAATTTCAGTTTCATTTTGAAACAAAATCAAATTTAAAATTCTAATACATGAACGAGATGTATATCATCAATAAACAAACAATTTTTATAATGAAATGATTGAACAATACATTCTCAATATGTGCTCAATATATCATGAGCAACTAAGCAAAAAAATATTTAAGCTTCTAATTCCTCAATTCCTATAGACACCAATCTTCATCTCCTTTCACCTCAACTCCACTACTCTCTCCGTTAGCTCTCCGTTCAAAATCTTCATTGTCCGAATCATCTTCCGTATCATCTGAATCAAGTATCGTGGTCTTCTTCAAGCCTTTCTTTAAAGTAGGTTTACTCCCTTCCTTCGAATTTAATTTCTTTTTATTTACTTTCATAGAACCATGACAGGCTTTTTGAATAGGAACTTTTCTTTTCCTTCTATTGAAGGAAGCATTGACATCCTCATTAAGAGGGGTCTTTTTCTTCACCGGAGAGATAGCAAAAGGCTGCATATCTTTTTTAATTTCCCCCTTACTAGATTCTCGAACCACCGCTTTCGATTTGGAGTCGACCTGTCCGTGAACGGTTATCTCCACTTTGACTTTCTTTTGAAGTGGTGGAGTGCTGGTTGTTGCTTTGATGGGTTCTCCTACCATTCGTTTTTCTAAACGACGAGCACGCAACATTACCAACAGTGGTTGATCACTATCCATATCAGTGAGGCATGTATGTGATGGCACTACTTTTTGTACATTACCGCCTGTAGAAATTTCTTTCGAAATGTTCATTAGACGTTTTCCATACCCAAAGCTTTGAAAACCCTCTAATCTTGTGATAGCTGGCTTCAACGCTATTGGTGGAAGAGCGCTAGATCTCTGTACCTCAGAAATTGACTTCATTGGCTCCTTTCCTTTATCATTGTCCACAATACTTGATTTTGCGAATGCCATCTTGGTTGAAGCACTCTTCTTCTGTACCTCAATATTTGATTCACCCTTGTCGGCACTGTTTTGGCCCACATCTTTTGGGACGTCCAACTCACTGACTTTGTGTCCTTTTCTATCATTTTCTTCGACATTTTCTTCTACCATATCTAGTGCTACAGACCGAGATTTCGAAATTTGAACATCTTCATCTGTTCTGGCATTGCCAAAAGCATCTCCATTCATTTCCACCTCCTCAACAATAACAATTCCCTTTTTTGATAGAACAGTTTCGCTACTCATGTATGCAGTTCCGTCACAATATGCTGCTATTGAAGGTAGATTCTCCTCTACCCCTACTTCATCCTCATCTTCTAAAAAATCATACAAATCGTTCGCATTGCCTTCAACATTAGCATAGCGGTCATTACGATTATGATACGTATCATCCACCAAATTGGGAATGTCTTCCATAGCGTCTTCATCTTCTGACGGTACTGCACAACACAAGTCATCCTCGCCATTTACTACTTTAAAGGCCCTTTCCAAATCCTCGTCATCATCCTCATTATCATCTTCGTTCATCGGCCTATCCGAATCCTCTGACTCCACTGTCTCCATGTTATCGTTGTACCATTTCTTTTCATCTTTTTCTTTTGATGCGTTTAGGACTTTGGAATTAGTATACGCACACACCAAATCTGCTGCTCTCTCTGGCTTCAATCTGTTTCGCGATTTGTTGTGAACAAAAGAATAGCTGCTCTAATTCCGTTCACATGAAGATGATGACACTGGTTGGGCCAATATCCTCTTTGCTAATGGAGCTATGAACTTGCCATAAGCACCTTCAAAATCCCACCAAGCATGTGCCGACAACATTTGTTCTCCCGGATTCAACATATTGTGGAATGGAGGTTCCTTATGTTGAAAAGCCACGAATTCTCGAACCACTGCTGCGTACTCATCCGGTTTACATATTTTCTCCAAAACACGCTTACATGCTGACATTACATCTGCATCATGGGCTAGTTCTTTGTCATATAGAAGGTATGGATTCAAGAGAGCTGCGGCAGATTGGAGATCGTTAGCTACCATTTCCCTTCGCACATGAAATGACTGTATCAATGGAATTGCCTTGCTCTCTTCCAAACAAAATGGCGGACTTTCTAATCCATACACATGCTTTTCTAATTTCCTCATAATATGCAACACCTTCCCCATACATGGTGATTTTGAATCCAAATCACGGAGTGCACATATAATTGGTTCAACCATCTCCACATAATTGATAGAACGGTTCCAAAAATGATCATCAAGAACAATTCTCCTCACTGCTGCTGCAAGGTTTCTTGGGTTGACTTTGGCTCCACGTTTCCTCTTGAGCGTACGTACATACTCTGCCCATTGAGGATCCACCACCGTTTGTTCCAATGGTCCTCTCAATTTTATCAAACGCTCCATCATGATAAATTGAGAGGCAAATCTTGTATCCCCCGGCATCAATAAACCAAGATTTGGCGAATACTTCCGTAATAGAGCAAGTGGCATATGTCTCCTTTTGATAAATTTGGCTACAAGTATTCCTTCATTCAATTTTTCAGCAATCCAATCCTCTGACCCCCAATCCTTAAGCAACAAATTCAACGCATGAACCACACACCCTTGGTAAAAAATATGAGGATACTTTTCAGATATCATATTCCATGCAGAAGAATTCACAGGGGCGTTATCTGTGGTTACTAACACAATGTTCTTGGGCCCTACTTATTCAATGAATTTTTCCAACACTGCTGCCAAATACACCCCATTCTTTTCACAACCACTCGTATCTACTGATCCAAGAAATTCTTCACCTGCGGATGATACAAGCATGGCATTGATCAAAGGACGTGTGGTCACAGAGCTCCATCCATCAATAGACACAGTTGCTCCAAATTTTCGAATGCTGTCTTCAGTCCGTGTGAGCAACTGTGTCTGAATGTTGGTCTTCGCCTCGTTCAACAATTTGTAACGAAGCTCGTGGTATGATGGAGGAGTGTATGGTCTACCAAACACAGCCGTTCGCTTCACTGCTTCTTTAAAAGCTGCATTTCGAGCCACAGAAAATGGTATATTTGCCGTATAAAAAAAATTCGCCCACACAGAATGCAATTTGCGTTTATAACCTTCTTCAAATCCAGTCACTAAGCTGCTTTGTTTATGAGGCCTAGAACTTGATGCCTTCAGGGTTTCACGATCATGAGAAGCTTCTGTGGTGAAAGTTTCTTTAGTTCGTGCAAATACTACTTCTCTTGATGCTGGAGACGAGTCTTCGTGGGTTGATTGCCATACACCCCTTCCGATCGACAATTCTTGGGGGTCCATAGGTGCAGGGTTGCCATCTACAATATCGGTTACAACACTTTTTGGAAAAATTCCTTCGCAACGAAGAAATGCAGCACGGACTACTATCGTCAATCGCGGACAATTCCTTACTCCTGTATCGCGTACACCATTTGGACCGGAATACCCTAAATGGCTCAACATACAACAAGGCTTTTTGGTCATAACCACCTTGCAAAGCCTACATTGTACCTTATTGTCCGGTGTCACACTATACCAAGGAGAAAAATCCCTGGTCGGTTTAGGCACCATAGTGACAATCTTACTTTTTAGCTATATTTAAAAACCAAAAAATACTTTTAATCATAAACCTACAATGTAACAATGTTCACAATATCAATAAAATCAGTCGTAAAAAGCCTTGCAAAACAAAGCCCCCCCATCCACTAAACTATGCATTACCAAGCAAGGGACACAATAAATTGCAACTCCTAGCCCTTAGAAATCTTAGCGTTCAGTTTCTTGAGAGTGAATAGGAAGGCTTCTCTTCTAACTCTTATAGTCCCCCAACAGAAGCTGACCGTTCACTTAGGGTTCACATTTAAAAAATTCAAATTAACGGTCTCACAAAGCGAGCGGATGGGGCGGTGTTAGGGGCGGGTGGTCGGGGCAGACGGCCGGACACAGCGAATGCAGCGGATGTGCGGGCAGAGCGGGTGGACGATTTTGCAAGCGGACGGGCAGGGCGGACGGGCGGGCAGAGTGGGCAGACGGGGCGGACGGGGAGGACGGACGGGGCGAACGGACGGGGCGAACGGGCGGGCAAAGTGGGCGGACGGGGCACTTCACCCAAGGATCCACCCCTTTTCACATAATACTTTTTATTTTACTATTACAAATCAGAGAAGAACAAATGAATCATGAATGCATCCATATACAAATAAATTCAAATTCATACATAAAACTATTTTCTTAAGCAAAGAAAAATATATTGTTTGTATACATAAATATATAGGTGATCGCAAAATACAAAAAACATAGCTTCACTACAATTACTTTATATTACTTGATCCTTTTAAGATCTAAACACTTCACACTTTTTTTTTTTTCCCTCAATGGAAGAACCATTGCTTTCAAAAAACACTATTCTATCCTCAAATCCTACTTTCCATTGGATGGACCACTACCTTCTCCCATATGACGAGTAGAACTTTTTGTAGTGAGGCGTTCAGCTGATTTTTGACGAGTCGTGAACATCTAACTTGGATGAACTATTAGCCCTCCTATTTGAAGTTCCTTATCCACCTTAGATATTTGTTTTTTCATTTCCGGAGAGAAGTCATCATCGTCTTCACGCTTCCTTTTTTGTTTTCTCCTCGGTGATAAATCAACTTCATCTGCCTTCAAGGCTCTCAAGTTACTCTCCACTCGATCCACCATCGCTTGAACTACCTCATCATCTCCCTTCCCTTGCCAGGCCATGAGGCGATTTCCATCCAATAAGAAGGCCTTCCAATGTCCTATAATATCAACGATGCGCTTATCAAATGCTGCTGCAACGTCTACAGATGAATGTGGTGTACTCACTGGTCTATCCGTATTGTAAACAACACGGACCTTTGCAACCTCTTCCAACTTCGACAACAAGAGGGCCCGACCTACGAGAGTGGTTATAGGCCGCATATTGCTCATCGAATTCATCTCCATGGTTCACCTCCACCCAACTGTCATTTGGTCCTCTCTCCACTTTCTTTTCTGGAAAACGAAAGAACTTTTTGTGTTGCAAACTCCAATGTCCTCCCATATTGCGACAAAACAATTCACCGGCTGTGTCATCTACGATACCTCGAGCCCGCAATTCCACCTCTCTATTGTGAGTCATCCACACGTCGGGATCCAGTGGTTGCTGAGATTCCTCGTACAATCCATGCATCCGTTCATTTGAATTCCATGTGAGTGGCCTCCCCCAATGTAGATAATTTTGGAACTTGAACGGCCCTTGATCAAGTGGAAGGGTCCAACGATTGTATTCGTGGTTTGGAGGCATGGCTTCCAAGATACCAAACATTTCGTAGAACCTCGGAGTCAATGGACAATGACACTCAGCACAGACGGAACGAACTAGCGATGCTTTCACGATGCAAGTAACATGGAAAGTGTGGCGACATTGGCCCATAGTTACAACACCTTCCGGTCCGAAGGGGCCTTGGCAAAGGCTACAAGAACCTTTCAAGATTGGAGAGGCTAGATCACAAGCATGCACCACTTTCTTGTCTTCGTCTTTGATGTGTGTTGAAAGTGTATTGTAAGGGACCCATCCTTCCTCTGCTTCTAAGGCCCAATTGATGTGTGTATCTTCGTCCTTCTTGGTGTGGTTTAACCGCTCAAACATGGCATCCATGTCTCCCCAACATGTGATCTCCGTATATCCTTTAGAGGGATGTTGGTCAAATATAGTCTTGAACCGATTCAACGAGCTTTCAATGGCATTGCAATTTTCAATGGACTCCATTGCCAATGTCTGAAGACCTACCATCGCTCGGGATACTACAAAGGGTTTGTCTTGGAGTTTTTGTACCCATGCTAACCATCGAGACTCCAAGCCACTAGAAGGCATCAATTTCTCCAAATTCAAGGACAATTTCAATCGGTTCAACTCCGATTCAACAGAAACCTTTGCTTCAATTGCCTCCTCCAATTGATGCTTTAATTCTTCAAGTTCATGATCCTCGGTTTGTGTCTCCGCATTCATGCAAACTGTTGAAAGCTTTTCCATTGATGGTTGAGGTGTCGCTTCTAATCTGCTCATCTCATGGCTTTCTTCGACATTTGTAATGTCAG